>CM066314.1:25668000-25988000 GCA_033807775.1 Saussurea involucrata
CAACAAGTGGTATCAGAGCGGATTTGTTTAATCTAATAAACAAGATCTAATCTAAGATATTTCTCTTCCTTGCTATTATCTGAAAATGGCCACCAACACAAACACAAATTATATAGACAATGGTTCTCTTGCTAAACCCCCTAGATTTTCCAGAGATATCTTCAACTTATGGAAAAATAGGATGACACTCTTCCTAGAAGGTGTAGACCCTACTATGCCTTACTATCTTGAGAATGGTCCATTCATCCCTGTAAAAATTGATGCTGCAGTTCCAGCCGCTGAGAATAGACCTGCTATTCCAGAAAGGCTGGTCCCTAAGGAAATCTTTCAATGGACCGACGAAGATAAGAAGAAAGTGGCTATAGATACAAAAGCCAGATCCATACTATCCATGGCTCTTCCTGACGAAGTCTACCATTCCGTCATGAATCTGAAAACATCAAAAGCCATGTGGGACACAATATGTGTTTAGTATGAAGGAACGTCTGAAGTCCAGGACTCAAGAAAGATCAACCTGGAAAGACAATACGAAAGCTTCATTTCTGGTAAGAATGAATCTCTCTCTGAAGTTCACCAACGTTTTAATTGTTTAATTATAGATCTGAAAACTGTTGGTAAGGAATATTCTAACTTTGAAGTACTGACAAAGTTTCTAGAATGTTTACCTGAAAGCTGGGACAATTATTCTATGTGTCTCAAGATGTCAAAAGATCTAAAATCAATGACCCTTTCAACCTTATATGGCACGTTGTTGAATCATGAGCAATCAAGCCATCTTAAGAAGAATCTTGTAAAAGATTCCAAAAGCACCCCTGTTGCTTTAATCTCAGAGGAACCTTCTACTCAGCGACCCTCGGTCACTATCACTGAGTTAGAAAGTAACTCTGAAAGGTCATCAGATTCTGATTCTTCAGATGATGATGAATCTTTGGCTCTCCTAACTAAAAAGTTCAGGAGATTTGCCAAAAAGAAAATGTTTAGAAAGACCAAACCTCTTTCCATAACTGACAAGCCTAGATCATCAGCTTTTGTTGATAAGGCAACTGCTACTTGTTTTAACTGCGAAAAGACAGGACATTTCGCTAACGAGTGCAGGTCTAAGAAAGTTTCTAGACCCTCAGCTTTTACAAAGAAATCCTTTGTTCCAAGGAATAAAGATGACAAATATTCAAAGCTGAAAGAAAAATATGCTAAGCTGAAAAGCTTTAAGAAGAAGAGTAAAGGCCTGATGGCTAACTATGATTGGGCTGCTTCTGATGAAGAAGCATCATCATCTGACTCTGAAGATGATGAAGCAAATCTATGTCTTATGGCCAAGATTGAAGAAGAGGAAGAAAGTTCAGACATTCCCTCCACTTCAACCTCTGCTATTCAGGTATCACCTTCCTTCTTTACCAATATTGCAAATATTGATGAAGCTGATAGTCTCCGTAAGATCGATCTCTTGACTAGAAGTTTATACGAAGCCATGAACGGCAAAACTGTGGTTGAAAACCAAAACCTTGATCTCGCTGAAAAGCTTAAAAACTGCCACCTTCAAGTAGAAAAGCTTTCTAAAATTGAAGAAGATTTTAAAGATCAAGTATATTTAAATCAGCTAGTCAAAATCGAACGAGCAGAAGCTATCGCTGCATTAAAAGCTGAAAAAGGTACTGTTGAAGGATGGTGTAATTCTTCAACAAAGATCACTGAGATAATAAAGTCTCAGATTCCCCTAAGTGATAAACGTGGTATGGGTTACAAATATGATACTCCAAAACCAACCACTGAGCGTTCAATGCTTAAATTTGGAACGTTCGTATCCTCAGTCGCTGATACTTCATCTTCTCAGTGCTCCTCGTCCAATACACCAATCCCTGAGGAAACTCCTACCTCCTCAAAAGGCAAGGAGAAAATGGTTTATTCAAAACCTACCTCTGTCTCTAAAGACAAAGGTAAAGGAATTGTTATTTACCAGAATCCTCAGAAGGGTACCTTAGTACCAAAGCTGAATGCTTCTAAAGCTTCAGTGGCTCATCCCTCTGGATCAAGGAAGCAGATCTCTGGATCTATTCAGCGATCTACTCCTAGACTCAGAGTGGATGTCCTTGGTAAGAAATCTGAAGAACTGAATGTTCGTCCCATTTCTAAAGCCAATAGTTTACTTGGTGCTAGCACTTCTAATTCGAAATCAAAAGCTTAGCATTCAAATGGTCCTAGAACTATTTTTAGTTATAGGAAATGTTATCACTGTGGACTTACCGATCATATTGCTAGTAAGTGCCCCACAGCCACCAAAGCTGAAAAGATAGCTAAGGTGAAGATTGCCCCCAAGGCAAAGAAGACCAACCCTGGTGTAAATCAGGTCAAGGTGAATCCTACCTCTGAAGTTAAGAAATTAACCAAAGTGAAGAAAGACAAAGCTGAATCTTCAAATGCTGCGAAGACTGCTGAATCTTCCATTCCAACTACTTCCACTGACAAATGTGTATACATGGTCAAGTGGGTACCCAAGAAAAACTAATCTTCCTTTGTATTGCAGGTTAAGAAGGGTATCTGGTATCTCGATAGCGGATGCTCTAGACACATGACTGGAAAGAAAAGCCTGCTCGCTGAATACAAGGAAGAGAAGGGTCCCTCTGTTCGGTGGAAATGGAAAAGGACATACCAGAGGGTATGGTGTACTTTCAAATGGTACAACCTCCTTCAGAAGAGTCGCATATGTTGAAGGGCTGAAGCATAATCTTCTAAGCATCAGTCAGCTTTGCGACATGGATAACAAAGTAATCTTTACTAAGGAATCCTGCTTTGTCACTGACAAAAAGGAGAAGATAGCTCTCAGCGGTTATCGTTTGGAAAATGTTTATGTAATAAACATGGACTCAACAACCACTGAGAACTCCTGTTTCTTCTCAAAGGCCTCATCTGATGTCAACTGGCTATGGTTGATGAATTCTCTCGCTTCACTTGGGTAATGTTTCTCCGTTCTAAGAGTGACACCCCTGAAGAACTCATCACCTTTGTTCGGAAGTTGGAAACCCTGAACAATCTGACCGTTCGCTCAATAAGGAGTGATCATGGGACTGAATTCAAAAACAGCTCTCTTGATTCCTTCCTTGAGAGTAAGGGTATTTCTCACAACTTCTCTTCAGTGAGAACACCACAACAAAATGGAGTCGCTGAAAGAAGAAATAGAACAATTATTGAAGTTGCACGTTCAATGCTCAGCGATTCTCACCTGCCTACTCAGTTTTGGGCAGAAGCTGTCAACACTGCTTGTTTTACGCAAAACAGGTCGCTGATAGTTAAAATTTTCAAAAAGACAGCCTATGAACTCTTTCATGTTAGAAAGCCTTCAATCGGCTTTCTTCACATCTTTGGATGTCAGTGTTTCATACTGAACAACAGAGATGCTCTTGGAAAGTTTGATCCTAAGGCTGACGATGGAATTTTTCTTGGATACTCCTCAGTTTCCAAAGCCTTCAGAGTCTTCAATCGTAGAAGATAAACTGTAGAAGAAACTATTCACGTCACGTTTGACGAATCCCGTTCAGCGAACTATAAACCGTCCGCTGATACTGAAGAACTGAATCAATGGATGTTTTCTCATCTTGGTGATTCAGAAGATATTCCCACTCCTCATGCTCATCAAGTAGAAGATGATAGTCCTCCTATCATTCCAAACATGCAGAATAGTGAAGCTGAAACATCATGGGTCTCAGTTGTTCCTATAAACACTATACCTACCGCTGAACCAAATGCCTCAGACATTCCATCTATCTCTCAGCAATCAGTAAATGAAATGACAAATGCAAGTATTCCTCTCTTAGCTGAAACTCCAGAAGTAGCTGAAGCCTCATCTTCAGCTCCTCCAGTTCAAGATGAGTCAGCGACTTATGCTCCGGCTCAGCGATGGACCGTAAATCACCCAATTGATCAAATTCTTGGTGATCCAAACGCTGGTGTTCAGACTCGACGAAGTGCAGGTAATATTTGTTTATTTGTTAACTTTATTTCTCTAACTGAACCAAAGAAAATATATGATGCCCTCAAAGATCTAAACTGGGTCAGCGCCATGCAAGAAGAGCTGACTGAATTCGAAAGAAACAAAGTTTGGAAACTTGTTCGGAGACCAACTGATAAAACAGTAATAGGCACTAAATGGGTCTATCGAAACAAGTTGGACGAACATGATACTGTAACCAGCAACAAAGCTCGTCTTGTTGCTCAGGGATACAGACAAGAGGAAGGTATAGATTATGACGAAACATTTGCTCCAGTAGCAAGACTTGAATCTATTCGTCTATTCTTGGCATATGCTGTACACAAAAACTTCAAAGTACATCAGATGGATGTTAAGTCAGCGTTTCTGAATGGAAAGCTGAATGAAGAAGTGTATGTGGAACAACCTCCAGGATTCTCAGATTCTAAGCGTCCAGGTTATGTTTATAAACTGGATAAGGCACTTTATGGCTTGAAGCAAACTCCTCGTGCATGGTATGACACTCTTTCTACTTATCTCCATATTGAAAAATTTAAGCGAGGTAAGATTGACAAAACTCTATTTTTTAGAAAAGTGGAAGGTCATATCATTCTAGTTCAAATATATGTTGATGACATTATATTTGGTTCTACTAACCCTGAGCTTTGTACTCGTTTCGTTGATAGAATGAAAGATGAGTATAAAATGAGCATGATGGGTGAACTAACATATTTCCTTGGTCTTCAGATTAAGCAAACTGAAAAGGGAACTTTTATTAATCAGGGAAAGTATGTTAAAGATATGCTGAATAAATTTGATTTAACTCATAGTTCAGCTATGAAAACCCCTATGGAACCACCGCTGACACTTGACAAGGATTCAAAGGGAATACCTGTTAATGTCACGCTGTACCGTGGGATGATCGGCTCTCTCTTGTATCTTACAGCTAGCCGGCCCGATATTATGTATGCAACATGTTTGTGTGCACGATATCAAGCTGAACCTAAGCTATCTCATATGAAAGCTGTAAAGCGAATCTTTCGATACCTTAAGGGTACAGCGAACCTAGGTCTTTGGTATCCCAAAGATTCAGGATTCGATCTAACCGCCTATTCAGATAGTGATTTTTCAGGTTGCAAAATGGATAGGAAAAGCACCATAAGAGGATGTCAGCTCCTGGGTGGAAAGCTGGTAAGTTGGACTAGTAAAAAGCAAAATTCAGTGTCCACTTCCACTTCCACAGCTGAAGCTGAATATGTAGCTGCTGGAAGCTGTTGTTCTCAAGTCTTGTGGATGAGAAATCAGCTACTAGACTATGATCTTCAGCTCTCCAAAATTCCAATCTATTGCGACAGCACAAGTGCCATCGCCATAGCAAACAATCCAGTACTACATTCAAAGACCAAACACATAGAAATCAGATATCATTTTATCAGAGATCATGTGATGAATGGTGATATAGAACTTCATTTTATCCCAACTGATTATCAGTTAGCTGATTTATTTACCAAGCCTCTTGATGAGACAAGATTCAACTTTCTCATCAGCGAGCTTGGAATGCTGAACTTTGAAGGGTAAAATCCTCAACGGTTCACATTGATCAGTGATAGGATAAAATCAACTCATATAACCTATTCAATCATCTTCTATCTGAATAAAACTTGGTTAAGCTGATATCAAGGTATGTTTTCTCTCTCTGACAATCGCATGAAAATGCGAGATTTCAAAACAAAATGCATCGCTGAATATCTCTTCCTTAACAGCGATATTTTGAAAATTCTTAAAACCATCACTGATATTTTCATTCAGTGCTTCATGTTTGTAAAAGAGTCCCTGAGCTTTCAAAACCTCAGAGACATCCTAAAAGAATATGAAAGGACAGTTGTGACGTCATTACAACGGATAAACCCCGGCATGTTTCTCTTTCTGACACACGTTTGCACGTCTCGTTCAAACTTCCAATCAAATGCAAACACGTGTCCATGTCATGATGAAAATCTTTTCCCACTCAAGATTTTCTCTCTCTAATCTCTCTATATAAACAAACTCGTGGTTTATATTTTTCTTTTACGCGAACAATCTTCCTCCGCAAGAAAGAATTCACTGTTGCATTAGTGCTTTCTAAAACTTCAAAGAACTGTTCATCATCTTCTTCATCAAACATCAAGGTTAATATGTTCTTATTTATTACCGAATGCGTATAACTTGTTTCCGATCTTTTCCTTGTTTTAACAAGATCAAACAAAAGAACTTCTTAAAAATGAAATCATTTTTTTCATGATTTTATGAACACAACCATTTCATGGTTGTTCTTCAAGTTTAAATGCAAAAATCTTAAACTTGTTCTTCATTCGTTTCCAGAATCTATTTCTTCATAGAAAACTGGATAACAAGAATAAATGGGTTTTACATTTCGTTTCTTAAAATCAAGAAAAACCCTAATCTTCATTAAGACATTTGTGTCTGAATGAAATGGATAAAATTTGAACCATCTTAATGGAAAATCTTTCCACATTAAGATTATTCTTATTTGTTAACATCTTTGGTTGAACTGATAATACAGAGAAATGGCATCGTCTGACATTCCTGCTACCGCTGAGAACATCTCCGCTGATTCTGAGGAAGTAGAAATTATCAAGGCTCCTCAGGTTAAGTTCACTCTGGATCAACTAGATTGGACCAAAACGAACAACCTTTCTGCGCTTCTCGAGTTTCCTCCTCGAAAGCAAGTCACACATCTGAAAGATGCTGTGAATTTCCTAAAGAATTGCTGCATTTCAACAGCCCTGACCATCTCACCTCCTGCAAGTCAGCTACTACTATCCCAGTTCTGGTACTCTGCCAGACACTCTCAGTTACCATCCGCCAAATATCCCTCCAAAACAATTGATTGTATCCTCAGCGATACTGAGTATGGCACGATAAAGATCACACCTGCCATCATTCGCAAAGCTCTGAACTTTCCCAACGCTACAAAAGAAAAGCCTTTTGTTCCTTTCCCTGACCATAAGAAACTCGCTGACAAAGAAGCTCTTATTGCATTTTTCGATGCAATGGCTATGTATGGGAAATTGGCAGAGACAAGAAGCCCGAGAAGAAGTTGACCCTGCTAAAGAAGTCGAAAATGCCCAGCGAGATGAACTTCATCTTCGCTCACTTAATCAGCTGCATGACTGCCAAGACCAGCTCCTCTAACCAAGCCGCTCAACCTCAGCAAGCAATGGGATAAGCTCTGCTGAAAGGTCTACACATTGACTGGGCATCTCTTATCTATGATGACTTGGTGCAAAAAGTAGACTATGCCGCTGACAGACCTCCATGGGTTCCTTACCCCCGATTCATCAGCGCCATCTTCCAATATGGCTTGAAGGACAGCTACCCGCAAGAGGGTGACCTGAAACTCTCTCAGGTTGGCCCTAAGGTACTTGACTTCAAACCAGTTGAAAATGAGGTACGTCTTTCTACCCTTTTAACTCTTCTCAACCCTTCTTCTTCTACTTATGTGGCTCCTTCAGCGACAATACCCATCGCTGATACACTGGCCACAAAATCCTCTCCTTCTAAGAAAAGGAAACAATCAACTACCCCACTTGGTTCTAAAAGGATCAAGAAAACAAAGGAGCATCCCCAGCAATCTCATGTTGAAGACTCCTCAGCTCTTTCTGCAGAGCTGAAGGAACGTTCAGTGGTACGCTCTGCCACACCTGAACAACCCATCCATTCCATCCCAACTTCAGCGTCTCTAAACGCTGAGGTTACAAACTTGGAACCTACCCAACCTCCTTCAGTCTCTCAAAAGACTGATGAAGTGATTTTCAGCGAATCCAACGCTGAACTCAGAACCCAACCTCCATTCTTATCCTTCGCTCCTCCCTCTACTCATTTGGTCTCTCCTCCAGATTTCGCTGGAGCTGCCATCATTTCTACGGAAACTAAAGCTGATACTCCGGAAATGATGAAGACAGGACCTGCGGGACAATCCATGGGCACTTTTGAAGATGACATGGAACATTTTGAAAATAGACAAAATAAAGACTCAAGCATCTAAAAAGACTAAGAACCTAAAAAAAAATTAGCCCCTGCTTTATCCATAATTATAATACGAACCACTATTTAAGCACAAACCTGCTCACAACATTCATAGCATGAAGCCAATAGCCCTTCATAAACTGAATTTATTCATCTTAGCCCAAAAACACACCCTCATAACCAACCAGAACCTTCCTAGTGTTAAAAAAAATCATCAAGACATACAATTTTTTTTTGAATTTGGGTATGCATTCGGCTTTTCCTTTGATTTTGATGCTTTGCCTTTTTCCACTCCCTCACTTTGTTCACTCAATGGCACAATTTTACTGCCATTCATCTCATATTGAGGAATAGAGTGGACTCATTGGTCTCTTTTAATATTTTGGTGTCTTTGACACTCTTTAAGCACAAAAGAGCACTTTGCTCCTGAAAGATCTGTGAGGTTTGCCTCAAGATGTGTGAGGCAAATCTTACCCCAACCTCAAACTTAAAATGGACAATGTCCCCATTGTCACGGAAATTAGGAGCAGAGGGGGTCTGTTTGGGATTTTTATTTCTGGCTTTATGAGGAAAAATACCCTTGATGATTTAGTCTTAACAGGTTGGAAAGCTGTTAGGTGGGCTATGATGGCAGTTTACAACCAAACAAACAAGACATCAGATTACTGTGGCTATAAGTACATACCAATCGTGTTCAGGCAGTGGTGAAAACAGAGGTACATGCATACCGATTATAAAACAAGCAGAGTCATGAAAATCAGTTCCCAAGAGAAACATTGAAGCAGAAAAGCAAAGATGAGAATGGGAAATTCCCACCTCAAACTTGCTTTCTGCACATGATTTAACGGTTTAAACATGACATACTAACAGCAATTACACATAAATCAGCAAAAGATCCCAACAAGTCGAGCTTATGCAGCTATGACCATGGATTAAGACTTCACAGAGACAAATACTCAAACTGGACTCCTAAACTGAAACCTCAAAATATAAAACATAAATTAATTTACAAGCAACAAGGAAGGATGGCAGAACCTGTCCTACTCAGGATGAGTAGGAGCTTCATGGTACTGCAACATGGACTTCGGGGGTGGTGGTACTGTCATCGGTTGCTGTGAACTCCCTCTCGCATACGCTTCCTTTACCTGGGCTTTATGCTGCTTGTATTCAGCCCATCTCAGTCTATCTTTCTTGATCTCCTCAACTTCCTTTCCAACCTTCTCAACTTGCACAGCTAACTCTTTTACCTTCTTTTTCACCAACTTTTTCATTGCCTACGCCTGCTTATCCATCTCTTTCACCAACTCTACCCTGAGCTTTTCTAGTGCAGCAGCCATAGGCTCAACAATTACTGCGTTGGTGGAGCTTCTTCCTCAGAATCGGAGTTATCGGAGAGGTCAATCGCAGGCCATTCTTCTTCTGTCATTGGCTTTGTTTTCATTTTCCCGCTGCTTCGAGTTATTCTGTGCTTGGGTTTGAACAGTGGAACAGGAGGTAAAATCCTGGTTGGTGGTGCTTGGCTAATAGGGGTAGCATCAATGGGATGCTCTTCGTCGGTGTTAGGGATTTCAGAAGGGAGCACTCTTCTGCGAGCCTTTGATTTGGTTTTCGCCATTGAGATGGCTTAAACAGGGGGTAGCAGAGGGAATAGGAACTTAAGAGAGAATTGGTGGTTTTAGGGTTTTATAGTGTGATAGGGTTTATCGATGGCGTTTTTTTAGAAAGGATGAAGCGTGGAGAAGAGGGTTACAACCGAGAGTAGGGGAGTACGAGGTAGTACAATGGGGTGTATGAGGAAGATGGCGAACAACAGTGTTATCGTACCTTTCCTAGGTTTTGAACAGCAATGTGGTACCCGAGTGTACCTGTTGGAGATGGAGGTGAAAGCGAACGGTGGCTATGGTGTTGGTTTCCGATGAGTTTTTGACAGAGGATGATGAAGATGTCAGACTTTAGTTGTTTGAAATGACCGCAAGAGTCATCTTAAACGGCTCGGGTTTAGGAAGTGGGCTTCAGGACCTTGGGCCTACTTCTCTCTTTTGTTACCTGCAAGATACAACGCACCCCAGCCCAAATCATTTCAATCTAAATTTGGTTAAATCGGCGAAATAGGGCAAGGCCCAAAATGAAATTTTATTCTACAAGAATTACAAAATGAAAAATAAAATATTTTTGTTTATTTTATTTTTTTATATGAATGTTTTTGTGTTTATCTTATGTATATATACAGACATAAATATAACAAAATTATTTATCACTCGTTAGGCTCAACAACCGTGTATGGTTGTGGTGGTGCTTCAGTGGGGTCAAAAAACGGTTTGACTCTATGACCATTGACTTTGAAAGTATTGCCCTTGTCTGGATTGATGAGTTCGATTGTACCGTAAGGGTATACTTTGAAAATCTGATAAGGCCCAGTCCATCTTGAGTTCAGTTTTCCAGGAAAAAGTTTTAATCTTGAATTGAACAGAAGGACTTTTTGACCCTCATAGAGTTCTTTTGGAAGAATCCTTTTGTCATGCCACTTTTTGGTGTTTTCTTTATATAACTTGGCATTTTCATAGGAAAAATTCCTATGCTCTTCTATTTCACAGAGTTGAAGAGTTCTTTTCTTACCAGCTTCATCCAGATTCATGTTGAGTTCTTTGATGGCCCAATATGCTTTATGCTCTAACTCAACTGGCAAATGACAGGCCTTTCCATAAACCAATTTGTAAGGGGACATTCCAATAGGGGTTTTGAAAGCAGTCCGGTAGGCCCATAGGGCATCATCCAATTTGGAGGCCCAGTCCTTCCGGTGTGGTTTAACCACTTTTGCTAAAATTCCTTTTATCTCCCTATTTGATAGCTCAGCCAAACCATTGGTTTGAGGGTGGTAAGCTGTTGCCACCCTATGCTGAATGTTGTACTTTTCAAGAACCTCCTCTAACAACTTGTTTATGAAATGGGTGCCTTCATCACTTATCAAGGCTCTGGGTGTACCAAATCTTGTAAAAATCTGTTTTTGCAAAAATTTGACAACTGTTCGAGCATCATTGGAATGGCAAGCCAAAGCTTCCACCCATTTGGACACGTAGTCTACAGCAAGTAAAATGTAGGCACAATTATTGGAGATTGGAAAAGGTCCCATGAAGTCTATGCCCCAAACATCAAATAATTCTACTTCTAGAATTCCATTTAGGGGCATTTCATTTCTTTGAGAGATATTCCCACTTCGTTGACACTCATCACAACTTTTTACAAAGTTATGAGCATCATTGTACAAAGTAGGCCAGAACAACCCAGATTGCAAAACCTTTGCTGCTGTCCTATTTCCTCCAAAATGTCCTCCACAAGGTCCTGTATGGCAGTGCTGTAAAACTGATGTCATTTCTTCTTGTGGTATGCATCTTCTGATCATCTGATCTGCACAAATTTTAAACAAAAATGGGTCATCCCACAGATATTTCTTTGAATCATAGATGAGCTTTTTCTTGTGGTGTTTAGTAAACTCTTTAGGAATGACTCCACATGCTAAATAATTTACAATGTCGGCAAACCAAGGAGCATTGGTATGCTGTATAGCCAAAATTCTTTCATCAGGGAATGTCTCACAAATCTCACCACTAAAAACAGGTTTGTCTTGTTTTTCCAATCTAGACAAATGGTCAGCTACTTGATTATCCACACCCTTTCTATCAATGATCTCCAAATCAAACTCTTGTAATAACAAGACCCACCTTATTAGCCTAGGTTTTGCATCTTTTTTTGAAATCAAATACTTGATTGCAGCATGATCTGTGTGAAAAATTACTTTAGTACCAATCAAGTATGATCTGAATTTTTCAAAAGCAAAAACCACAGCTAATAATTCATTTTCAGTAGTGGTGTAATTGATTTGAGCATCATTGAGAGTTTTACTGGAATAGTAAACAGGATGGAATATTTTATTTTTCTTTTGACCCAAAACTGCACCAACTGCCCAGTCACTGGCATCACACATGATTTCAAATGGTTGGGACCAATCTGGTGCTATTACTACCGGAGCAGTGACCAATGCTTCTTTCAAAGTCTTAAAAGCTTTTCTACAATCTTCATTAAAATTAAACACTTGGTCATTCTGTAGCAATAAACAAAGAGGTTTTGAAATTTTTGAAAAATCCTTTATAAACCTCCTGTAAAAACCAGCATGTCCTAAAAAACTTCTGATACCTTTGACTGTTGTTGGTTCAGGCAAATTTGAAATGACTTCTAATTTGGCCTTATCAACTTCTATGCCTCTTGTTGATATGAGATGTCCCAACACAATGCCTTCTTTTACCATAAAATGACACTTTTCCCAGTTTAAAACCAAGTCTGTTTCTTCACATCTTTTAAGACTCTTTTCCAGGTTTTGTAAACAAAGGTCATATGATGTCCCATATACAGAAAAGTCATCCATGAAAATTTCCATGGAGTTTTCTAACATGTCAGAAAAAATAGACATCATACATCTTTGGAAAGTGGCTGGAGCATTACACAGCCCAAAAGGCATTCTTCTAAATGCAAAGGTTCCAAAAGGACAAGTGAAAGTGGTCTTTTCTTGGTCTTCAGGCGCAATGGTAATTTGATTGTAACCAGAGTAGCCATCTAAGAAACAATAAAACTCTTTTCCTGCTAGTCTGTCTAACATTTGGTCGACAAAAGGTAACGGAAAATGGTCTTTTTGGGTAGCCTTGTTAAGCTTCCTATAGTCCATACATATCCTCCAACCAGATACTACCCTAGTAGGTATAAGTTCATTTTTCTCATTTGGTACAACAGTTACCCCACCCTTTTTGGGTACACATTGCACAGGACTGACACAAGTACTACTAGCAATAGGATAGATTATGCCTGCATCAAGCCATTTTAAAATCTCCTTTTTGACAACTTCCTTCATCACAGGATTGAGTCTTCTTTGAGGCTCAACTGATGAGTAGTCTTTATCTTCCAAAATGATTTTGTGTTGGCAAATGGTTGGGCTTATGCCCTTGAGATCAGCAATAGTCCATCCTATGGCTTTCGTGTGAAGTTTCAGCATTTTGACTAATCTTTCCTCTTGTTCTAGATCTAGTGATGATGAAATAATGACAGGCAACTTCCCAGGGTCCTCTAAAAAGACATATTTTAAGTGAGAGGGAAGTTGTTTTAGTTCTAAGTCTGGTGCTGTCAGGATCGAATCTTAACAAGACAATAAACACTTAGAATTCAGAATTAAAGAATCTGCGGAAAAGAACTTTAATTCTCACAATCAAGAACAATGTAACAGAAAATTCACCACTTTGTGTATTCACTAAATCGACTCACAATATTAACAACCAAACCTCAATCTTGTTGAACAGGCTCAATAAGACGACTTCTACTTCTCTAGAAATAGGGTTCTTCAACCTTGAGGTTAATTCTCTCTTGAATCAATATCTTCTCTCAGAATATCTTTTGCAGAATGTATAAATTGAAACTCTCACGTCTCTCTAATAGCTATCTATTGAAGTCTATTTATACACAAATAATTACAAGATAACTACCAAAAGTAAATTGATCTTCTGAATCTTCGTTAAACATATCTTGATCAATTCCTTTTTTGTCTCCAAAAGTATCGCATACCAAACTTATCAAGTCAGCAGTATTAACCTTCATTCTTCATGAGCAGTACTAACAATCTTCAGCAGTATTAACCGATTTCATCTCCAGCAGTATTAACATCACTCCAGCAGTATTAATCATGAGCAGTACTAACAGATATTCAATTATGCACCAGCAGTACTAACCTTGACTTGCAGTAGTAACTGTGTCTAGCAGTAGTAACTTCACATAAGCAGTATTAATGAAGAACTGGCAGTAGTAAAATTGTCTTGGCAGTACTAACCATACTTAGCATATCTTCAGTTCCCAACAATCTCCCCCTAACTTGACTTTTAGGAAAAGAAGTCAAGTTCTTCAGATGATGCTTCCAAAACCTAATCATACATGCCTAGATTAGGATTCAATCCCAGACTTTGATTGAGAATCCTTTTTACCAAGAATCTACCCATTGCTGAATCCTTGTTGCAGGTCAACTTAGCATGTAGCATTCCTTTCAGCCTCTTCATGCTGTGTTTGTATATTTCATCCACCAGATAGTATTCATGAGTCGCAGAGTCAAGGGAGATGACATATACTCCACAGTTTTCATAGAGCATCCAGTTGGTAATGGTTTGAAACTGTGTGTTTATCCTATACTGAACTGCTTCAGGTTTGAACATTTGGCACAAGAATTCAAGTACCATTTTAGAGATTGACATCCCTTGCTCAGTCAGCATGTTTTCATATAGCCTCATCCCAACTTTGAACATCTCTTCTAAGTCTGATCTTGAGCAAGTTCTGACAATTATTCCCCAAGTTGAAAAGACTTCAAATTTTCCATCTGCTCTTTTTATCCTAATGAACTCCTTTCTACCATCTTTCAAAGTGTCCCAAAAGATGATTTCAGGAGCCTTAGACGATATTGGTTCAGCCTGAATTGGGTTCGAGTCAACAACAGTAATATACAAATCACATTGGGCATCAGTTTGTGATTGTACATTGCTTGATTGCCCTGATGGAGTTGCCACTTCTTCTTCAGCAACTTTTGGATCAGATTTTTCTTTCACTGTTTCCTCCTGGGCCTCTTCTGCAGTTGGTTCCACCCTTGGCTTCTTTTCATTTTTCTTCTGTGAAGTTATGGGCTTGGTTAATCCTCTTTTCTTTGACATCATCTTGGTTCTTTTAAAAGTTTTAACAGCTTCAGGAGTTGGTTCAGCTGTTTTAAGTTTTTCAGCAGCAATAACCATTTCTGCTGCTATGGCTGTTACTGCTTCTCTTAGAACATGTAATGCTGCTGCTTCAACACTGTTCTTCACAATCCAGTATACTTCTTCATCAATTTCAGCTTGAGATGTAGTTACTGCTTCCTTCTCAGTTTCTGCTGCTTTTTCTGTTTGGCCTTCAGCAGCATTAACTGTTTCTGTTGCTTGTTCAAACTCAGCAGCATTAACAGTTTCTGCTGCTGTGGTTTCTGCTGCTGTTGTAGTTTCTGCTGCTGTCGTTTCTACTGCTATGGTTTCTGTTGCTTGAACATTTTTAGCTTCCTTTGTACTTTCCTCAGCAAATTCATTCACTTGCTCCCCCTGTTCCTGTGCACTCTCCATGTTCAACTCATCCTCTGACTCCCCCTTTTTGGGAGCATCATTGGTTGGGTTTCTTCTTCTAAGGACAAACTGTGCTTTCTTCCTTCTGTGTAGTAGCTTTGTGATCATCTTCTTATTCTTCTCTATCTGGGAGTTTTGATAGAGGACCACCTTTTTGAGTTCCTCAATTTCCTGCTGCTGATTTAGGACATCAAGGTTTATATTGGCAATAGTATCCATCAATTCCTCATAAGTGTATCTATCCTCACCCTGTTTAGGAGTTTTTACCTTCATTACAGGATCATTGGAAGTTTTAGCAGGTGTCTTTTGCCTAGCAAAAGCACTACCTGCCCCCATGGGTTCTTGGCACCTGGGACCTCTGGATGATTTCTCACCCTGAGTTGCCGTGAGGAAGGTCTTAGCTATTTTACCACTGGCCTTCTCTTTGCTAGCAGAAGTAGTGGCAGCCTTGCGACTCACATGCTCAACCTTCTCCTTAGTGAGCACCTTCTTGGGGTTGGGAGACACCCCTGTGGTTTCCCTTTCGATGTTCTCCATTGGAGAATGCTCCAACAGAGGGCTTAAAGGCTTCAGGCTCTTAGGAGATACATCAAGGGAAGGAACCTTGTGTACCTTTCTTCTTTCAAACCTTTTGGTTATAGTGGGAGTGGGTCGTTCAAGAATGGACTGAGGGATGTCTTTTGAGATGGAAGGTTGGGATTGGTCATCAGTGGGTGTGTCTAATGAGGGCCTTGACCCTGATGCCATACCTTCAATTGTGTGGGACACAACCATCATTGTAGAGAACAATGGTGTGTCAACTCCTTCCGAGTCCCTAGGAAGTCTTTTCATATTTGAAAAAACCTTCCCTTTAGGGGATTTTGGTACATATACCTCATCAAACTGAGGTAATTCCGTCAATTCCTTAGTTATCACTTCTTGAACAAACCTTGGATACATATAAAACCGCTTTTTGGATTCCAGGTTTGATACAAGATCATTAAAGATCATAGCTGAAAAATTGTACTTTCTGGCAGTGGATAAGCAGACCAAGGCATATGCAATGGGACTGCTGAACTCACTCCATCCAGTACTTTTCTTGGAAATACAGTGCATCAGGGTATGAACAAGAAATCTCCATTGGTTGAAAAATTTTGACTTGTAGAATTTAAAAACACCAATGGGACCTTCATACCCCATTCTTTGTAAAGTCGAATATAGGTCATCAGAAGATAGAGAGGTTATACCTGAGGCATCATCCAAGTGAAGAGAGATGCGAATAACCTCCTCTGTGACTTTCAAGGGTTTATCACAAACCCTTGTTCGAATGGTTTTCTGCCCTTCTTCGAAACTAACAGTGGCATGCTCCCAAAATTGCGTCTGATGTTCGATATAGATGGTTGGGCTCACCGTTAGGGCATAGGAGATGTGCGAGGATTTAAGAAAATCGACGATATCGTGGAATCCCGCAGCTTGTTTCGGCTTCTGAAGCATGGCTATTTCATTGTGCTCATCAACAAACTCCATTATTCCTGAGGATTCTTGAAAGAAAAACACAAAGATTCTGGGGAGAAGGGGTTAGAGCGAGAGAGAGAGGAAGAAGTTAATGCGAAGAGTCGTTATGAACTTTGGCGGGCAACCAGGGGTATTTATAGCAGTATTTGCCCTAGATTTTCAAAAGCAGTATTAACGACATAGCAGTATTAACTACCGAGCAGTATTAACTGCAAGGCAGTATTAACTACACAGCAGTATTAACTACCGAGCAGTATTAACTACCAAGCAGTATTAACTGCTGAGCAGTATTAACTACACAAGCAGTATTAACTGCACAAGCAGTATTAACTATTGAGCAGTATTAACTGCAAAGCAGTATTAACTGTGCACTAGCAGTATTAACTATTGAGCAGTATTAACTGCAAAGCAGTATTAACTACTGAGCAGTATTAACTACTGAGCAGTATTAACTACTCATTGGCAGTAGTAACTCTGCACTAGCAGTAGTAACTCTGCACTAGCAGTAGTAACTCTGCACTAGCAGTAGTAACTCTGCACTGGCAGTAGTAACTATACTTGCACTTTGCAGCATTAGTCAAATCCTCAAATGTCATCTTACCTTCTGACACATCACCTTTACCACTTCTCTTACCTCCTGCAGGATTATCTTCAAAAGTAACATGTCCTCCATCAATTCTTTTGAAATTCTTGAGGCAGGCCATGTTACCTGTCATGTGCCTGGAGCAACCACTATCAACATGCCAGATGCTCTTCCCCTTGAGCTGTTGGTTGCCCTGCACATCTGATAGATCAATTAGTTTTATTGGGAACCCAAGCCGAAGTGGTCTTGGGTCTCCCTTGCTCATCAAAGTACTTGCACTTGGTTTTGATGAGATTCTCAACCTTAGGTACTGCAGTACTGGAGTACTTTGTCAATATGATTGGTTTAGCAACACTAGAAGCAGTATTAACCTCAGAAGTACTAACAGTGCTAGCAGTACTAACACTGGGAGCAGCAGTATCGTTAGCAGCACTAACAGAGTTAGCAGCACTAACAGAGTTAGCAGTACTAACAGAGTTAGCAGCACTAACTGAGTTAGCAGCACTAACACTGCTAACAGCACTAACTTTGGAAGAATTACTAGCAGTATTAACACTGCTAGCAGCACTAACTCTTGAAGAAGTACTAACAGTGTTAGCAGTACTAACACTGCTAGCAGCAGTAACTTTTGAAGAATTTCTAGCAGTATTAACACTGCTAGCAGCACTAACTCTTGAAGAAGTACTAACAGTGTTAGCAGTACTAACACTGCTAGCAGCAGTATTATTTTTAGTGCCTTTTGTAACCCACATTGTAACACATTCCTTTTCAGGCTTTTTCTTCATGTGGCTTTTGGATTTAGCTTGTTTTTTAGCCACATTTGTTCTTGTAGGCTTCCTATAGCCAGAAGGTTTTTGATAACTTCTTTGAAAACTTCTCTTTTGGTTAATAGGATTGAAGAAACAGTATTTGGCAAGATGATTCAGTTTGCCACAAATAAAGCAAGGTTTTGGTCTGTTAATCTTTGCAGATCAACTCCTTGCCTTAGTGCCCACTGGTTATTCCAGTTCCTTTGATTTCCCCTCTTATTATCATGATTTTGGGGCTTATACTCTTGAGATTTCCTGCAAGAACACTGTTTACAAGTATTAGAGTTCACAACTTTGGTCTGTGTGTAATGAACTCCCTTTTCCTTTTCAGTCCTTTTGATCTCATTGTTCTTAACACATGGACTTTCACATTCCTCATCAGATTCTACTTTGTCAGTCTCATCCTCAACAACTACTTTATCTAATGGATCTACTTCAATGGCTCCTTTAGGTAAGTCCTTCCTATCCTTGGTTTCTAATAGGTCTGACTTAGGAGGGATGTAGTTGTTGTTATAGGGTGGAGGTGTGGCATTATACCCTAGGCCTGTTTTCACCTTACCATGGACTTGAGCATTTATTATTGTGTCCATGGCTTTAGATGCCTTTGAAAACTTTTCAACATCAGCTTTAACTTTCTTAAGTTCTTCTGTTAATTTCCCACACTCTTCCCTAGACTCTTTTAATTGGAACTCAAGATCACCTTTTTCCCACTTCCAGTAGTTAGTATCATATGAATGTTGAAGTTCATTGGCTTGAAAGGCCCTAATCTGTTCTTCAAACCTCTCAACAATCAATACATAATCTCTTATGTCCTTTTCTAATCTCTTAAGGTCATCACACATTCCCTGATTGTGATCTCTATACCTTTTAACAGTGTCTATACAAGATTGAGAACAGAGATTAGATTTTACCTCTGTAGGAATATCTGAGACTTCTGCCATGAGTGCATGATTCTGTATTGCCTCTTCTGCTTGATCACTCCAATCAAAAGTACTGTTTGATTCAATAGAATTTTCCATAATGATTGTAGAATTCTAAGAAACACAAGCTCTGATACCACTTGTCAGGATCGAATCTTAACAAGACAATAAACACTTAGAATTCAGAATTAAAGAATCTGCGGAAAAGAACTTTAATTCTCACAATCAAGAACAATGTAACAGAAAATTCACCACTTTGTGTATTCACTAAATCGACTCACAATATTAACAACCAAACCTCAATCTTGTTGAACAGGCTCAACAAGACGACTTCTACTTCTCTAGAAATAGGGTTCTTCAACCTTGAGGTTAATTCTCTCTTGAATCAATATCTTCTCTCAGAATATCTTTTGCAGAATGTATAAATTGAAACTCTCACGTCTCTCTAATAGCTATCTATTGAAGTCTATTTATACACAAATAATTACAAGATAACTACCAAAAGTAAATTGATCTTCTGAATCTTCGTTAAACATATCTTGATCAATTCCTTCTTTGTCTCCAAAAGTATCGCATACCAAACTTATCAAGTCAGCAGTATTAACCTTCATTCTTCATGAGCAGTACTAACAATCTTCAGCAGTATTAACCGATTTCATCTCCAGCAGTATTAACATCACTCCAGCAGTATTAATCATGAGCAGTACTAACAGATATTCAATTATGCACCAGCAGTACTAACCTTGACTTGCAGTAGTAACTGTGTCTAGCAGTAGTAACTTCACATAAGCAGTATTAATGAAGAACTGGCAGTAGTAAAATTGTCTTGGCAGTACTAACCATACTTAGCATATCTTCAGTTCCCAACAGGTGCAACTTCTAAGGATGGGATAAGAGTTTTCCTATCCTTATGATCTAGGGTCTCAAAAGCAGCAACTTCATGTGGTGGTTCCAGATCTTCAAAATCTTCCTCCTTTTCAGAGTCCTCCATTCCCAACATTTCTCCCAAGCTTTTGTCTTGACACCAATTCTCTATCATGCTCAAAGTGGAACATTCCTCTCTTTCTTCAGGGTACCTGAGAGAATCAAACACATTAAAAGTTACTTCTTGATCATGTACTCTCATGGTTAACTCTCCCTTTTGAACATCAATCAAGGTTCTTCCGGTGGCTAGGAAAGGTCTACCTAAAAGGATGGGGATATCTTTGTCAGCTTCAAAGTCTAGGATGATAAAGTCAGCTGGAAAGATAAACTTATCAACTTGGACTAGGACATCCTCAATTTTTCCTTTAGGCCAGGCTATGGTCTTATCAGCCAATTGTAGGGAGACAGTGGTAGGTCTAGCTTCACCTATGCCTAAGGTATTGAAAATGGATAAAGGCATAAGGTTTACACTAGCACCTAAGTCACAAAGGGCTTTTCCTACTTTCTTTCCTCCTATAGAACATGGGATTGTGAAACATCCAGGATCTTTTAGTTTAGGGGGAATTTTATTGGACAACAAGGCACTACATCCTTCAGTCAGAGCTACTGTCTCATATTCAGTCAACTTCTTCTTTTTGCTCAAAATGTCTTTTAGAAACTTTGCATAATTTGGCATCTGCTCAATAGCTTCAACCAAAGGTATGTTTATGTGCAATTGTTTAAAAACATCAAGAAATTTTTTAAATTGAACTTCTTCCTTGTTATTCCTCATCCTATGGGGGTAAGGAATGTAAGGAGTGACTGAACTAGAGGGGTCAATCTTGTGAAGGAGAGGTGCTTGTGTGGGTTTCACAGTTGGAATCTCTTCAGTCCTGCAGGGTGCTATAGGACTGGGCTGAAGGAGTGCCGTAGGACTGCCACCAGAGTGTGACACATCCACTACTGCACTTTCTTTGGTAGTCTGGACTTTCTTAGGTGCATCATGGAACAGTAAGGGGTAATCTGATTTAGTAGGAATGACTTGAATATTAACAGACTTATCGCTAGCTTTGGTCCCATTAGTGCTACAGGACTGGTCTGTAGGTATTGTAGCAGCAGAATCTGGTTTTGTAGCAGCAGAATCTGGTTCTTTTCTGGGATTTTCTTCTAAAGGCCTTCCACTTCTTAAAGTCACAACCTTAACCTGCTCTTTTCCATCTCTACGTGGAATCTCTGTATCACTAGGAAGAGTCCCTACTGATCTTTTCTTCATTTCCAAAGCCAATTGCCCCATTTGAGTTTCAAGATTTTTAATTGAGGCTTGAGTTTGAGTCATAAACCCTTTCATCATTGCTTCCAAGGAAGTAGATGACTCAACCTGCTGATTGGGCTTGTTGTTTTGGAAAGAAGATGGTCTGTTTTGAAAATTGGGTTGTTGGTTGTTGTGACTTCTTTGTTGAAAATTGGATTGTCCTTGAAAATTGGACTGTCCTTGTGGTCTTTGTGATGGTTGATTGAGAGAAGGACTATGCCATGAAAAATTTGGATGATTCCTCCACTCAGAATTGTAAGTCTGAGAAAAAGGTCCTCCTTTTTGGTTGTTTTGCACATAGTTTACTTGCTCTGGATTGCTTGGACAATTTTCAAAAGAATGTCCATCTCCACAAAAGGTACACTGTACTGGCAAAACACCAGGGATAGCTGTAGCAGCATTAGCCTGCACAGGTGTGGCTAGATTTTGAATTAGAGTCGCCATATTTGCCAACTGTGCAGTTAATGTTGAGTAAGCATCAGAATCTGACGTCCCTGTTGTTCTTTTAGGTGGCAGTGCACGTTGATCAGACCATTGTCCATTATTGTCAGAAATCTTTTCAAGGATTTCATATCCTTCATTGTAGGTACAAGCTGTGAAAGATCCGTTTGCAGTAGCATCAAGCATTTGTTTAGCATTGATATCTAGACCATTGTAAAATGTCTCTAGCTGAATGCAATACGGAATGCCATGGTGAGGGCTTTTTCTCAACAACTCTTTAAACCTGTCCCATGCATCAGGAACTGCTTCATTGTCCATTTGTTTAAAAGTGCAGATTTCGTTTCTAGACTTAGCGTTCCTGGTGGGTGGAAAATATTTTTTTAAAAACTTTTCTGCCATTTGGTTCCATGTGATTATAGAATCTGGTCGCAGCGAGTTGTACCAGGATCTTGCTTTATCTCTTAGAGAGTATGGAAAAAGTTTTAGCTTTAAAGCATCATCCTGTACACCTGGCAGTTTGAAAGAATCTGTAATCTCCATGAAAGACCTGAGATGAGAATGAGGATCCTCGTGTGCCAAACCAGCGTACTGGCCGTTGATTTGGAGCATATGAAACATTATCGGCTTGGGTTCAAAATGATGAGTTTCGAGGGTAGGCTTTAGTATTCCTGAATGTAATTGATTTAAAACAGGAACAACATAAGCCATAATACCTCCGTCTTTAGAATTTGCAAGCCGGAAAATGTTTTGTTCCTCATCTTCAAGATTATGAATTGGTCTATTTTCAGGAATCTGACGAGGAATTTGGCGAGGGATTTGCCTAGGAATTGGTCCATTTCCAGGAATTGGTCCATTTCCAGGAATGGGTCCGTTTCCAAGATTTCCATTGCCAAGGTTTTCAAGATTTTCTCGATCGTCGAAATTTTCCCAATTTATGTCAGGGATTCCATTATTGATGGGTGGTCTATTATTAGGTTGTCCATCCGGCCCAAATTCGAAGTTATTTTCACCTTCATCCGAGGTGTACTCATTTTCAGACATCATTGGAGAGTTGTGAGCTAAAGCAGCTCTTTGTGCTTTCCTTCTTTGTCTAAAAGTGTGTTCAATCTCGGGATCAATTTGAAAAAGTTCTCCGTGCAATATTCTGGGCATGCACTGTTTTTCAAAAAGGTGGTAGAAAAATCAGAGCTTAAAAACTTTAAAACGAAATTCTTTCAGCGAAGTTATCCCCGGCAACGGCGCCAAAAACTTGTTGTAAGATTTATGCAACCTTAGAGATTCACTTAGAATAGGACTCAGTGCAAGTATACACCTTGAACTACTATCGTCTCGTAACAAGTAATAATGGTAAAATACCAGATATCGATCCACAGGGAAATCTTGTGAAAGCCTTTCAAAAGTCCAGTCTTTAAAAACTAATTTCAGATGGCGATTTCGAAAACAGATTGTTTGATTGGTTGGTTTAAGTTATCAGCTAAAAATCAATTCTAGAGAAGAAGCATAGGGTGCAAAGCTCTATAAAGATGAAAACAAGTGATTGAGTAAAAAGGTATTATAACATCCAGCCAGTCCTCCAGCACAAGTGCTATAGGACTGCCACAGCACCAACTATCGGTTCAAACGGCCTCCCAAGAGTACACACTGGTCAACGTGTTATCGATACAATATCATTTATGTTAGACTTTGTGAATCCTAGCACAACACAGTGTTACCATCCTACACCGTAAAAGTATAGTACTTGTCAGGCACTAAAACTCTTTATAGTCTTCTTTTATTATTTCAGTTAATTAACCTTAACCTTAACACTGAATGTTAATGCATTTTCATACATAAAATTAGTTGTCAATTAATTAAATGCAATCTTCAATGTAAGATCAATCACCTGAAATAAATAGTTAGATACAATGTTATATTCAATACACCTCTTTACTTTCACACATATTTTACATCTAAACTTTGCTTTACACCCCAAGCTCAGGCGATTAGCCCTTCATGGCTTGATTTCTTCTTTCGAAAGGTGTAAGAAATGTAAATGACATGAATGGAAAGTACTGAAAGGAAATTGCAAGAAATGTAAATGACAGAAATGGAAAGACAGAAATTAAATTGCAAGAAATGTAAATGACAGAAATGGAAAGACAGAAATTAAATACAGGAATTTCAACAACAAGAAAATAAAAAACAATAATAAGAACTAAGAATGCAAGGAAACGGAATTACTAAACTACCAAGGTAACTTGTTCGCCAAGTTATGGAAACTTGTCGTGCAAGTTACGTCACAAAACTACTTGTTGCTTTGAAACCGTTAAAACTTTGAAACACTAACTTAAACAACCAAAGGTTACGGTTTTTAGAGGGAAGGACTCCAAACTAAAAATCACGAACCTTTAGATTTTAAGTAAGTAACTAAGACAATATCGAGAACTTGGAGACTTGCGAGAATCGGAAAATAAAACAAAAGAACTTACTTCGAATCACTTAGATTAATACTTGAAACCGAAAGCTTGACTACAAAATACTGAACTCGTGACCACAGCTCTGAATATTCAGAGGTAAATAAACTGGAAATTAAGAGGTAAATAAACTAGAGAGAAAAGCTAAATACTTGTGGAGAGTTTTTGTGTTTTTTAGCTAAAAAGCATATTTTACAAAAGCATAGAAGCATTCTATATATAGGGGAGTTGTGTGGAGACTAAGCAACTAAAAGGAGATTAAGACTGATGTCCCATAACAGCTTTATGTCCCTTCAAAAAGGTCAACTCCAGCCTTGTCATCAAAAGAAGCTTCTTCCATAAGATACCCAAAAATGGCCCAGCTGTTCGATCCTGCGGCACTCCTACAACATTCCTTTTGCGCTCAACTCCTATAGCATTGCCGTAGTAGTGTCCAGCAAAAATCTGAAATCAAAAACAGGCCCAATAAGATCCAAAAACAGAGATTATACCATTAAATCATGTTTGACACCTAAAACACAGAAAATGCTAAAAAGCTACTAAAAAGGACTTAATTACAGACTTTGGGCAAATAAAACAGACTCAAAACCTACTAAAAAGTGGCTAAAATAGGGTTAACAAACTAACCCTATCAATTACCGAATGCGTATAACTTGTTTCCGATCTTTTCCTTGTTTTAACAAGATCAAACAAAAGAACTTCTTAAAAATGAAATCATTTTTTTCATGATTTTATGAACACAACCATTTCATGGTTGTTCTTCAAGTTTAAATGCAAAAATCTTAAACTTGTTCTTCATTCGTTTCCAGAATCTATTTCTTCATAGAAAACTGGATAACAAGAATAAATGGGTTTTACATTTCGTTTCTTAAAATCAAGAAAAACCCTAATCTTCATTAAGACATTTGTGTCTGAATGAAATGGATAAAATTTGAACCATCTTAATGGAAAATCTTTCCACATTAAGATTATTCTTATTTGTTAACATCTTTGGTTGAACTGATAATACAGAGAAATGGCATCGTCTGACATTCCTGCTACCGCTGAGAACATCTCCGCTGATTCTGAGGAAGTAGAAATTATCAAGGCTCCTCAGGTTAAGTTCACTCTGGATCAACTAGATTGGACCAAAACGAACAACCTTTCTGCGCTTCTCGAGTTTCCTCCTCGAAAGCAAGTCACACATCTGAAAGATGCTGTGAATTTTCTAAAGAATTGCTGCATTTCAACAGCCCTGACCATCTCACCTCCTGCAAGTCAGCTACTACTATCCCAGTTCTGGTACTCTGCCAGACACTCTCAGTTACCATCCGCCAAATATCCCTCCAAAACAATTGATTGTATCCTCAGCGATACTGAGTATGGCACGATAAAGATCACACCTGCCATCATTCGCAAAGCTCTGAACTTTCCCAACGCTACAAAAGAAAAGCCTTTTGTTCCTTTCCCTGACCATAAGAAACTCGCTGACAAAGAAGCTCTTATTGCATTTTTCGATGCAATGGGCTATGTATGGGAAATTGGCAGAGACAAGAAGCCCGAGAAGAAGTTGACCCTGCTAAAGAAGTCGAAAATGCCCAGCGAGATGAACTTCATCTTCGCTCACTTAATCAGCTGCATGACTGCCAAGACCAGCTCCTCTGACCAAGCCGCTCAACCTCAGCAAGCAATGGGATAAGCTCTGCTGAAAGGTCTACACATTGACTGGGCATCTCTTATCTATGATGACTTGGTGCAAAAAGTAGACTATGCCGCTGACAGACCTCCATGGGTTCCTTACCCCCGATTCATCAGCGCCATCTTCCAATATGGCTTGAAGGACAGCTACCCGCAAGAGGGTGACCTGAAACTCTCTCAGGTTGGCCCTAAGGTACTTGACTTCAAACCAGTTGAAAATGAGGTACGTCTTTCTACCCTTTTAACTCTTCTCAACCCTTCTTCTTCTACTTCTGTGGCTCCTTCAGCGACAATACCCATCGCTGATACCCTGGCCACAAAATCCTCTCCTTCTAAGAAAAGGAAACAATCAACTACCCCACTTGGTTCTAAAAGGATCAAGAAAACAAAGGAGCATCCCCAGCAATCTCATGTTGAAGACTCCTCAGCTCTTTCTGCAGAGCTGAAGGAACGTTCAGTGGTACGCTCTGCCACACCTGAACAACCCATCCATTCCATCCCATCTTCAGCGTCTCTAAACGCTGAGGTTACAAACTTGGAACCTACCCAACCTCCTTCAGTCTCTCAAAAGACTGATGAAGTGATTTTCAGCGAATCCAACGCTGAACTCAGAACCCAACCTCCATTCTTATCCTTCGCTCCTCCCTCTACTCATTTGGTCTCTCCTCCAGATTTCGCTGGAGCTGCCATCATTTCTACGGAAACTAAAGCTGATACTCCGGAAATGATGAAGACAGGACCTGCGGGACAATCCATGGGCACTTTTGAAGATGACATGGAACATTTTGAAAATAGACAAAATAAAGACTCAAGCATCTAAAAAGACTAAGAACCTAAAAAAAAATTAGCCCCTGCTTTATCCATAATTATAATACGAACCACTATTTAAGCACAAACCTGCTCACAACATTCATAGCATGAAGCCAATAGCCCTTCATAAACTGAATTTATTCATCTTAGCCCAAAAACACACCCTCATAACCAACCAGAACCTTCCTAGTGTTAAAAAAAATCATCAAGACATACAATTTTTTTTTGAATTTGGGTATGCATTCGGCTTTTCCTTTGATTTTGATGCTTTGCCTTTTTCCACTCCCTCACTTTGTTCACTCAATGGCACAATTTTACTGCCATTCATCTCATATTGAGGAATAGAGTGGACTCATTGGTCTCTTTTAATATTTTGGTGTCTTTGACACTCTTTAAGCACAAAAGAGCACTTTGCTCCTGAAAGATCTGTGAGGTTTGCCTCAAGATGTGTGAGGCAAATCTTACCCCAACCTCAAACTTAAAATGGACAATGTCCCCATTGTCACGGAAATTAGGAGCATAGGGGGTCTGTTTGGGATTTTTATTTCTGGCTTTATGAGGAAAAATACCCTTGATGATTTAGTCTTAACAGGTTGGAAAGCTGTTAGGTGGGCTATGATGGCAGTTTACAACCAAACAAACAAGACATCAGATTACTGTGGCTATAAGTACATACCAATCGTGTTCAGGCAGTGGTGAAAACAGAGGTACATGCATACCGATTATAAAACAAGCAGAGTCATGAAAATCAGTTCCCAAGAGAAACATTGAAGCAGAAAAGCAAAGATGAGAATGGGAAATTCCCACCTCAAACTTGCTTTCTGCACATGATTTAACGGTTTAAACATGACATACTAACAGCAATTACACATAAATCAGCAAAAGATCCCAACAAGTCGAGCTTATGCAGCTATGACCATGGATTAAGACTTCACAGAGACAAATACTCAAACTGGACTCCTAAACTGAAACCTCAAAATATAAAACATAAATTAATTTACAAGCAACAAGGAAGGATGGCAGAACCTGTCCTACTCAGGATGAGTAGGAGCTTCATGGTACTGCAACATGGACTTCGGGGGTGGTGGTACTGTCATCGGTTGCTATGAACTCCCTCTCGCATACGCTTCCTTTACCTGGGCTTTATGCTGCTTGTATTCAGCCCATCTCAGTCTATCTTTCTTGATCTCCTCAACTTCCTTTCCAACCTTCTCAACTTGCACAGCTAACTCTTTTACCTTCTTTTTCACCAACTTTTTCATTGCCTTCGCCTGCTTATCCATCTCTTTCACCAACTCTACCCTGAGCTTTTCTAGTGCAGCAGCCATAGGCTCAACAATTACTGCGTTGGTGGAGCTTCTTCCTCAGAATCGGAGTTATCGGAGAGGTCAATCGCAGGCCATTCTTCTTCTGTCATTGGCTTTGTTTTCATTTTCCCGCTGCTTCGAGTTATTCTGTGCTTGGGTTTGAACAGTGGAACAGGAGGTAAAATCCTGGTTGGTGGTGCTTGGCTAATAGGGGTAGCATCAATGGGATGCTCTTCGTCGGTGTTAGGGTTTTCAGAAGGGAGCACTCTTCTGCGAGCCTTTGATTTGGTTTTCGCCATTGAGATGGCTTAAACAGGGGGTAGCAGAGGGAATAGGAACTTAAGAGAGAATTGGTGGTTTTAGGGTTTTATAGTGTGATAGGGTTTATCGATGGCGTTTTTTTTAGAAAGGATGAAGCGTGGAGAAGAGGGTTACAACCGAGAGTAGGGGAGTACGAGGTAGTACAATGGGGTGTATGAGGAAGATGGCGAACAACAGTGTTATCGTACCTTTCCTAGGTTTTGAACAGCAATGTGGTACCCGAGTGTACCTGTTGGAGATGGAGGTGAAAGCGAACGGTGGCTATGGTGTTGGTTTCCGATGAGTTTTTGACAGAGGATGATGAAGATGTCAGACTTTAGTTGTTTGAAATGACCGCAAGAGTCATCTTAAACGGCTCGGGTTTAGGAAGTGGGCTTCAGGACCTTGGGCCTACTTCTCTCTTTTGTTACCTGCAAGATACAACGCACCCCGGCCCAAATCATTTCAATCTAAATTTGGTTAAATCAGCGAAATAGGGCAAGGCCCAAAATGAAATTTTATTCTACAAGAATTACAAAATGAAAAATAAAATATTTTTGTTTATTTTATTTTTTTATATGAATGTTTTTGTGTTTATCTTATGTATATATACAGACATAAATATAACAAAATTATTTATCACTCGTTAGGCTCAACAACCGTGTATGGCTGTGGTGGTGCTTCAGTGGGGTCAAAAAACGGTTTGACTCTATGACCATTGACTTTGAAAGTATTGCCCTTGTCTGGATTGATGAGTTCGATTGTACCGTAAGGGTATACTTTGAAAATCTGATAAGGCCCAGTCCATCTTGAGTTCAGTTTTCCAGGAAAAAGTTTTAATCTTGAATTGAACAGAAGGACTTTTTGACCCTCATAGAGTTCTTTTGGAAGAATCCTTTTGTCATGCCACTTTTTGGTGTTTTCTTTATATAACTTGGCATTTTCATAGGAAAAATTCCTATGCTCTTCTATTTCACAGAGTTGAAGAGTTCTTTTCTTACCAGCTTCATCCAGATTCATGTTGAGTTCTTTGATGGCCCAAAATGCTTTATGCTCTAACTCAACTGGCAAATGACAGGCCTTTCCATAAACCAATTTGTAAGGAGACATTCCAATAGGGGTTTTGAAAGCAGTCCGGTAGGCCCATAGGGCATCATCCAATTTGGAGGCCCAGTCCTTCCGGTGTGGTTTAACCACTTTTGCTAAAATTCCTTTTATCTCCCTATTTGATAGCTCAGCCAAACCATTGGTTTGAGGGTGGTAAGTTGTTGCCACCCTATGCTGAATGTTGTACTTTTCAAGAACCTCCTCTAACAACTTGTTTATGAAATGGGTGCCTTCATCACTTATCAAGGCTCTGGGTGTACCAAATCTTGTAAAAATCTGTTTTTACAAAAATTTGACAACTGTTCGAGCATCATTGGAATGGCAAGCCAAAGCTTCCACCCATTTGGACACGTAGTCTACAGCAAGTAAAATGTAGGCACAATTATTGGAGATTGGAAAAGGTCCCATGAAGTCTATGCCCCAAACATCAAATAATTCTACTTCTAGAATTCCATTTAGGGGCATTTCATTTCTTTGAGAGATATTCCCACTTCGTTGACACTCATCACAACTTTTTACAAAGTTATGAGCATCATTGTACAAAGTAGGCCAGAACAACCCAGATTGCAAAACCTTTGCTGCTGTCCTATTTCCTCCAAAATGTCCTCCACAAGGTCCTGTATGGCAGTGCTGTAAAACTGATGTCATTTCTTCTTGTGGTATGCATCTTCTGATCATCTGATCTGCACAAATTTTAAACAAAAATGGGTCATCCCACAGATATTTCTTTGAATCATAGATGAGCTTTTTCTTGTGGTGTTTAGTAAACTCTTTAGGAATGACTCCACATGCTAAATAATTTACAATGTCGGCAAACCAAGGAGCATTGGTATGCTGTATAGCCAAAATTCTTTCATCAGGGAATGTCTCACAAATCTCACCACTAAAAACAGGTTTGTCTTGTTTTTCCAATCTAGACAAATGGTCAGCTACTTGATTATCCACACCCTTTCTATCAATGATCTCCAAATCAAACTCTTGTAATAACAAGACCCACCTTATTAGCCTAGGTTTTGCATCTTTTTTTGAAATCAAATACTTGATTGCAGCATGATCTGTGTGAAAAATTACTTTAGTACCAATCAAGTATGATCTGAATTTTTCAAAAGCAAAAACCACAGCTAATAATTCATTTTCAGTAGTGGTGTAATTGATTTGAGCATCATTGAGAGTTTTACTGGAATAGTAAACAGGATGGAATATTTTATTTTTCTTTTGACCCAAAACTGCACCAACTGCCCAGTCACTGGCATCACACATGATTTCAAATGGTTGGGACCAATCTGGTGCTATTACTACCGGAGCAGTGACCAATGCTTCTTTCAAAGTCTTAAAAGCTTTTCTACAATCTTCATTAAAATTAAACACTTGGTCATTCTGTAGCAATAAACAAAGAGGTTTTGAAATTTTTGAAAAATCCTTTATAAACCTCCTGTAAAAACCAGCATGTCCTAAAAAACTTCTGATACCTTTGACTGTTGTTGGTTCAGGCAAATTTGAAATGACTTCTAATTTGGCCTTATCAACTTCTATGCCTCTTGTTGATATGAGATGTCCCAACACAATGCCTTCTTTTACCATAAAATGACACTTTTCCCAGTTTAAAACCAAGTCTGTTTCTTCACATCTTTTAAGACTCTTTTCCAGGTTTTGTAAACAAAGGTCATATGATGTCCCATATACAGAAAAGTCATCCATGAAAATTTCCATGGAGTTTTCTAACATGTCAGAAAAAATAGACATCATACATCTTTGGAAAGTGGCTGGAGCATTACACAGCCCAAAAGGCATTCTTCTAAATGCAAAGGTTCCAAAAGGACAAGTGAAAGTGGTCTTTTCTTGGTCTTCAGGCGCAATGGTAATTTGATTGTAACCAGAGTAGCCATCTAAGAAACAATAAAACTCTTTTCCTGCTAGTCTGTCTAACATTTGGTCGACAAAAGGTAACGGAAAATGGTCTTTTTGGGTAGCCTTGTTAAGCTTCCTATAGTCCATACATATCCTCCAACCAGATACTACCCTAGTAGGTATAAGTTCATTTTTCTCATTTGGTACAACAGTTACCCCACCCTTTTTGGGTACACATTGCACAGGACTGACACAAGTACTACTAGCAATAGGATAGATTATGCTTGCATCAAGCCATTTTAAAATCTCCTTTTTGACAACTTCCTTCATCACAGGATTGAGTCTTCTTTGAGGCTCAACTGATGAGTAGTCTTTATCTTCCAAAATGATTTTGTGTTGGCAAATGGTTGGGCTTATGCCCTTGAGATCAGCAATGGTCCATCCTATGGCTTTCGTGTGAAGTTTCAGCATTTTGACTAATCTTTCCTCTTGTTCTAGATCTAGTGATGATGAAATAATGACAGGCAACTTCCCAGGGTCCTCTAAAAAGACATATTTTAAGTGAGAGGGAAGTTGTTTTAGTTCTAAGTCTGGTGCAACTTCTAAGGATGGGATAAGAGTTTTCCTATCCTTATGATCTAGGGTCTCAAAAGCAGCAACTTCCTGTGGTGGTTCCAGATCTTCAAAATATTCCTCCTTTTCAGAGTCCTCCATTCCCAACATTTCTCCCAAGCTTTTGTCTTGACACCAATTCTCTATCATGCTCAAAGTGGAACATTCCTCTCTTTCTTCAGGGTACCTGAGAGAATCAAACACATTAAAAGTTACTTCTTGATCATGTACTCTCATGGTTAACTCTCCCTTTTGAACATCAATCAAGGTTCTTCCGGTGGCTAGGAAAGGTCTACCTAAAAGGATGGGGATATCTTTGTCAGCTTCAAAGTCTAGGATGATAAAGTCAGCTGGAAAGATAAACGTATCAACTTGGACTAGGACATCCTCAATTTTTCCTTTAGGCCAGGCTATGGTCTTATCAGCCAATTGTAGGGAGACAGTGGTAGGTGTAGCTTCACCTATGCCTAAGGTATTGAAAATGGATAAAGGCATAAGGTTTACACTAGCACCTAAGTCACAAAGGGCTTTTCCTACTTTCTTTCCTCCTATAGAACATGGGATTGTGAAACATCCAGGATCTTTTAGTTTAGGGGGAATTTTATTGGACAACAAGGCACTACATCCTTCAGTCAGAGCTACTGTCTCATATTCAGTCAACTTCTTCTTTTTGCTCAAAATGTCTTTTAGAAACTTTGCATAATTTGGCATCTGCTCAATAGCTTCAACCAAAGGTATGTTTATGTGCAATTGTTTAAAAACATCAAGAAATTTTTTAAATTGAACTTCTTCCTTGTTATTCCTCATCCTATGGGGGTAAGGAATGTAAGGAGTGACTGAACTAGAGGGGTCAATCTTGTGAAGGAGAGGTGCTTGTGTGGGTTTCACAGTTGGAATCTCTTCAGTCCTGCAGGGTGCTATAGGACTGGGCTGAAGGAGTGCCGTAGGACTGCCACCAGAGTGTGACACATCCACTACTGCACTTTCTTTGGTAGTCTGGACTTTCTTAGGTGCATCATGGAACAGTAAGGGGTAATCTGATTTAGTAGGAATGACTTGAATATTAACAGACTTATCGCTAGCTTTGGTCCCATTAGTGCTACAGGACTGGTCTGTAGGTATTGTAGCAGCAGAATCTGGTTTTGTAGCAGCAGAATCTGGTTCTTTTCTGGGATTTTCTTCTAAAGGCCTTCCACTTCTTAAAGTCACAACCTTAACCTGCTCTTTTCCATCTCTACGTGGAATCTCTGTATCACTAGGAAGAGTCCCTACTGATCTTTTCTTCATTTCCAAAGCCAATTGCCCCATTTGAGTTTCAAGATTTTTAATTGAGGCTTGAGTTTGAGTCATAAACCCTTTCATCATTGCTTCCAAGGAAGTAGATGACTTAGCCTGCTGATTGGGCTTGTTGTTTTGGAAAGAAGATGGTCTGTTTTGAAAATTGGGTTGTTGGTTGTTGTGACTTCTTTGTTGAAAATTGGATTGTCCTTGAAAATTGGACTGTCCTTGTGGTCTTTGTGATGGTTGATTGAGAGAAGGACTATGCCATGAAAAATTTGGATGATTCCTCCACTCAGAATTGTAAGTCTGAGAAAAAGGTCCTCCTTTTTGGTTGTTTTGCACATAGTTTACTTGCTCTGGATTGCTTGGACAATTTTCAAAAGAATGTCCATCTCCACAAAAGGTACACTGTACTGGCAAAACACCAGGGATAGCTGTAGCAGCATTAGCCTGCACAGGTGTGGCTAGATTTTGAATTAGAGTCGCCATATTTGCCAACTGTGCAGTTAATGTTGAGTAAGCATCAGAATCTGACGTCCCTGTTGTTCTTTTAGGTGGCAGTGCACGTGGATCAGACCATTGTCCATTATTGTCAGAAATCTTTTCAAGGATTTCATATCCTTCATTGTAGGTACAAGTTGTGAAAGATCCGTTTGCAGTAGCATCAAGCATTTGTTTAGCATTGATATCTAGACCACTGTAAAATGTCTCTAGCTGAATGCAATACGGAATGCCATGGTGAGGGTTTTTTCTCAACAACTCTTTAAACCTGTCCCATGCATCAGGAACTGCTTCATTGTCCATTTGTTTAAAAGTGCAGATTTCGTTTCTAGACTTAGCGTTCCTAGTGGGTGGAAAATATCTTTTTAAAAACTTTTCTGCCATTTGGTTCCATGTGATTATAGAATCTGGTCGCAGCGAGTTGTACCAGGATCTTGCTTTATCTCTTAGAGAGTATGGAAAAAGTTTTAGCTTTAAAGCATCATCCTGTACACCTGGCAGTTTGAAAGAATCTGTAATCTCCATGAAAGACCTGAGATGAGAATGAGGATCCTCGTGTGCCAAACCAGCGTACTGGCCGTTGATTTGGAGCATATGAAACATTATCGGCTTGGGTTCAAAATGATGAGTTTCGAGGGTAGGCTTTAGTATTCCTGAATGTAATTGATTTAAAACAGGAACAGCATAAGCCATAATACCTCCGTCTTTAGAATTTGCAAGCCGGAAAATGTTTTGTTCCTCATCTTCAAGATTATGAATTGGTCTATTTTCAGGAATCTGACGAGGAATTTGGCGAGGGATTTGCCTAGGAATTGGTCCATTTCCAGGAATTGGTCCATTTCCAGGAATGGGTCCGTTTCCAAGATTTCCATTGCCAAGGTTTTCAAGATTTTCTCGATCGTCGAAATTTTCCCAATTTATGTCAGGGATTCCATTATTGATGGGTGGTCTATTATTAGGTTGTCCATCCGGCCCAAATTCGAAGTTATTTTCACCTTCATCCGAGGTGTACTCATTTTCAGACATCATTGGAGAGTTGTGAGCTAAAGCAGCTCTTTGTGCTTTCCTTCTTTGTCTAAAAGTGTGTTCAATCTCGGGATCAATTTGAAAAAGTTCTCCGTGCAATATTCTGGGCATGCACTGTTTTTCAAAAAGGTGGTAGAAAAATCAGAGCTTAAAAACTTTAAAACGAAATTCTTTCAGCGAAGTTATCCCCGGCAACGGCGCCAAAAACTTGTTGTAAGATTTATGCAACCTTAGAGATTCACTTAGAATAGGACTCAGTGCAAGTATACACCTTGAACTACTATCGTCTCGTAACAAGTAATAATGGTAAAATACCAGATATCGATCCACAGGGAAATCTTGTGAAAGCCTTTCAAAAGTCCAGTCTTTAAAAACTAATTTCAGATGGCGATTTCGAAAACAGATTGTTTGATTGGTTGGTTTAAGTTATCAGCTAAAAATCAATTCTAGAGAAGAAGCATAGGGTGCAAAGCTCTATAAAGATGAAAACAAGTGATTGAGTAAAAAGGTATTATAACATCCAGCCAGTCCTCCAGCACAAGTGCTATAGGACTGCCACAGCACCAACTATCGGTTCAAACGGCCTCCCAAGAGTACACACTGGTCAACGTGCTATCGATACAATATCATTTATGTTAGACTTTGTGAATCCTAGCACAACACAGTGTTACCATCCTACACCGTAAAAGTATAGTACTTGCCAGGCACTAAAACTCTTTATAGTCTTCTTTTATTATTTCAGTTAATTAACCTTAACCTTAACACTGAATGTTAATGCATTTTCATACATAAAATTAGTTGTCAATTAATTAAATGCAATCTTCAATGTAAAATCAATCACCTGAAATAAATAGTTAGATACAATGTTATATTCAATACACCTCTTTACTTTCACACATATTTTACATCTAAACTTTGCTTTACACCCCAAGCTCAGGCGATTAGCCCTTCATGGCTTGATTTCTTCTTTCGAAAGGTGTAAGAAATGTAAATGACATGAATGGAAAGTACTGAAAGGAAATTGCAAGAAATGTAAATGACAGAAATGGAAAGACATAAATTAAATTGCAAGAAATGTAAATGACAGAAATGGAAAGACAGAAATTAAATACAGGAATTTCAACAACAAGAAAATAAAAAACAATAATAAGAACTAAGAATGCAAGGAAACGGAATTACTAAACTACCAAGGTAACTTGTTCGCCAAGTTATGGAAACTTGTCGTGCAAGTTACGTCACAAAACTACTTGTTGCTTTGAAACCGTTAAAACTTTGAAACACTAACTTAAACAACCAAAGGTTACGGTTTTTAGAGGGAAGGACTCCAAACTAAAAATCACGAACCTTTAGATTTTAAGTAAGTAACTAAGACAATATCGAGAACTTGGAGACTTGCGAGAATCGGAAAATAAAACAAAAGAACTTACTTCGAATCACTTAGATTAATACTTGAAACCGAAAGCTTGACTACAAAATACTGAACTCGTGACCACAGCTCTGAATATTCAGAGGTAAATAAACTGGAAATTAAGAGGTAAATAAACTAGAGAGAAAAGCTAAATACTTGTGGAGAGTTTTTGTGTTTTTTAGCTAAAAAGCATATTTTACAAAAGCATAGAAGCATTCTATATATAGGGGAGTTGTGTGGAGACTAAGCAACTAAAAGGAGATTAAGACTGATGTCCCATAACAGCTTTATGTCCCTTCAAAAAGGTCAACTCCAGCCTTGTCATCAAAAGAAGCTTCTTCCATAAGATACCCAAAAATGGCCCAGCTGTTCGATCCTGCGGCACTCCTACAACATTCCTTTTGCGCTCAACTCCTATAGCATTGCCGTAGTAGTGTCCAGCAAAAATCTGAAATAAAAAACAGGCCCAATAAGATCCAAAAACAGAGATTATACCATTAAATCATGTTTGACACCTAAAACACAGAAAATGCTAAAAAGCTACTAAAAAGGACTTAATTACAGACTTTGGGCAAATAAAACAGACTCAAAACCTACTAAAAAGTGGCTAAAATAGGGTTAACAAACTAACCCTATCAATTACCGAATGCGTATAACTTGTTTCCGATCTTTTCCTTGTTTTAACAAGATCAAACAAAAGAACTTCTTAAAAATGAAATCATTTTTTTCATGATTTTATGAACACAACCATTTCATGGTTGTTCTTCAAGTTTAAATGCAAAAATCTTAAACTTGTTCTTCATTCGTTTCCAGAATCTATTTCTTCATAGAAAACTGGATAACAAGAATAAATGGGTTTTACATTTCGTTTCTTAAAATCAAGAAAAACCCTAATCTTCATTAAGACATTTGTGTCTGAATGAAATGGATAAAATTTGAACCATCTTAATGGAAAATCTTTCCACATTAAGATTATTCTTATTTGTTAACATCTTTGGTTGAACTGATAATACAGAGAAATGGCATCGTCTGACATTCCTGCTACCGCTGAGAACATCTCCGCTGATTCTGAGGAAGTAGAAATTATCAAGGCTCCTCAGGTTAAGTTCACTCTGGATCAACTAGATTGGACCAAAACGAACAACCTTTCTGCGCTTCTCGAGTTTCCTCCTCGAAAGCAAGTCACACATCTGAAAGATGCTGTGAATTTCCTAAAGAATTGCTGCATTTCAACAACCCTGACCATCTCACCTCCTGCAAGTCAGCTACTACTATCCCAGTTCTGGTACTCTGCCAGACACTCTCAGTTACCATCCGCCAAATATCCCTCCAAAACAATTGATTGTATCCTCAGCGATACTGAGTATGGCACGATAAAGATCACACCTGCCATCATTCGCAAAGCTCTGAACTTTCCCAACGCTACAAAAGAAAAGCCTTTTGTTCCTTTCCCTGACCATAAGAAACTCGCTGACAAAGAAGCTCTTATTGCATTTTTCGATGCAATGGGCTATGTATGGGAAATTGGCAGAGACAAGAAGCCCGAGAAGAAGTTGACCCTGCTAAAGAAGTCGAAAATGCCCAGCGAGATGAACTTCATCTTCGCTCACTTAATCAGCTGCATGACTGCCAAGACCAGCTCCTCTGACCAAGCCGCTCAACCTCAGCAAGCAATGGGATAAGCGCTGCTGAAAGGTCTACACATTGACTGGGCATCTCTTATCTATGATGACTTGGTGCAAAAAGTAGACTATGCCGCTGACAGACCTCCATGGGTTCCTTACCCCCGATTCATCAGCGCCATCTTCCAATATGGCTTGAAGGACAGCTACCCGCAAGAGGGTGACCTGAAACTCTCTCAGGTTGGCCCTAAGGTACTTGACTTCAAACCAGTTGAAAATGAGGTACGTCTTTCTACCCTTTTAACTCTTCTCAACCCTTCTTCTTCTACTTCTGTGGCTCCTTCAGCGACAATACCCATCGCTGATACCCTGGCCACAAAATCCTCTCCTTCTAAGAAAAGGAAACAATCAACTACCCCACTTGGTTCTAAAAGGATCAAGAAAACAAAGGAGCATCCCCAGCAATCTCATGTTGAAGACTCCTCAGCTCTTTCTGCAGAGCTGAAGGAACGTTCAGTGGTACGCTCTGCCACACCTGAACAACCCATCCATTCCATCCCAACTTCAGCGTCTCTAAACGCTGAGGTTACAAACTTGGAACCTACCCAACCTCCTTCAGTCTCTCAAAAGACTGATGAAGTGATTTTCAGCGAATCCAACGCTGAACTCAGAACCCAACCTCCATTCTTATCCTTCGCTCCTCCCTCTACTCATTTGGTCTCTCCTCCAGATTTCGCTGGAGCTGCCATCATTTCTACGGAAACTAAAGCTGATACTCCAGAAATGATGAAGACAGGACCTGCGGGACAATCCATGGGCACTTTTGAAGATGACATGGAACATTTTTCAGGAACCCGTAATTTTGACGAGTTCATCAATCCTCCTGCAGGTACACACCAACCCATAAACACTGTCACTAAACCCCAAACTTCTGAGCTTTCCTATGTTCACAAGTTCTTATATGTTACAGGTCCTAATTTGGGAGACATCAACGCCTCTCTGAAGTCCGTGGAGACAAAGCTGACAGGTCTCACCACTACTCTTTCAAATAACTCTACAGCTGTAACAAACGCTGGAGAGAATCTTACAAAGCTGACAACGGTGGTGGAGAAGAAGGCTTCCACAGATGACATGAAGCAGGTTGATAAAACTCTCAGCAACTTCGCCAAGGTGCTCGCTGACATCTACACAGACTACACCTCTCTCAAAAATTCAGTTTCATCCATGTCCAGCGAGGTCACAACGCTGAAGACATCGGTTGGACAACTAGAGGGAGATATGTCTACTGTAAAGACTGAGTTAGGCTCTGTAAAGACCGATGTTAGTTCGATGAAAACGATGATCGAGCAGCTACTACACAAAGCGAATACTCCTGCCCCTGCCCCTGTCCCTGCATCTGACAATTTCACAGCGGCGGATCGCACTGAGCTGTAGAAGATCAATCCTGCTATTTCTGGCCTTCAAGACATAATAGCAAAGATTGAATGTTGTATAGGTATCTCTGGCCAAGAAGACAGAGAACCTGCCAACGCTGCTGTGTCAACCCATTCCTCCCCCACTCATCATGAGAAAGAGGGGGAGAAGAGCGCTGAAGATCTCTCCAAGAGCGCTGAAGACCTTTCCCATGATGAATCTATCAGGGGAGAGAAGAAGGATGCTGAAGAAACCACCGCTGGACCTCAGGGAGATGAAAACCCTGAGGAAACCGAGAAGCTCGCCTCTGTATCTGAGGGGGAGCAACTCGAAGAAGAAGCTGATAAAACCGAATCCGAAGCAGAAGATAATGAAGCCGTCGACATCCCTGATGATGAACCATCCTCTTCTCCAAAGAATGATGATGATGATGACGAAGATGACGATGACTTCTTTATCGTCAAACCTGCTCCGAGGATCAAAGTTCTTAAGGGAATCTCGATAAATGAACCTTCAGGGGAGCGGACAAAGACAAAGCCCTCAGCCTCTGGAGCTGAGAAAGGCAAAGGCAAAAGCGTCGCTGAAGATGACAATCTGACGATCTTGCTTGAAAAGCCGGTTTGTCAGGTACACTAAACATCTCTCACTCCATCCCTCCTCTATCATACACTATCAGTTCTACTACCCAAGCCTATACACTTGAACAAATTTTCTCTCTCTGATTCTACCCAAGTTCTTACTTGTAAGATCGTTGTGTTTCAACTAGTCCTCTCCCCTGTTTGAGGATATCGCTGAAGGTTCCACAACTGCGACTTCACCAATAATACCAGCTGCTGCTGAAGAAATAATCCTAGTCTTAGATTTAAACTCTGAGACTGATGAACCTGAAGAACAGCTACTCTCGCACAGACGCAGACCTTCCTTAGCTCCTCAAAAGCTAAGTGAAGAGGATCAGAAAAGAAGAGAAGAGATAATAAAGCAATTCGAGGATCAGCGAATCATTCTGAGGCGTGATCAACTTCCTTCAGTTCCTCCAAAGTTCAGAATTTCCCAAAAGGAATACAAGGATCACCTCAGAGCTGAAAGATTAATCGCTGAAAGAAAGGAAGCTGAAGAAAAGGACAGAGAATACGCCATCCAGCTTTCTAAACGATCAGTGAAAGACCCCAAGCTGAAAAGAGTTCCTATTGAAGTTCAACGTCAGCTCTGGGAAGACGCCAAGAAGATAACTGAAGAAAAGAGAACTGTGTCTCAGTCCACTTTAGCCTGGTGCAAAGAAAAGGTCAACTACAGACTCTCTCCTGCCAAAATCAACAAGGTATTCATCTTTGGAAGAACAACCCTTGTTTCAATCACTGAAGTCGAGATATTCAGAGAAGATAAGAAGTACGAAAAATTCTATGCTGAATCCATAACGAAGTACGGTCTCTCTGAATGGTTGGAGATCAGGTTAGCCATCCAGAAGTCTCAGTCGAAGTACAAGGAACATGTTGAAAAGCCGATCAACAAACAAATCGACTTAGTCTACTCCTGTGTGGATATTCCTCCTCCTCCTCCTCTCGAAAGTCAGAAAAGAAAGGCCTCAGCGAAGAAGAAGAAATCTAAATCTTCATTTGATGGCCCTGTCATACGAAATGAAACAGGTATTGGTTTTTCACGTGCTGAAGTCCTTGGTCCTGATCCTGATCTTTCCATGCTTGACACATCTCTTCCTCCTGGTGAGACTTTCATCCCTGGCAAAGTCATAAGCGAACCCTACGGGATATTTTTCCATGACTACGATGGTGGAAAGCATTTTCAACGCATCTCTGAACTTCACATCACTCCCATCGAACAGCTGAGAGATCTCATCTACTGGTGTGACTTCAGGAATGACCCTCAGGCACGACATCTGAAACCCTTGATTTTTGAAGAAGCGCTGATCAAAAGAAAACAAGGTGTAACCGTTCCTGACTGGATGATTCCCACCACATCAATGACCCTTGATGAACTTCTCATTAAGGAAGAACCTTTTACAAACTGATATGATCGCCTATTTCTCTATTGTATCAGTTATTCTTTTGTACTTGTAATTTATTTCGCTTGTACTTGTAATCTTTCCATTTCTCTTTGTAACCTGATTCAAAGTTTTAAAGAAAGATTTCAGCGAATGTACTTTACTCCATCAGTACTGAAAAGATCCCAGAAAACAGTAAAAGGGACAAATATTTTATGAGTTCTTTTTATCCTTATGTTTTCATTAAATAGCAATTTTCTTTGTTGCTATGTCATAATCAAATAAAAAAACTGATGTTTAGAAAAACCGTAAGTTGAAAAAAAACTATTATTCCCTTTTTATAAAGTAGTATAGATATAGATATAGATATTGTAAGTTTTTCCCAGGGACGGACCCAATTAAGGGCACACGATGGCACGTAACACCGTGGTATTTCTCCGACGAAGGGTAAAAAATATTGGTTTCGTGATAGGTGCAACTAGAGATGGCAATGGGGCCGGGGATACCGGGGATCGCAATTCCCATCCCTATCCCCGCTCCCCACTCCCCGTCCCATCCCCATCCCCGTCGGGGAACAAAATTCCTTCCCCATCCCCATCCCCGTCCCCATCGGGGAACGGGGATCCCCACCGGGGAATCGGGGATTTTCCCCGTTTACAAAACTTAATTTTTTTATATAATATCTTTATAAATGTCAATTTCACGATTGAATTGGAGTATTTTTTTAAACTTTAGTCAACCACCCTTTAATTTGTTGCGCTTGTAAAAGAGTTTTCCGAAAATAAATACATTAATTACAATACATAATAATATATATTTTATACATCCACGTTTTATAACTAAAAGTTTATCCGAATAATAATACCAATACTATAGTGTATCTTGAAAATTTCTCCTAATAATATATTGATTATATTGGTGTGTTATATATACTATATATACTCATTGGATTTATCATTTTTGTTATGTTATATATACGTATATATAAACACATACTATATATAAAATCTTATATTAAATACTCGGGGTCGGGGCCGGGGTCGGGTTTGAGAGGTATCCCCATCCCCGGCCCCATCCCCGGTTATCAAATTCGGGGATTCCCCATCCCCATCCCCGGTCAACTCGGGGATTCCCTTGTCAAACCGGGTTCGGGTGTCGGATCCCCGTCGGGGACGGGGTTTTTTGCCATCTCTAGGTGCAACCGTATCGTTTTAGGAGGTGCTCCCGTATTCTTTTGAAAGTGCAAGAGTACCTCGTAATCAACCAAAAATACCGGAAAACTCTTGAAATCAACCGAAATTACCGAAAAAAACTCCCGAAATCAACCAAAAATACCGAAAAAGTCTCTCGAAATCGAAAAAAAATCTTAAAAATCCCTAAAATCAAAACAAAAACTTTAAAAATCCCTCAAAATGTCGAAATTTAGCTAAAAACACATTGGTCGATATTGAACGTTGGTATAAAAGATATACATGTCGATAAAAACCGTATGAAAAAAATATGGTGCCACCGTATGAAAAAGTTTCTGGATCCGTCCCTGGTTTTTCCATGTCTTTAAAATCTTTATCTAGTTCAAATTATTATTTAAAGTGTATTTAATACTAAGTTTATAAAAAACATGTATACTATTTTTGTGAGAAACATACTTCTAAAAACTATTTCTTTTAATATGGCCGGATTCGGGTTTGGGACCGGGACGAAATTTATACCTTATTTAATTTTTTGCTAATTGATTTAGGATCGGGAAAATAGTTAAAATATTTTATTTTATAGTTTTATATTGGCTTAAAATGAATAATAATAATTTTTTTCTAGATATATAATCTATATCTATATAAAAGGAAGATCCACCAAGAATGAGGTGGCACCTTCTTAGAGTAGGATTCATAGCTAGAAATTTTCTCCTTTTTTTGAATTTTTTATATAATAATTATGTTAAAGACTTCTATGCCCCTATATGAGCAAATGTATTTTTATTGCAATTAGGTCATTTTGGTAATTCTACAACCACTTTCATTAACTTTTTACCTCCAAACTCTTCACCTTCCTCAAAGTCTTTTTACTTTCTCAACCAATTAATACATCCATAACCTCTAACCTTTTTACTCTATTCAATCATTGATTTCTTCATTTTGATTCAGGTTTTTTGTTCTTCTCATCTTTTAATTTTTCACTTTGTCTATGGTTTGTTTTTATTCTAAACGATCTCTCCATCCCTCAATCCATGTCTCTCTATTTCCTTACCAATTACCCCCACTGACAAAGAGAAGCATACATGCACATGAGTTTAATCGGGTAAACCGGTACAACTCTCAATTTGTTCATCTACGACATATATACGTGTTTATCTATATATAAGAAGGAATTGGAGTATGGATCCATTGAGGCTTTACAATTTCGCGAGAATTTTGATTTACTTTTTATTTTTGTTGTCTTTGTAGGTTGCGAGAATAAATATATATTGGAGTTCGAGGAAAAGTTGTCCGGTTCAAGTACGCTAAATGTGGAACCCCATCTCTGTATTTTATGTTTTTTGTACTTTATCAAATTTATAAGCATCTCAATCCAAATTTTCTTTGTGTCAATTTTTTACATTTTTTTATTGATGTAATTATCATCAAAACATCTTTTAATTAGACTATTCATTGTTGTTGGTTACACCTAATATTTGTTTTAATTCTTTTATTTGACATGACTCTATTTTTTATTGAATATATATATATATATATGCATATATAATTAAAATAATTATAAACTCTTTTATATAAATGAAATTACGATAGATATATGTATATTTTTATTTACATACTTGAATATAATATGTATATATGTTAATATTCACATGAGACTTGAATATAATAATATGTATATTTTTATTTTATTTTATCTGAATTTTGTTTTTTCTTGGTGTATTCTATTTACAAGACACTTGAATATAATAATATATGTATTTGTATATGTATATATAAAACGAAGATCCATCAAGAATGATACCTTCTTAGAGTAGGATTCTTATAATTGATTATAATTAATATAACTAATGTAATAAAATAAAATGAAGATGACACTTATAATCTTCATGATGATTATCAATTATATTATTTACACAACATTCTTTTATATATATATTATTTATAAAACAATATATTTACTAAATCACTACACGAGATTCAAAAAAATTCTTTAGTACAACATATATAAATTAATTAAATATCTGAAATCTCAATGAATATATAAAGTTAGAAAATATTATCATTTAAAATATTATTATTTTTACTATATAAATTAATATAAATGAAATTAGAAACAATATATAAATAATATATATATATATATATAAATTAAGAATTAACATATAATTAAATATTAATTATTAAGCAGTCATTAACAAATGAAACATTTAATATGTTTAATATCACTAATTACAATTAATATATAATTAAATAATTATTATTAACTTTTCTTTAATACATAGAATGCTTATTACATTTAATATTATTAACTAAAATTAATACACAAAAAAACAATTATAGAATTAATATATATAATTATAGTTATAATAAAAAAATGAAACTTATTAAAATTGATATAACAACATCTATATTAGAAGATGATAGAAGCAATATAAAAAAATTAAATTAGAACAATCAAACATATAAAACTATAAATGATAACTTACTACGATCATTGATATATGAATTCTTTCAGTTTCATTTTTCAATTTAAATTGAAATCAAACTATGTATAAAAGTAAAATTATAATCCGATATAATACCTTTCATTTTATATGGAATGATTAAAACCTCTTTTTTAAGATTTTTTACAAATCAGTCTCAAGTAGATCGAAATATTTCAAACATGTGAAATACAAAAAAATAACAATTTAATTGGATTTGCTTATAATCGGTGATCACAGTACTAATAACAACTACTGTGACTCTTCGTGCAACTGTTGGTTTGGAAATGAATGATTTCGTGGAAAGTTTTTGGCTAAAGTACATTACAACAAAAGTGAGCAAATTATCCAAATGTCTCGCAATTATTCAAATGAAAAGGATTCTATTTTTGCGTCTTAAATGAAATCAACGGGCTATAATTGGCGGTATTCTATGAGATCCGAGAGTATGGTAAGAAAGAAATAAATTTATTTCTTACCATACTCTCTATTAGTGTTATTGTAGTGTATAAAGTTGTACTTGACTTTCTAATAAAGTTGGTACTATATTAGCTTTTATCTTCAATATCTGTAGTTATTAATCCATATATGGAATTGACGTAGGACCCAATTTTCAAAGTTTAGGGACCTAAACCATCATTTTTCAAACTATATTGACCTAAGCTGTAAATTTCCAGAAAACGGGTCCTTCTAATTGTATAGGACTAATTGCCTAGAAAGTTGTGTGAAAATCTAAGTTTAGGGAACTAAAGTGCCAATTTTCAAAGTTTAGGGACCTAAACCGTCATTTTCAAACTATAGGGACCTAAGTGGTAAATTTATAGAAAACAGGTCCTTCAAATTGTATAGGACTACTTGCCTGGAAAGTTGGGTGAAAATCCAAGTTTATGGGGCTAAAGTGCCAATTTTAAAAGTTTAGGGACCTAAACCGTCATTTTTCAAACTATAGAGACCTAAGCTGTAAATTTCCAGAAAATAGGTCCTTATTACGAGTTATGACAAAACAATCCATATTATAATCAGTAGTCTCAAATAATTATTTTATCGTTTTAAGCCATTTACAAAATTTGATGAATAAACAACTGAGAAATAGTTTCATATCAAGTATAATATCTATTAATATTAGTTTAATATCTAATATGTAATCATCAACCCATTTAACTTCAATATTTTTTAGAGAGTATTGCCAGCGCGCAAGGCGTGGTGCCGAACACTAGTATGTATATATACAATAAAACTCTCACAAACAATGAATAATATTGTCTGAAGACTTCACCGATGGAAGTCACGAGACCCGTAAAAACCATAAGCATATTATTGTTTTGAGTAAACTCCAATTTTGGTCCTTGAGGTATGTTGATTTCTTTGAAACAAGGACCTATCGTTTCATAATTAGACTTTTCGTCCTCAGGGTTTTGATTTTGCTTTGAAACAAGGACCTGACCACTAACTCCGTTAAAAACCTCCGTTAGAGTCAGGGGCAAAATCGTCCAACCCTGTTTTTGTCCCTTCTTTGCATTTTTTTGTATTTTTCTTAACTCCATGACGAAATAAAACTATAGGGACCAACTTGTAATTGACTTTGTATATATATATATATATATATATATATATATATATATAACAGTTCACCAACAGGGGCCACACCACCGGCCAACGTCTCCTCCACCTACTGTTTTAAATATGGAGATGGGTTTGAATGGGGTTGCTGTAACGACCCAGTCTAAAATGGAACATGCATAACATTAAATCATAAGCATTACAATACTGGGTCCTAAAATTTTATTACATCTGATTCAAAATTTAAGTTGGCGGAAACAACCTATACACAACTGAGAATAACTAACTACTAAAAGTATGAGTGGCACTGCTTTTATTTGCATTTATTCTCTAATGCTGCCCTGCTCACTTGCCAGGGCCTCCTACCACCTACTTACCTGAAAGGTTTAGTTTGGAAAATGTGAGGGTTAGACCAAAAGGTATAGTGAATTCCCTCCGAAAACATCTTTCAACAACAATATAAAAATCATTTCATAAATTCATTAACCGTCTCAACATAAAGCATCAAACATGGTAACTGCACAGTGTTCAAGGATCGTACAAACTAACCACGATCGGGGCCCAAGCAGACTCCCCTCTCGCCTCATTTCGGGGCCCAAGCAGACTCTCCTTTATCCGAGTAGGAAGGAAACGAATTCCATCCTACTGGCTCATCACAAATGCCCAAGGGATCATCGGATCCCGAGGTACTCTGATCCCACTGTGTAGACCGACTCCACATAGCATACACATAGCTCGCATTAAATCACGGAACGTGAAATCTTTATAAATCATTTCTTTCATGCTAAATAATCTTTCAAACAAAACTTACTCTTCATGGAAAAGTGCGTAAAAGCTTGTAAACAAATAATGCTCGTAAATACACCATAATCAGTAAAACATTTAACTTTCATTCCACGTAAAAAGGATTTAGGGAACTCACCTGTTCTTCTCGCTTCACGACCTCTTACTTAGGCTTCCGATCTCTAGATGGGACACCTATAATTTTAGGAAACGTAGATCATAAATCTTTCAATTATTACTCGAGCTTGCTTCCGAACTTGACCCAAAATTATCTAAGTTGAAAAGTTACACTTCTAGTCCAAAAATCATAATTATTGGACTCTGCTTACCGGCCCAATTCGATTCAATCAATTTCCGGCCCAAGACATTAGATCTTAATTTTTAGTCCAAAACCCAATTCCATTCGGCCAGGCCCAATTTTAAATAAGGTCCGGGTCACACCTCTAAATTCCGGATCCAGGATTTCAGGTCCAATTAAACTTAGGTCCATTACCGGATCTTGTAACCGGCCCAAGTCCGGATCCCCTTAAAACATAACTACCGGATCTTGTTTATTTGATTCCGGATCCGCATATTGACTAAACCTATACCGGATCTCTTATGAGTTCCAGATTTCTCACGCATGGCCCAACAATACCAGGTTTCAAATTAAACAGCCCAAGTTCCGGAATCCTAACCCAAGTTCCGGATTCCTTTAGACTTAAACAATACCGGATCATTCCGGAACCATGGTCCGATTCCGGTTCTTAGTTATTAAAGCCCAAACAAAACTTTCGGATCACGTTTGGACTCCGGATCTTCATTTCCAATTCCGGATCCAAAAGATTCTGGATCCGTTAACATTTGGCCCAAATTCATTACATTCCGGATCTCTTTAAAAATACAATACCACTTCCGGATCCTGTATGGATTCCGGATCCTTTATGGATTCCGGATCCTTTATGGATTCCGGATCCTAACGAGTTTATTCCGGAATTTCGTAAACAGACAAGGCGATATGATACAAAATAACATCAGGGTCGGTGATTAACTCATTTCAACCGATTACTAAGTCCCTTACCCCACAAAGCGATGATTCTACTCTATTAATCCTCTTTTATGATTGATTAATCCCTTTTAAAACGCCCTTTTTCAACCATTAAGCAAAAACTCCCAAGCAATCCAACTAATCTTACTACAACAATGAAAAATCAATTGCTAGAATAGAAAACAGAGATTACCTGAAATTCCTTGATGAGGAGCTCTTCTTCCACTTGCAGATTGGCGATACCTTCTCTCCAAAAGCACCTGAACAAATTTCTTTCTCTTCTCTCTCTAAGCCGCCACACTCTCACACACTGATTAGTTTCTAGGGTTTTGAGCCCAAATTTGGGGCTTTTATACCTTCTCCAAAATTTACAATTTAGCCCCTAGCCTTTCAACTTTACAATAATTCCCACACAACATAAATCTTTTTAAAAATTAAAATCTCGGTTATTACAGTTGCAGGTGGTTTCGTATGGAGATGGAGGTATGTTTTCAATGCGGTGAAGTGGCTAGTGGAGAGGGGTGACCGGTGTGTAGAATTGGGAAGAGAGTGGCTGGTGAGGAAGCAAAGTGGAGGAGTTTCAGGTTTGTATATGTGTGTATATGTATATATATAATGTATACCTAGTTGCAACATCACCTACAACCCCCATCTCACAGTGTGTTTCATCATCATGGGTAGAAGCCTAGCATCATCATCGTCATCATAGTGTGTATATGTATATTTGTAATGTAAATCCAGTTGCAACCACACATACGTCTCTTCCTTTCTTCTGCATGTCATTTTTTGTGTATGTTGTGTATGTGTGATGTGTATATATATGCATACTTGGTATGTTTGTGTGTATATATATAAATTTATTGTGTGTATATATGTTATATATACCCACCGTGTATTGTGTCTATATATATACATATATATATATATATATATATATATATATATAGGCTGGGTATCAAATACAAACCAACTAGTTTGTACAAACTCGTACAAACCATACATAGCTTCATGATTTTGTAAATTTGGCTTCATGAATGTATATATATATATTTTGGCTTCATGAATATATAATTTGGCTTCATGAATATATCATTTGGAATTTTTAACTAATTTTTTTACAAAAATACCCTAAAATACCCTTATTTTTGTAAAAAAATTAGTTAAAAATGCCAAATGATATATTCATGAAGCCAAATTATATATTCATGAAGCCAAAATATATATATATATATATACATTCATGAAGCCAAATTTACAAAATCATGAAGCTAGGTATGGTTTGTACGAGTTTGTACAAACTAGTTGGTTTGTACCCGATACCACCCCTATATATATAATATTTTAATGTGTATATGTGTGTCAAATGGGTGGGGGAGAAGAGAGGAAAAAGAAAGAGGAAAGGAGGAGATAGGTATAATGTAAAAAGACAAAAAGTACAAAATGGGACAAAATAGTGAAAGGACGAAAATACCCCTGACTCTAACGGAGGTTTTTAACGGAGTTAGTGGCCAAATCCTTGTTTCAAAGCAAAATCAAAACCCTGAGGACGAAAAGTCCAATTATAAAACCATATGTCTCTTTTTCAAAGAAATCAACGTACCTCAAAGGCCAAAAAGTAGAGTTTACCCTATTGTTTTTTATTTTATCCATAAACAAGGGTTTTTAAAAAAAACGTGTAAAAAAGATAGGAAATGTTTGGGCCTTGGGTAAAGGTAAGATAGGGGTGTTTTCCTGGGGGATAACTGATAAGATTATAACAGTTTCTTAAAATTTCTTTAAAACGGAGAAACATACATTTATCTCCAACAGATTCTTCATTTTAAAGAAAAGAACATTGATTATAATATTAAAATATTTCATTCATCTATTAAAATATTATTTCTCTCTTTCTACATATTTATTTTCAAAGTTTCATATTGGTTCTCTCACTTGGTAATCATTTTTGGAGTGATCTCCATATTTGGAGAAAAACTCATTCTCTCTCCTACTTTCTTTATTTTGAAGATAGTTTCAGGAAAGCTGTTGGAGCAAAAGTAGAGCCCAAAAATCCTCATATTCTTCCTTTTTCTCAAAATAGAGAAACTGTTGGAGATGCTCTAACTGACCAGTTGCATAACAAGCAACCGGGTAAAATTGATACGGTTTTGAACTACTTATACATAGAATTTAATCAATAAAAAACAACAATATATCTACATGATGCATGAAAAATGGTACCATATTCTCCCACGACAAGTCCACGAGGTGAAAATAAGTCATTCAAGTTTCATGATTCAAGGTACCAATTTCATATGATGTATACTTATCAATTTTTATGAGTGTTTATACTTGATAAAACAACTATAAATGAAGCAGCTGTTGTAAAGGTATATAACACAAGTAACGTCTATATATATAAACTCATTAATTAAGATATATACCTTTCAATGCCAACGTATCTTTATTATCATTATATATTTTTACCAAAGGACTTAAAAAATAATACATGAAATTAAGTATACATTTTTATAGTCTAGTCGTTAAGGTTGTAGTAACATATATATATATATATATATATATATTCCATATATTAGACTTCGATATCAGTGTTTCTCAACCAGTAATTGTGAGGAAAGGAAGCAGCACCATCAGGAACATCATCCATTACCCATTCATGGCCTTTTGGATAATATATCCCAGTACGAGGGTGTGGAATCCAATAACTTTCTTCATGTTCATCGTATTCGTTCTCTTGTCCTTGTACATTATTATGTGTAAATGATTGCACTTCTCGTTGCTCATCAATCCTTCCGGCCAACTTGCTCATGCAACGTCCCACAACTATTCCTTTTGGAGTTATCGTACTTCTCTTCCTGTGTAATTAATTAGTTACAACTAAATCTATGTTTTCTTAATTGATCCAAGAACATGAAAATGGTCAAAAACATTAATTTTTATCATTCTCTTTTCTATCTACAGTACGTAGGCTAACACTTTCAAAAGACGGTAATACATGCAAACAACATTAATTAACACCATATATAGAAGACGGGATGATGATGATGATGATGATGAGTGCAAATTATATATGTAAACAAACAACGCTAGCTAGCTAATCGTCATAATAAATTAAAACCTCGTCCTAAGTATATGATCAACTATAAGAAGAAACAAGATGATCCCACATTGACACCTAACTTCACGTATCCATATTCGATTACTCTCTAAAAACACCATTAACAAGAAAAGTATCCAAATTTAGCCAACTGTGAACTCAAACCCAACCATTAGTTCAAGATTGAAAACCAAAAATTCCAAGAGAATGACCAGAGGCTAACCTGACTAGCAAACTCTTTATGGTCATTGCAAGTCCGGATCCACCTCTAGTCATGGTTGCAAAGGGATAAATTAAAGCGACAAAAACTTGTGTGTCGATCAACAACAAATTGTTATGGATGATGAAAGGGTTGAGCCTTCTTTTATAGGAGCAACAAAAGATATCAAGAACAAATTCTTCTAACGGTTCATCATCTTAATTTCTTATATAAACTGTAGAGTTGGGCACATGAAAAGCAAAAAGTCCATTTTAAACAATTATTTGAATGGACTAAAGCTATGGAATATAATGTCTTTGTAATTTAATTATATTCCTAGCTAGAGAATAGATTCATATGTGCGTAATGATTATATATATATATATATATATATGACGAAAAGTCTAAACGTGTTTTGTTTTTTTTTACTTTGGAGTTTATGACAAAAATATAACTTTTATTGTTGATCATTCTTTTTAAGGGAATCGACAAGTCTAATCTTAAACTTGTTTCATTACATTCGTAAATACATGTTTCACGCATATCAACTTTCATTTTTCATCATCCAATTTTTAGGGAATCTATAAATCTTGTCTTCCATTTTTCATTTATAACATTTGTAAATTTCGAAAAACATTTAATTATTTAATGTTCTGAAATCGATTTCATTTTTCTAGTTAATTTTAGGATCGCAACTTCCTGCGCAGTCCGTGCCAGTATTGATATCGGCTACCTCTCCCACTCATCAAGGCAAAACATTAGAAAGGTAAACTATTGCCAAGAGAGACCAATTATATTTTTCATCTTCTTCCAAACTATGAAACTACTAAAGTGGAAAAAGATAGATAACTACTTAAGTTACATTAAACATATCATACACTCTTTATTTACCATCTTCGAACAACATTTTCCAATGGTATTCTTTACTTCACCATCATCGTCATCATTACCATCAATTTTGTTGTTTCCACGTAATAAGTTGATACTTTCTCAATGTAATAAAACGAAGAGATCGAGCACTTACACACACTTTGTGTGAATCATAAGTACAAAGAAGAAAGCATCAAGTGTGGAATATGAGAAATAGGAGAGAGAGGGCAGGGATGGAAGTCTGTCTGCCAAGGAATATCGTCAGCCCCATATGTGTGTGTGTGTGTGTGTGTGAGAGAGAGAGAGAGATATGGGTATCGTGGGAGACAATTTAGGGTCATTGGATTTAGGTAGTTGTATAATAATTTAAAGCATGTACTTAAAGCAAAAACAGTTGTACCTTCTAAAAATTCAATAAAAATAAAAATTGTTGCTTTATAGTTGTAGTGTTTTAAAACCTTCTCTAACCATTTAAATGCAACGGAAAATTTGTCTGGTTATAAATTAAATAGAAAACTTTTCAAAAATAAAACTTTATCGGATCCAATGACAATTAAAACAAAATAAATCATTAACTTTTTTTAAACGGTGGCACCATATGACTATAAAAAACAAATATAGAGACATTTTCACAAAACAATGTTGGTTTGGTGATTAGTCCCTTGCTTTTCAAACTTGATGTCTTAAGTTCGAGTCTTATTTTTCTCAACAAAAAAAAATGTTTGAGTCTTATTATTGTGACTTTTTTAGAAACATAATAAATATGAAATTAAATGTTAAAAACTATAAAAAGACTTTAACAAGACTAGAACCTAGGTGTAAAATGTAGCAAGAGTCTTCCAAACCAACTCTATCAAGGAAAACTTGTGTCTTTATTGTAGTTTCAAAATATATATATATATATATATGGTGGCACAACAAATTGATACGGTTGCACCTTTCACAAACCTAGATTTTTTTTACCCTTCGACAGAAGAATAATACGGTGACACGTGCCACCGTTGACACCTATGTAGGTCCGCCCATGGCCATACGGGTGCTTAGGGATGTAGTTTTTAAATCTGACGAGGTATCTGCCGGGACACTAGAAACCAATATCGGTTTCCTTTATAATTGATCCACACATGAACACGTGTTGATCTACCACCGAGTACTAGTCCAAAAAGAACACTAATTGTACTATGTGTATCGTAGAAAATAAAATGTTTTTCCTGTGTTTTTAACTGATTAAAACCTTTTGTAATTGTTTAATTTAACAGAAAATTTGTTTTGCTTACAAATTAAATCGAAATTTTTTCAAAAATAAAACCCTACCGGATCCGATCACAATTAAATCTGGCGAGGTATATGTGGCAACACTAGAAACCAATAGCGGTTTCTTTTGGAATTGATTCATCTACCACCGAGTACTAGTCCAAAAAGAACCCTAATTTTAATATGTGGATCGCAAGAAAGAAAATGTTTCTTTCCTGTGTTTTTAACTGATAGCCAAATCTAAATATTGAATCACTTTAAACTGATTTGGCCTATCACCCTATTTTTATGAGCTGTGTCCCAAACAATCTATAACTGAAATAAGATTTAATGTTTATTTGTAAATAATTAAATAATTATTTTTAAATATTAATATAATTATATGTAACACCCTCAAATTTGGAAAGAGCAACTAAATAAAAACTTCGATAAAATAACCAAATAAAGGATAAAATTCCTTCTTCAAGCCATCCTTGGAAATACCTCAATAATAAAAACGTAACAACTTCAACAATACAATATCTAAGTCATACGCCAAGACTACAAGAGGTCGGGTGTTACTTAACCCAATACAAGTTGCTATTCCTAAAAATGCGGAAAACTTCACCAAGCTACTTACTTCTTGAACACACAAATAGCTTTCCACTCTTCATAGTGTCACTAGAACTATATCCCAACCGGAACCTGTTGCACATGCCGACAAATAAAAAGGTTAGGCTAACGCCTAGTGAGTTCAAGAGTTTTTATCATGGTTATATAATTCGTAAGACGAGAGAGGTACAATTTAAATCATGAGTTCAAAAGGATTTACTTTAAATGCAAACCACCCGTTTTTCAACGCACACAAAACCCGTGATGAAAGCTCTAATATAAAACGATTCTCAAAATGGACTCAACCCAAAACTCATTTGAAAAGTGAAATGGCAATTGATTTCCAAAATTATGAAAACATAAATAAATCGCTATTATTTAAAACATCCCAAACACGGATGAGGCATAAACCTCAACCCATGAAATACGGAGAGCAATCCATATAAATATAATACGTCACCGAAAACATGGATAAATCAAATACCCAAACAACACCTTTCGGTGACGGGGGATACCCGATTCCATTGTATGTGGTGGAACACAAAGTTAAGCCACATAACTATGTTATTGAACTACACCTCAGATCGTGACTCTATTGTCTGCTTTAATAAGCTCCAACTCAAGTCGGACTTTATTGCCTGCTAGCTAAGCTACACCTCAAGTCCCCAACCCAACAACGGGTGGCACCACCGTATCCTTTATTGCCTATTGTGCCCAGCTACACCTCAAGGATACACGATCTTATTGCATGTTCATTCTCTAGTAAGTTACACCTCAAGGTTTTCATTGAACCTTTATTGCATACTTACTAGCATTCAAGAATTGGAGTCTCGGCTCCTTACTTGATAATCCAAGATGTTCAACCCTCACGCACAAGTGTTAGAACATCAACTATAAACCCAACAATCCAGGAGTACAACCCAACACGGTTCCTATCCACAACGTCGGGACACAAAACGCCAAAGTGGCGTACGTCCCAAAGTGTGAATACTAAGACTCTTCACTTATAAAGATATGACAGACTCACATGCCTATAGATCCAATGCATTACGGTTAAAAGTGCATGACTTCACTTATACGACACACGCACTCAAAACATGTACTATTCAAATTAGGGGTGTTCAAAAAAACCGTTGGACCGCTCAAACCGGTCGAACCAAGTCAAACCAGACCGTTTTTGGCGATTTGAGCGGTTTGGCAGTCCGGTTTGGTTTGAAAATTTGTCAAACCGGGCGGTCCGGTCCGGTCTGCGGTTTGGCGGTTTTTTTGGGCGATTTAGACCAAACCAACCGCCATATATATTTATTTATTATTTTTTATATATATCATTTAGAGTTTTAGACATTTTCTTAAAGAATTGAGAAAATTTTATATGAGCTACCTTAATTTACTAGCATTAACATATAAGGTAATTTGATTGTTTAGATTTAAACTAAGCATTTAGATTAGTAGTTACATGTTGGAGGTGTTTGTGGAAAGGGCGTGCAGACGTCTGTTTAACTATGTTTTTATAGAAACCAAAAATAAAGGGTTTATGTTATTTTTAAGTTCTTAGTTTAAGCATACGATTTTAATATCTGCTACTAACATTTTGTATAAATTGTAATTACTTATCATATTATTATTTCTATTATTTTTATTCTCCGTAACAATAGTAATAAATATAAGTGGACAATGTTTACTTTTTTGTCGACTTTGTTTATTTTTTTGTGGACTCGAGCCAAAGAAGCTTTAAAATTCCAAATTATATATGTTTTTTAGTTTAAGTTTTAAAGACCATAAAAGGTCCAAACCGCCTAAACCGCGGTCCGGTTTGACCGGTTTGCGCACTTGATGTCAAACCGCTCAGTTTGAAAATTTAGCAAACCCCCGCTTGTGGCTTGGTTTGTGGTTTAAGGGGTTAAACCGCCCAAACCAGACCGCGAACACCCCTAATTCAAATAAAATGCAATAAATGCAACTGATGACTAAAGCTCCACATTCAAATGTTAAAATCCGGACAAATGTCCTCAAGACTCAATAAAGTCATAAACCGAGCCATAAGCTCAACCAAAACCAATTAACCACTCATGAAAACCAAATAATGCATTAAAACGTTTATAACCCACGTTTATGCGAAATATGCTCCATAGACTCGAGTTACTCAACACAACTCTTAATTTAAGGCACATCATTTCCCAAAGTACACATCAAAGTGTATTTATACCCAAAGATTTACAAACGTAAGATAAATCATTTAAAATAACAATACTCAAGGTTCATCCATCAAAGTACCCAAAATACGTCTTTTCTCAAACCGAAGGGTTTACAACTTCTAAAATGTTCACAGGGTCGGAAATGACCCAAAACCCAATGACCCACACGTTCATGCTTTAAAACATACCACCACATAAAAATATGCGCATTTCCAACAAAACATCAAAAATACAGTTTTACTAAATAATCTTCAAATATGCAATAATTATCAAACACTCCAATTAATACAAATTTTGTCAAGTTACCCAAAAATCCAAAGATGGGTGTTTTGTGAGATTTATAAAATCAAATACTCCAAGTAATCAAAATCATTCAAATAACTCAACAATGCATATTTTCATGTAAACACTTAAAGCACTTTAAAATGAACATTTTGGCATGTACAACGTTTTCACAAATCAACTTGAACTCATCTTGCTAGATTTAGGCTAAGGGGTTGTTTGGCAGTTGCTGAATGGTTAGGTGCAGAATGATTAAGTCATCAGAATGATTATGAGGCTCTTATGATGTAGTGCAAAATGAAATATGGTTGTTTGGTAATATTGAGAATAAAACTAGGGCCCTTAATGGTTAAGGGAGGCCAAAGATACAAAATCATTAAGAGGGTTTTAGAACCATTAAGGGCAGACTTTTTTTTGCCAAACAAGATTCACCTCTTAGCGATTCATATGTTGCCTCTTAATGGAACTATTAAGAGGTAAACAAACAGGCCCTAAATCTAGGTTTTACTCCAATCTTGAGCCTCCTTTGGTGAAAGCTTTAGATCCACCATCACCCTTCACTAGGAGCATCATCTAGGTCACAAACAACCTAACATACACCTAAAATGCAACTCCCAAAGTCAGATCTATGCAAACCTTTGCCAAAACTTCAAATCATCCAAAATACACAAAATCTTCCAAAACCTCAAGATAAATGTTGTAGGAGGTTGAAATAGAAGGTTTTACCAAGAATATAGGTTTAGGAAGTGAAGATGAACTTACCAATAGGTTTCTTGGAAGAAACCCCAAACTAGCTCAACAATGGAGGAAAGGTGTTGGAGGAGATGAAGAAGATGAAGACCTTAAAGCTTGTTCCATTAAACCCACTTTAACATTTTTGAGGGAGAAGAGGCGAGGGAGAAACAATGGGGATTTAGGGTTTTCTTGGGGAAAATCGAGTGAGAGGGAGGGAGAGAATCAGATATTGGTTATAAAGGGTAAGGGAGGAAAGAGGTAAAAGCTGAAAAGCAAAAAGGATAAAAATCCGTCAGAAGATATGCGGACGTCCGACTGGAGCATCATACGGACGTCCGGCCTCGACCTGACCAGAACCCCGAGTTTTCCTTGCTGCTTCCGCGGAAACCCACGGACTTCCAGCTTGACATGGACGTCCGTCCTCGGCCCTATGCGGACGTCCGCTTGCCCAAAATGTCGGAAATTTGGGGTGTTACATTATACGCATTTATAATAACACCCTCTTTAATTACAATTTGAGACATATTTTATAATTATTTCTTTAAGAATAATTATCCATCCGTCAATCATAACTTTAATTCGAGTTTCGTATAGATGGAAGCAAATGTATTTCTTGTGTGTGACCTTATAGGTTTACATATTCGTTGACACTGTTTCTGTATCACACGTGTCGTAAGCATTTAATAACTTACGATAATATAATATATAAAGTTATTTTTTAAAATTTAGTTATCTTATCGATGATTTTAAATATCTAATTACCAAGTATAATAATTATAATGAAATCACGTTTTCATTTATTATTAAATTCAATTAGAAACGGTTTCATGGAAAGATTTACCAAATAAATGGACCCAATATTCTTATTTTGACGTTTTTATAACTTTTGACTTGACAAATTACATGGAAATGTAACATATTCTAATCCGATTCTTATTTTATAATATACTTTCCAAAATTTTATTTTGATACATTAGATGTAACATCTCAAATATTTAAGCATCTGATTTACATTTAAGATTATAAAAAAATAAAACATATTTTGGTTCGATTCATATATTATATAACATGTTGGTCTAACTGTTTGAGATATTGCATTAAAAAAAATCAAAATAAAGATTTTAAAAATATGTTATATTTTATAGGGAAATTAATTAAAATACCCAAAGTTCAAAATTGGTTTGCCAAAATACCCAAAATCCCTGACTCTATTGCCAAAATACCCATTATACCCGCGATGAGGTCCGCGATCGCGGACTGGGCCACGATTTGGGCCGCGGTAGTTCCGCGGTGGGCCGAAATTTACACTTTTGGCCCCTAATGTTTCATTTTTGGTTCCTCTAGTTTTTAGGTTATCATTTTATGTATTTTTCAGGTGTTTTTGCATGTTATTACTGTTTTTTTTTCACACGTATTGTCTGAGTTGTTTCAGGTATTTAATATAGAAATTAATTAAAGAAAATGTTTTCCCCATTTTAATTTTTGATCCCTTTTTTCAACTTGGGTCTTTTTTCTTTGTTAAATTACAACGTAGATCACTTATGTTTGATAAATTACACGGGACGATAAAGTAGATAAAATCATGTTATATATAAAACAAGAGCAATAAGCATACAAGATTTATCGTCCCAATAAAGGGAAATCAATGTTCAGATCAACGGTATCATATGTTATACTTCCATGTGGTTCACGCTCCGACGGGCCCTGCGTGTTAGTTAGTTGGCTGACTGAACGTCTACTCCTTGCCACGCTTGAAGGGGCGGGATTTGGACACTCTCCACGAGTATGTCCTATGCATTGGCACCGAGTACATTTTCGTTGTATCGAACCTTCACCACGTGATGGATGTCGGTTGTTCTTTCTCGGTCTTCCGGCTCTGTTCTTAGTGTTTAACGGTGGATAGCATGGCGGAAGGGGGTCGGGTGGAGACACCCATGCTTCAGGGGGTCCAGTTGGATTTATTACCTCCTGGTATGTTGCCCGGTAAGTTTCGGACGTGAAGAAAATTTACAGCCAAGTCGCTGCAATCTCTACGACCCATATATCTTGCAACAGCGATGGCATGGCCGCACGGTAACCCAGATTTTTTCCATTCAAAACATGAACAAAGATGGTCGGTCATATTTACAATCGCGTCAAATAGGTTATCACGAACCTCGTACCTCTCATATCCAATTTCAGCTACCCTCCATGCCGACGCCTGTCCCGCCCTGAGGAGAATTATCTTCTCCGCCTTTGGTGTGAGTCTATTAAGCATCTCACCTCCTTTTCGGCGTCGAATTTGGTACCACTCCTGTTGAAAGGACCGAAAGTACTCCATAAGTTGTACAATCGGTAATCTACGCGCAAAACGGGAGAGTGCATTCACCGACTCTGCACTATTGGAGGTCAAAATGTCATAACGTTGTGCTGGAAAATGGGCCGTCGACCACCTCTCCGATCCAACATCGTCCATAACTTTGGTTGCTTTCTTGGCACTAACTCGTAGAACATTCATGTACCGGTCAAACTCCCGAGCCGTATACGCTCTGCATGCATTCCAATAGACGGTGTTGTAAGTTGTAATACGTTTGTCCTTGCTTTTGGCGTTCATCTCCAAATGTCGACAACATAAGGCGTGAGGGGCGTTTGGGTACGTGGCAGAGATTGTGGCGCTTATGAAAGCAACCCTGTCGGACATAAACACCAACCCTTCCGGGTCTCTGATAGCTTGTCTCAACATGGACAGAAACCAAATCCACTCCTCCCCCGTCTCGGACTTGCCTACTCCGAAAGCTACGGGAACGATGACGTTATTCCCGTCCATGGCAATCGCCAGGAACATCATACCCAAGTAAGGCCCCTTTAAATGGGCAGCGTCTATTACCAGGACACGACGTAGATTTCTCAAAAATGTGCGGATCTGCAAAAACGTAGGTGGTTTCCCTTTATAAATGTTATAGTTTATAATGTGTAAACATATGACGTGTTAATATACGTACCGCGGGTCCAAGGGCAACGAAACACAACTCAAAACGTCCATTTGAATCGGTCCTTATCTGGGTGACTGTACTTGGATTCTGCAGCTGCAAATTATATAAATACCCAGAGAGTCGTTCATATGACTCCTCGAACGTGCCTCTGACCATTAGCAGTGCCCTGCATCGCGCACCCCAGTCTTGGTAGTAACCAATTGTGATCCCGTACTGCTGGTTTACATCGTTGACGATGTCCTTTGGACAAAATGACTTGCTAGCATCAAGAAATTTGTCTTTCAGTAATGCACCCAAAGTCCTTTTGTTGGCTTGTTTGTGGTTGGGATTCAGTTGCGTCTTCGAACAAGTGTGTTCGTCGTGCAACTTTCTAATGACAAACATCCCTCCTTTCTAACCCACGGACGTCGCGTACAGCTTCCAATTACAATTTTCTCTCGCACATACAACTTCGTATCTGGTTTTGTCGGATCTCGGCATGTAACTTTCGAAAGCCTCTTGTATGAGCTTAATTCCGACTTGTGTGGCCAATTCATCATTCGAATCAAATATTTCACCTACTTGTATCATTGAACTGTGATTATAAGGTTTAGGTTCGTAGGTTTGTGTATGGTTATCCGGGGTTGGAAGAATAGGGGGCATATCAAAAAAGTCATTTAACTGACTAATTGATTTACTACTAGGGGTATATTTTTCTCCTTATTCGTCCTCATTTATGTCGGTACCTGATCTGTCTATATCAGATCTACCCATTGTGAAAACATGGGTTTCGTCGTCAGCAACTCCAGCAAAATGGCCTTCTTCATCTTGTTGTTTTTGTTGTTGTTGCGTCTCTGGAACAAAATTACGATAACAGTCGTTAAGACCATATGCATGATCCGAATAAAATGTTCGGTCGTAGGACGCCTGAAATTGAGAATCAGGCTCCTCCATTTGGAGGTCTTCGTCATCACCGTCGTCATCGCCTTCGTCATCGCCTTCGTCGCACACCGATGATTCGGCATACACAAAAAGTGATGGAGGTCTTTCTGACTGGGTTACAAAGTGCAGAAAACCAAAGATATCCCCATCGTTGGATAACTCCACAATAGACCCAACATCATTCTTGAACACTAACTTGCAAACAGCAGAAGGGTCGATTCCACATTTTTGCATGGCATATGCAACAAACTTCTGATAAGTATAGTTTACTGACAATTTTACACCATGCTTAGATTTATAAGCAAAATTCCACTCATTGTTGTCTTGCACCCATTCACCATCGAAACAGAAATATAGCTTAACTTTTGCAACAGATGAACTCATTTTTTCAGTAGTATCTCAAAAAGAAAATACTGAAATGATGAAGAAAGAAAGCAAGAAAGAAGGATAGAATGGATGTGAATTGCAACCACAATGAAATGGATGAATGATTATGGATTGCATTTTACTGATATTTATGGATGAAATCTCATTGAGGAAGATGAATTACAACCACAATTTGGTCTTCCAAGTACAATAATTCAACATTGATGAAACAACCAAGGTGAATTGCAACCACAAATTGGTCTTCCAAGTACAATAATTCAACATTGATGAAACAAGCCAGTGAATTTCAACCACAATTTGGTCTTCCAAGTACAATAATTGTGGAAAAAAACAGTAAAAACATGCAAACAAACGTGCAAAAAGGACCAAAACTGAAATTATGCCTCCAAATCGCGGCCCCCATCGAGTGGAGGGGCCAAAAGTGTAAATTTTGGCCCACCGCGGGACTACCGCGGCCCAAATCGCGGGCCCAGTCTGCGCTCGTGGACCTCATCACGGGTATTTTGGCAATAGAGTTAGGGATTTTGGGTATTTTTGCAAACCAATTTTAAACTTTGGGTATTTTAATTAATTTCCTTATTTTATAGGAATCAAACTGAAAATAAATTGTAGTTCTATACAATTTGTCCTTTAAAAATTCTCTCTCATACCTTGTTGGGCTTTTAAGGCCCAACCTAACTTCAAAGTCGAAGCCAATTTATTAACCAAACCGTTGGAGAATTCTCTCTCATACCTTGTTGGGCTTTTAAGTGCTGTTCGATTCGTTTTCTGTTAAGACCTGAATCCATATGACTGTCTGAGTGGATATGGTTGTCTGGCTGTTAACAAGTAAGTTGGTGTTCGGTTGTTGTGCTGAATAAACAGTCTGAATGTCAGAAATGACCATTTTACCCCCAGTCTTTATTTTTGTCTGAATAAAACAACTGTTTGATAAAATTAATAAGTACTTAAAATAAACAGATTCTACACACACACACACACACACACACACACACACATATATATATATATATATATATATATATATATATATATATATATATATAAACAGAGGGGTTAAATCATGTGAGAACCAAAAAAAGATTGAGAACCGTGAGAACCGATCCATAATTTGGTTTCGATCCCATGGTTATAATCAAAATTTTGATCCCATGGTTATAATTAAAAGATTGAGAACCGTGAGAATCAATCCAAGCCGTAATAGATTAAATCAATTAATGGTTTAGATCGGTTTTCACGGTTCTGAACCTATTTTTGGTTCTCATTTGATTATCGTCCTATAAACAGATGTATAAACAACAACAAGAAATATAATATATATATATACACATATAAACACATATATGAGATAGCAAAAAATAAACAGATGTGATATATAGTAGCCCCTTAGAAAGAAATAAATAAACAGTGATATATAAACAGCCCCTTGCAGCAAGAAATATATAAACAGAGTGATATATAACAACCCCTTAGCAACAAGAAATCGATGGAGAAGGGTGCAAATGGCAGCAAAAGTCGAAAAAAACATTGAAATATGAGCAGCAAGAAATCGATGCTTTTGTTCATGTACAGCAGCAAGAAATCGTTCATGTACAGCAACAAGAAATCGAAAAATGAAATCTGAGAGGAGCAACAACATTTGTTCATGTCAGCAGCAAGAAATCGAAAAAAAATCATACCTTAATCGATGGAGAAGGAGGCTGTGTAGAATGGGCGATGATGGAGAGGAGCAAATCTGTGTTTTTGTTTTTATGTTTAGGGTTTTAGGTGTTTAATGGGGTAGGTGGGGAGAGGGGTAGTTGGGGGAAAATTAAGGCTGAATACAAAGGACACACATTTCCTAGCTGAGCGAATCAGCCCATAGATGAGCGAATCAGCCCTAACCGAACACATGGATATGGCTGACCGAATAAGCCATATCCATTTATCAGCCCAATAAGCCACAAACGAACAGCCCCTTAATTACCAACTATAATAATTATAATGAAATTTATTATTAAATTCAATTAGAAAGTGGAAAGACCTACCAAGTAAAAGACTCAATATTCTTACTTTGATGTTTTTGTAACTTTTAACTTTGACAAATTACATGAAAATGTAACATATTCGAATTCAATTCTTTTATTCTGTAATATATTTTCCAAACTTATATTTTGATATATTAGATGTAACATATTAAATATTTAAGTATCTGGTTTACTATAAGAAAATAAAACATATTTTGAGATATTACATAAAAAAATCAAAAAAAAAGATTTTAAAGATATGATGTATTTAATAGGAGTCAAACTGAATATAAATTGTATTTCTATACAACTAGGGTTCGGTACCGTGCGTTGCGCGGTAGTGATAAAATCTTTAGATAATATTAAAGTTAAATGGACTGATGATTATATATATATATATATATACCAAAATAATAAGAATCAATATTACAGTTGATATGAAGTTGTTCGTAATTCTTAGTTGTTTTTTTATATATATATAATTAAATAATAGCTAAGAAATTCTACATCATCAAACTTTGTAATTGACTCAAAATGATGAAAGAAGTGAGTGAGACTATTGATTATAATAATGACGTGTATAATTATTATCGTTTTGTGATGACTCGTAATATATCGATTTATCTCTAACATATATTCCCATATAATAATTATATTCACGGTGCAAACATAATATTGCTACCTCGTTGCAACTTCGGCTAAAAGTTCTCCATGAAGTTCCCAAATACGATTGGACGAAATAGTAACAAAAGTTGTTAGTATTGTGATCACTTCGAGTATATGCAAGCCTAATTAATAAATTGTCAATTTTTCATTGCTCTAGTTTTCTTTTGCTTGGGACTGTATCTCAATAACTTACTTTCTTAGTAGAAAATCTTGAAAATGAGGTTTTAGTCATATTATGTAAAATGAAACATAGTATATCAATTCTAATTTTATTTTTATACTTGATTTCAATTTAAATTAAAAAATGCAATTGAAATAATTATATATTGATGATTGTAATAAATTATTCTTTCTAATTTTATGTATTTGGTTATTCTAATTTAATTTTTATATATATATATATATATATATACACACATTTACATTTCTATCGTTTTTTTTATTGATTCATAATAATTTTTTATTTTATATATTGATTTTAGTAGTGATATTAAATGTAATAAGTATTTATTTAATTAGTTAAATTAAATGTAATAAGTGTATTATTTATTAATGAGAGTTAGTAATAAGTTTTTTATTATAAATTAAATTTATTTAATGATATCAAATGTAATAAGTATCTCATTTATTAAAGAAGAGGTTAATAATAAATATTTAATTATATATTGATTCTAATTTTATTCATATATATTGGTTCTAATGTCATTTATATTTAAATATTGCTTTTAATAGGACTTTAAATAAAAAAAAATTAATTTTATGTATTGATTAATTTATATATTAACTCAAATTTCATTTATACAATGAGTTTTTCAATATGTTGAATATACAATGTGTGAGGATCTTTGTTGAATTGGAAAATAATGATAGTCTTGTTGATATGTAACAACAAATTGAAATATATGATTTAGAACAAAAAAGTTTGTGATTTCATTAAGAATTCTAATTGGATTATAACTTTGAATAAATACTTTTATATGATGTATACTATCAAAATTTTGCAAAATAAGGCAACCATTATTAAATACAATAACACGAAGCATGATCAGAAAATACCTTCTTTGATTAAATGATCAATTGTACAGTTGTCTTCTCGACAAGCTTTGCAAACATCACGAGAAATGAAAAGTTGGAAGTCTAGAGATTTTGAACATCTAGAAGTTGAAAATCTAAGTGAAGATTTCTTAGACATAACATTATGAAAATAATGATTATAGAGTGAGAGAGGAAAGAAAAACTGATGTCCTCCTCTTATGCTGAACTCTCTTTATATAGGCTTTTTGAATGATTGAAGGTAATCGGCAGTTGTCTGTCAATTTTCATTGATTGAATATTTTCACCGGTAATTTGATGTCGAATTGTTTTGCAAATAATTTCTTTGGCCTTTTGTGCTATTATTGTCCTTTGAAGCATGGCCGACAATCATTTTGAAAAAGAGCTTCCTCTTTTCGACTTCCTTGCCATAACTTTGTTGTCTTTCTTGACTTTCTTGCCATAGCTTTGTTGTCTTTCTTGACTTTCTAGTCACAACTTTTGTTGTCTTTCTTGATTAGTTGTACCAATAATATTTGATCATTTTTTGATAAGGATAACATCGAAAATACAAAGAGATGTATTCTCTACATATGAATAATAACACCTTTTGAACAATCAAAGAAATTGTCTACAAAGACAATTCACCAAACTCACACAATTAAAACATTAATCATAAAGATTTATGTCAGAATAGGGGTCTTGAGCATCTTGAATTATTTCTGTGTCTTGAGTCATACCGGAATTGCTTGGGGAACTTCGTTTGATTTCTCTGATTAGCTTCTTGAGTTCTTCTTTAGAATTTGCAGCGAGAAATTGTTTTAATTCCTCATCTTCATCTTCTTCTTCTTTTTGAATAACCTTGGAGTCTTCTTCTTGAATATTCTTGGAGGTAGAGACATCATAGTTTGTGGAATAAAATTCTGAAACACCTTGAATCGTCATTTTCTGGATTTGATTTGAAGGGAGCTTATCCCACCATTTGACTTGAACCATTCTTTGTAACAAACTTGGAGAAATGCCAATTGCAGATGTAACACTAAAAGTCCAGGAAATAATCCATGGAATTTTGAATAGGATGGTGAATTGGAGGAGATGTTCAAACTCAGGAATGTCTTGATAAAAGATTTCTTTGAATTTTTGGAAACCTTTTAAAACAGGATCTGGTAGAGTATCTGGAATGTTTCCGAAGAATTTGAACCATCGTACGAACCATCTTGGGTATGAGCACTCGAAATTTTTGTCGAAGAATATGAACAACGAGTGAGAGTAGTTTTTGAGATAGAAAAGATTGTACCATGCATCTTGGTAATCATAATAATTGTAATAGGGGTGTTTTGGATAGTTTGAGAGAGTTTTTTCTGCGTAAGGACGGGCTTTCCATTCCTGGATAGAGAGGACATGAAAGATATGGACTTTGCTGAAAGCTATAATAGATCTATCAGAAGGATTAAAATTATGAGTAACTTTGATGGAATCTGTATCTTCTAAGATTACTTGATAATAGTCTCTTGATTTTAGATTGCTTCCTATGAAAATGGAGTTTTTGGGAAAAAGAAAATCTATAAGAGAATGAAATCCTTGGTTGTGGATTTGAACCTCGTATTCTTCAAGGATCTTGACAATCTGTTGATTAGGGTTCGGGATGTAAGAACTACTAGAAGATTTGGTAGTTTTAGGATTTTGAGGGGTGATTGTTTGAGTATTGGACAATATAATAGGTTTTTTGGGAGAAAAGCTTGGAGAAATGGTAACTGGCTTTTGGACTAAAGATGAATATGAAGGCCGAGCTTTGGTAGGGGTAATTGGAGCAAATCTATTTTGTGTAGGGAAAATGGATGATGAGAGAGTAGGAGTAGTATTTGCCTTAAACGGAGAAAGCTGCCATTTTTTCTCAGAATCTTGCATTCTTTGAACAATGATCTTTTTATCTTCTCTTTGATTCATTTCCCCTGTAAAAATTCTCTCGATAAGAAATCTGGGAGAGAATTATTTTCGCCTTTAATAAATTCTATTTGGAAGTCAAAATTACTTAACAATGCTTGCCATCTTGCAAAAATTTGTTTTGAAATAACATTTTTTATATCAGTTTCTAAAATGGGTTTTGCAGATTGACAGTCTATACGTAATAAAAAAAGGTTTCATATATAGGTCATCTTCAAATTTTTTGATACACAAAACTATGCTTAAAATTTCTTTTTTAACAGTTGAATAATTTTTTTGGGTATCATTCCAAGCACCTGAAAAGAATCTTACTAGTTCTTCATTAGAAACTTTGTTAATTTTTTGTTTTAATATTCCTCCAAATCCTAAATCACTGGCATCGGTTTCAACAATGATACTAGCATTTGGCTGTGGTATACTGAGACAAGGCAAATATTTAACCTTTTCTTTAATGTGTTTGATAACATTTGTATGTTCTTGAGTCCATGGTGGTGGATTCTTTTTTAGTCTTTGATATAAGGGTTTGCATATAACACCTAAATCTGTAAAAAAATCGTGAACATAATTTAAACATCCTAAAAATCTTTGAAGTTGAGTTTTGTCTTTTATTTCATCAGGAAATTTATTGGCAAATTCTAAGCTTCTTTGTATTGGTTTAATAGTTCCTTGAACAATATCATGACCTAAAAATCTAATATTGGTTTGAAATAGACTCATTTTTTGGGAAGAGATAACTAGCCCATTAGGCCATCCGTACCCGGCGAAAGATGGGGCTCGGGATGCCTTCGGGCTCAGCGGGAATGGGCTACGGCCCTTGCGGGGATGGCGGGGCGGGATGGATTCCGGGTTCGGGATCCCGATTCATCCCGAAGGTTTATTAAAAAAAATTATTTAATTTTTAAAAATAATGCCGTTGAACGGCTATTTTTAAACAAAAATAAATAAATTTTTTTCTCAATTTAATCCCACTATATATTTAACCCTCAACCTCCTATTTCTCACACCTCTCAAACTCTCTAAAATTCTCTCAACCTCTTATTTTTCACACCTCTCAAACTCTCTCAAATTCTCTCAACCTCTTATTTTTCACACCTCTCAAACTCTCTCAAACACTCTTCCATTCTCTATATTTTAAACAATATGGATTCGTCACAACCCGGTTCACCAACCGCATCATCATCATCCGTAGACACCGACGAGTTGTTGAATCTACAAAGGGAAATTTTTCGACAGACTGCACAATCGCTGTATGGTAGCACCGCCTCATCGTCAACAAGAGAGAGGGCCGCAAACATTGAAAGAGGTCGAGTAACTGCAAACGAGCGGCTTATGCGGGACTACTTTGGTGTCAACCCGATTTATACACCAGATATGTTTAGGCGGCGGTTCAGGATGAGCAGACAACTATTCGAACGAATAGTTGAAGATTTAGAAGTAGGGTATCGGTATTTTAGACTTCGGTTTGACGGGTTAGGCAAACAAGGTTTTTCTCCGATACAAAAGTGTATTTCCGCTATTCGGCAATTGGCGTATGGAGTAAGTGCTGACGCACTTGACGAGTACATCCGTATGGGAGAGAAAACGTCACGAGATTGTCTGTACAAATTCTGCACAGGTATTATTGAACTGTATGGTCAAAAATATTTACGCAAGCCTACTTTTATTGATATTCAGAAGTTGTACGCCGCGCATGAAGCTAAACACGGATTTCCCGGCATGCTCGGCAGCATAGACTGTACTCATTGGGCGTGGCCAAATTGTCCGAATGCATGGCGAGGTCAATTCATGAGAGGTGATCATGAGCACCCAACAATCATGCTAGAAGCAGTGGCCTCTCAAGATCTATGGATCTGGCACGCATACTTTGGTGTTGCCGGTTCCAACAACGACATCAATGTTCTCAATCAGTCGCCCATCTTCAACGATGTATATGATGGAAAAGCACCCGAGTGCCCTTTTAAGGTGAATGGAGCCACCTACAAGCACGGATATTATCTAACGGATGGGATATATCCGGAATGGGCTACTTTCGTAAAATCATTTACGTGCCCACAAGACCTTAAACGACAAAAGTTCAAGTCCGCGCAAGAATCCGCACGTAAAGATGTTGAACGAGCTTTTGGCATGCTTAAAGCACGTTGGCATATACTTCATAACCCGACACGCGGATGAGAACTCTCAAGATTGGCAAACATTATGTACGCTTGTGTCATATTACACAATATGATACTCGAAGACGAAAACCATGCTATTTGTGGTGACGTGGAAAACGACTTTTTCACGGATGATATCGAAAGCCAAATCAGTGAGACACAACGCGCGGCAAATGTTCGAGAAGTCATAAACCGGGACACTCATAATAACCTTCGGTCGGATTTGGTCGAACATATTTGGCGTATCCAAGTTCCCAACAATGACGACGAGTAGATTTTTAAATTTATTTTGTAATTTTTATTTTTAATTAATGATATGAATTTTAATTTTTATTATTTATCTTATTTTTATTTATTAAAAAATATATAAATATTTTTATTTTGTTAAATAATTAAATGTATAAATAAAAGAATTAAAATAAATGAGGTGGCAAAAGGGTTTGAGGGAATGGGGTAAGGGTGTTTAGGGATTGAGAAAAGCTGATGTGGCGCTGATGTGGAGCTGGAATCTTTGAAAGATAGGGGGATGGGGTACTGATGGCCTTAGTATGAACTAGGTCATAAAATACATTTAAATGTTTAAAATGTTGTTCTAAGGATTGTGAAAAGATTAGAACGTCATCAATATAGACGATAGCAAATTTGCTTATAGGAATAATGATTTCATTCATGATATTTTGAAACTCTGAAGGAGCGTTTTTAAGACCAAAAGGCATGACATTCCATTCATAATGACCAAAAGGAACATTAAAGCCTGTTTTGTATTTGTCTTGTTCATGAATTTGTATTTGCCAAAATCCTGACTTCATATCGAATTTTGAAAATATTTTTGCATCGTAAAGTCTTTTTAATAAATCTCTTTTATTGGGTATTGGATATCGAATCCATTCTAAAACTTTATTTAAAGGTTTGTAATTAATAACAAGTCTTGGAGAACCTCTTTCTAATTCAGCTGCGTTCATGACATAAAAGGTTGAACAAGACCATGGTGATTTAGAAGGTCTTATAAGTTTTTTGTCTAATAGATCTTGAATTTCTTTTTTACAGTGTTCTTGTAAGTCGTTTGACATATGGATAGCTTTTGATTTTGAAGGAATATCTTTTTCATTAAAATCTTTTATATAGGGTAATTTAATGATATGTTGTTTTCTTTTCCAAAAGGCATTTGGGAAAGTAGAACAAACATTATTTTCAAATTTTTCTTTTATTTTTGAAATTCTATTTTGAATATTTTGGTCTTGAAGATTATCGATAATTCTTTTATAACTAATTTCATTGATCAAATATTTCGCTTGATTACCTTTGTTGTTTAAAGTATTTAGCTCTGTATGAATAATTGGATCTATAAATTTGAATATTATTTCTTTGTTTAAAACTTTTGTACAAATACCTTCTTCATTTACACTAATTGGGTAAAGTTGAGAAATAAATGGTGATCCTAAAATTAAAGTTGAGGTTAAGTTTTTGACGAGGACTAAAGATGTTTTGTAACAATAATCATCTTTACAAATATGAACATTAGAAACTTTATACAAAATGCTAAGTTTTGATCCATTAGCAGACGATAATCGATTTGATGTTTTTTCATAATAAATTGTAGGAATGATTCCCTCTTGGATACAATTCATATCAGCTCCACTATCAATAAGGGCGATGACAGTTATTTTAAATTTATTTTCTATACAAAGATTAATATTCGTATGCCATCTTTGATATGAAATATTTTTAGGAATTTTATTAATATTTGATTCTTTATTTACGATGACTGTGACCTTTGGGATTTCCTGTTGAATATTAGTTTTATCCTTTTCGATTTTTGAGAGGCGTTCTTTGATGAATCTTATTTCTGTTTTAACTAAAGTTAACTCTTCTTGAAGTTCTTGAGTAGATATAGGTTTGATTGATTGAGAAAATATGTTAAAAACTTCTTGAAGATTAAAAGGTTCGTTTATTTTTGAAGTACTTACTTCTATTTTAGGATTATAATTAAGAAACTTTTTTGTAGCTTCATCTTTAATGGTTTGATCTGGAATTTTATATAGGAGTTCAAGAATCTATCTGTCTTCTTTTGTTATAACATTAATTTTATTACAAGTACAGTTTCCTAAACACTCACATGTTTCGGAGTCTGAACTGGTAGTTGAATATTTTTCTAAAGCATTTAAGTCATTATTATCATAATCTGAAATGCTAGATTCGTACTCTGAGCTTGAATAATCTTCATTGAGGATTAATTTGTTTATTTGGGTTTTTAATTGATCATAGATTTGTAATTCATTGATTTTTTTCTTAACATAGCAATTCTTTGCCATGTGACCAGTTTTACCACATTTATTATATCTCTTGATGTAACATCCCAATTTCATAACATGCATTCATCTAGAAAATAAGCATTCACATTACATAAATATCTTGTCTTTACATCATCAATAAAGTGATCTAAATAAAATTGACAGTGGAAGGATCTACGTCCACAGCCGAGATTCTATCTATAGTCATCATTCAAAATCTTGGAGTCCCTCTAGTCTCCAAATCCTCCTTGAGTCACTCTTAGTTCTTACTAGAAGAACTCATAGCGCGCTTACCTGAAAATGGTTTAGTTTTTGAAAAGCAAGGGTTAGACCAAAAGGTCTAGTGAATTCCCTCCATAAACATTTATCACATTATAAATATCATTTCATAAAGAAAATACTTTCACATCTTTCTCATAACATCATCCAAGGTTAAACACGGGGTTCAGGGAATTGTATAAGCTACTCCGATCGGGGCCTAACGGACACCCTCTCGTCTACGCCGGAATCCAAATGGACTCCCCATTCCTTCATGTAGGAGAAAACGAATTCCAACCTACAAGCTAACCTCCATATGCCCAAGGGATCAGAGATCCCAAGGTACCCCGTCCCCACCGTGCAACCGACTCCACATAGCATACACATACATTGAAACCATATGCATGGAAACATAAAACATCTTTCGTTTGTGGGTAAACATGTAAGTCATGAAAGCATGCATAACTTTTATAAATCAATTCATGCTCGATAAAGGAACCATATTCAGTAAAACTGGTACGTCATAAAAAGGAGTGAGAGAACTCACCTTTGATTATCGTAGAACGCACTTCTTAAACTCTTCCCAGCTAAACCAATCGAACACCTAAGGGCATTAGATTCGGATCAGATTAAACGGCTCAACCTACTGTCCAGCACACAATGTCCGGATATCTACTAGTCCGGATACCAACTTGTCCGGATATCTACTTGTCCGGATACCAACTTGTCCGGATATCTACTTGTCCGGATACCAACTTGTCCGAATATCTACTTGTCCGGATATCTACCCGGAAAACACCCACCCGGAAACTACCATAAAGCTTCACCCAGAAACCAGCATCCGTATCCGGAAACCACCATATCATCAGGAACTGAAGGTGTCCGGATACGACTGTTGTTCAAAAATAATTCCTTAAAAGTGATTTCTAACCTGGTTTTAGCCATTAGCTTGATTAGATAACCTCAAGGGTTCATCCACCAACCTCAAATACCCAATTAATCCCACTTTAATCTCTTAAAATCGATTCATTAAGACAAAACCCATAAAACTTATTTTCAAGGAAAAAGTGAAAACTCAAGTAATCATCAACCTCAGTCCTAAGGATTCATAACAAAGAGAAGGAGAAGCACTATCCTAAACAGAAGAACGAATTAGGATGCATTACCTTGCAGATTCTAGCTTGATTCTTCCTTTCTCTTGATTTCTCTTCAAACTTTTCTTTCTCTTCTTCCTTCTTCCTTAGCCGCCACCACCAAGAGCACACACACAATCACACTACTGATTTCAGCAATTGGAGGCTGCCCTAGGGATTGGTGTCCTTAAATACCTTTCACAAACTTGCTATCGAGTCCCTCAAGTTAACTTTCATTTATTCCACTTTGACCATTAACTCTAAAACCCACTAGAATTTGGGTTGTTACAACACTCCCCCCCTTAAAAGAATTTCGTCCCCGGAATTCCTCATTGGAAAAGATGCGGGTATCTTGCCCACATCAAAACCGACACTTCCCAAAGTAAAGCTATATCTGACTCAGTCAACCACCTCATTAAACTCGAAACATGGAACCTTGGGTGCATTTCCTTCAGTTCTTACGGTACTCTAACTCATAGGCTACTGTTCCTACTCGGTCGATCTTGACTACAGAAGATTTACTAAGGCTTCTCATGCATCAACACTTCCTTTAAGGAGGAACTTGGCTAAATCCTCTGCCACAACACGAGATTCATTTACTAAGAGACAGACACACACTTGACCGCAGTTCGTCAACCATTTCTTACATCCTCACCACTTCATCACTCCATCCTTATACGTAACCCAGGGTAGGAACCTTCAAACCTAACGTTGAAGTGTTCACCTACTCGAATTAAACTTATCCTGAAACACATCAAATCCTCGCTGATTACCACGTTCGTTCGGTCATAAAACATAACTCCGGTTACCCTCACCCAACTGGGAGGAATAACCATGGTCACACCATACAATTCTCACTAGCTTAAACACTGCACGACCAAATCGTTTACACATTTCTCACAAAGTCACTAACTTAACTCATTTAGTTGTCTCATCCACTTCTTCCCTACACAAAAACTTACACAATTTCCTTCCTCAATATTCTTTCCAACGGTTCGCACACTAATCAAAGACAATCTACACAATACTGTACCTTCCGGCAATACTGTCAAGTTTACTACTTCCAATTTACTCACTTGTTCCGACATACTATCTACACCTTCCCCACATTAGCGTGGAGCACTGCTCACCAAACATTACTTGCCCCTCTCTCCCGACCTTTCCACATGTTGATATCGCTTTCTCATTACTTACATAACCAAACAGTTGCACCAAGATCTTATCTTAAGGCATTCAACCAAGCCGTCTTGAAACAAGACCAGTGTTCGACGTCACTACACATTCTTTAATCTCCAACTTTTACCTTCTCAGACATTTCTCTCACACATAAGCAACAATTCACATTCTTTAAGGATTTCACATCAATCCCATCACATTCTGACTAACACAACCCTCATCCTCTTTAAACTTCCAATGACCCCAAAGTGTGTTCCTTAGTAACGTCCCCTATTCACTCTAATAATCCACCCCCTTGGATCCCCTATTACAAACGGATCTATTAATTCAGGAACACCCCGAAACTCGGGTTCCACAATTCTTTCGACTAACCACTATGATCATAAAATCAGACAGATATATATATATATACCGTCATCCCGACTTTCTTACTTAGATTTACCTTAAATAATTCTTTAACAATCAGTGTGTTAGTCTCAATAACACTTCCCCAAAAATTGTAACACATCCTGTAATAACAAATGAACGTCATTACTTAACAAATCTATAAAATTTAAATCAACCAACCAAAGGCTTATACCTCTATCATGACATTTCAAATCAACTAACGATCATACTACTACTCCGACCCACAATCATCATCACGTCATTCCTTAAACATAACCAAAATTTCCAACTATTTTCTTCTAGGATCATTCCCTTACGCATAAGGAACAATTTTCATTCTTTAACGATGTCTCATCTACTATACTACAGCTTGCCTAATCTATTCATCATCTTCTTTAAACTTACTCTGCCTTCAAGAATATACTTAACAACATACGTAACCACAAAGCTTGGTCTCACAGCTGGGCAATCACCCAATTCTGCCCCGATATTCCATTCCGATAACAGTCAAAATACACACCTACTTACAACCCACGTACTTCAACAACTGGGATTGAAAAACGTACACTCTATCCGAAATCCCAAAAGGACTTCCTTCTAATCCTTCATCTTTCTAACATCGCCTTACTACATCACCGGCTGACACAGATATCTTGGCAATTGACGCTACTATTCATTCGTACATTCACCACTCCTATTATCACACTACCGACCAAGTCTCTCATGGTCATTCGTACATAATTCACACTTTCCTTCATATTCTCCCGTATACTACAATCGAGTCAGTCTCGCTACTTAGTTCTCTCCCAACTTGTTGAACTATGACTCACGAGTTCACACTTAGCTCAAACACGAACATCCTAACTAGCTCTTTTATGACCCGAGTCCTTTCTTAGACACGGCACATTTTCTTACCGACTGGTATAGTCTACACTCACTCCGCTTGTGTTACATACCTTGTCCTTCTACGGACCCTCCTCGCCTCGTAAATAGAACGCCTATTCCACAACAACAGTCTCGTACTAATTTAACACCTCTACAAGATATTCTATCAACTTACACTCATCTGGTTTGAGTCTTCGGCCTCGGCCAACATACACCGTTGCCGACTTCAACAACAAAAGACAACTCTTAACTACTTCCTTAACCTATCCTTTAACATGAGTTCCTTACGGGACCTATTCTTCCCTACACATCATAGTTAACTTTATAATCTGTCGCCCCCATTTTGAAACTTACTCATGTAACATCAATATTACAAGCTCCTTTCGAATCTCATGACCCACGTCGTAGACCTTTCATTCCTGCCTCACAGCACTACTCATAAAGAGTTGCTAAAACCAATACCTTGATGACTCCTAGTCCTTCCTCCGGGCACCATCGCCCCTCGGCAACTGTGTTCTCAGTCATCGAGCAAAGGTACAGACCCTCATACACCTGACACTAAAATCCATTCCCGACTCTTCCAAGGTCCAACTCTCCTCTTAAACACATATACCAAAGCTACATACGTTCTCCCCTGACTTGACCAACGCCTCTCCGCTCTCAGAGTTCTTCCTTAGCTTAAGACGTAATACTCTACGACCTAGTGGGTTCATAGCCTTCATGCATGACAATACAGTAAATAAATCCTTTTACACATTTTATCATTTTAAATAAACAACATTTAGAAACACTCGGGTACCCGTGACCCCATCACTCTTATAACTTCAAAACCCTGCACAACGATTTGAGAATCGTTGGCATGCATCTTCCCGTGAACCTCAATCTTGCTCAATCCGAACAATGTTATTACGATAGTAATATATTGCATGAAAATATTTTCGTATGAGACCATTCTGAAAGAATTACCGACACAAAGTAAACCAGTCGGTTCTCACACTCAATTGTATGATATCAAAAGGTCAATAAGCATTTTGGTATAAGTGAATTGCAGGTAACCATTTTCTTGACCATTTTTGTAACAATTTAGTTTATCATTAAAAGTGTGGAATACTTTGCAAATCGTTAAGCCCAAAATTTCAATGTGCGACGTAACTGAAATTGCTTTTTCTTTAAACGTGTACTCGTACAAGCTGACTCATTTTGTTCAAAGTTGACAGTTATGTTTTTATTTTTAAATCGTGAAAATTTCATGTTACATAAAAGAACGCTATGCATGAGACTCTATTTGCAATAGAAGGCTACTCACTCAACAAGGTCAACCGCTTACTCACGCAGCTTATCCTTGATACTCCACTTACGACCAAGGGTCGCCCCCTCGATCAAGCACTAACTTGATGTACATGCGTTCCACATCTCACTTACTCAACCATTTCACACTATTTTCGCTTTGATCGACTATCTCACTTTCTACTTCTACATGCTTTCAATTCACTATAAGTATCATATTCCATTTATTCTGCTAATGAAAAGCTCGGCTAAAAGTCAGGGCTCCATTGATACTTTCAAGGTTTTGACACTGTTCTATCTTACCATCCCAACTGATCTATCCCATAATTTCCATAACTAGGACTCTCCCAAAACTGGAGTCTTACTCAAACTCAAACATTCATCCTCTCTGAATCCACGAGGAACTACCTCTAGACGACTCATAACATTCTTCACAACGTTTCTTCTCTACGATGTCTACATACATCACATCATAATGACTCTTACACGACACTTCCCCAAGCAATGGAGCTCGGTCTATCCCTCAGGGATCTTGCTGACCTATTCCTCAACGTTCTCCCAGCCATAGCGCTAAACTGAAAGAAACCGATAGTTAATCCTTGCTAGATGTGACACAACAAATTTGCTATAAGTAAGGTATTGTAAGCACGCATATGTACCTGTAAGTTCGTAATTACACTGGCCAGGTGTAATCCCAAACTTACCTTACACGTTTGTCCTTGGCACCTTATTCCTAAGCGCATTTATAGTGATCGTTCCTAGAGGCAATCCTATGTCTCGGTTGTGTTCCTCATCTTACAGTTTAAGTTTAGGCCCGAATGGTCACCTAAATCCCTTAAACTAAGGCTCTGATACCATTTGTAACATCCCAATTTCATAACATGCATTCATCTAGAAAATAAGCATTCACATTACATAAATATCTTGTCTTTACATCATCAATAAAGTGATCTAAATAAAATTGACAGCGGAAGGATCTACGTCCACAGCCGAGATTCTATCTATAGTCATCATTCAAAATCTTGGAGTCGCTCTAGTCTCCAAATCCTCCTTGAGTCACTCTTAGTTCTTACTAGAAGAACCCATAGCGCGCTTACCTGAAAATGGTTTAGTTTTTGAAAAGCGAGGGTTAGACCAAAAGGTCTAGTGAATTCCCTCCATAAACATTTATCACAGTATAAATATCATTTCATAAAGAAAATACTTTCACATCTTTCTCATAACATCATCCAAGGTTAAACACGGGGTTCAGGGAATTGCATAAGCTACTCCGATCGGGGCCTAACGGACACCCTCTCGTCTACGCCGGAATCCAAATGGACTCCCCATTCCTTCATGTAGGAGAAAACGAATTCCAACCTACAAGCTAACCTCCATATGCCTAAGGGATCAGAGATCCCAAGACCCAAGGTACCCCGTCCCCACCGTGCAACCGACTCCACATAGCATACACATACATTGAAACCATATGCATGAAAACATAAAACATCTTTCGTTTGTGGGTAAACATGTAAGGCATGAAAGCATGCATAACTTTTATAAATCAATGCATGCTCGATAAAGGAACCATATTCAGTAAAACTGGTACGTCATAAAAAGGAGTGAGAGAACTCACCTTTGATTATCGTAGAACGCACTTCTTAAACTCTTCCCAGCTAAACCAATCGAACACCTAAGGGCATTAGATTCGGATCAGATTAAACGGCTCAACCTACTGTCCAGCTGTAACACCCTCGAATTTGGAACGAGCAACTAATTTAAAAATTCAATAAAATACCCAAAATAAATATAATTACTTCTACAATTCATTTCTTAAAATACCTCGGAATTTAAAATATTATAATTCCCACCATAAATTACTTAAACGGGTGTTACTTAACATAACACAAGTTGCTAATCCCAAAATAAATGCGGAAGACTTCACTAAACAAATCACCTCCCGTGCACTCTACTAGCACTCGCCACATCACAGTGTAGCTAAAGCTACTCCCAACCTGAGACCTGTTGCACATGCCGACAAATAAAAAGGGTTAGGCTAACGCCTAGTGAGTTCAAGAGTTTATAGCATGATTTTCAAAAGAGTTTATGAAAGGATGTAAACGACTCGTTTTCCAACGCACACAAAATCCATGAGAAATATTTCTCAAAAGGTATAAAGCGTTTTCTAAAATGAATTCCAAACCCAACTCACTCAAAACGTATTTGGACATAAATAACCCAAGGAATACAAACGTGGACAAAACTCCATTATTCCAAATCATCCAATAAGTATGAAACATAGAACCCTGCCAATAACCATGAATACAGTTCGTATAAATAAAGTACGTCACCGAAAATATGGATAAAAACATATACCCAAAACCACACCTTTCGGTGACGGGGGAGACCCGATTCCATCGAAAGTGACGGGCACACAAAGTTAAGTCACTCGTGATGTTACTGGATTACACCTCAAGCCCCGACCTTAGTTCCCATGCCATAAAGACATCACAACCTCAAGCCATAAATAGATTTCCTTTATTGCATACCCCGTAGAGTTACACCTCAAGGACTTACAGGCGACCTTATTGCATATCCAGTCTAGACGAGTTACACCTCAAGGACTTCAATGTCCCTTATTGCCTACTCGCTAGTGGCCCCCACGGCCTACACATATAACCATGCGTTCCCATAGTCTGCTCCTCGTGCACAAAGAGATAGACCATCAAATAAAGATTGACTCATATGCCTATGGATCCAATGCAACACAGTCTACCAAACATGCTCAACCCGGAATGATTAAAATACCCACGCATGTAAATATCAATAATGAGCAATAAAATGCATCAAGTCGCAATAAATGCAAACCATAAATAAGACTCCACATTACCATTTAAAAACGGACAATTGTCCCCAAGCTTTCTCAAAGACAAACCCGAGCAAAATGCTCCAAACTCGTTAGACCCATATATAACGGCCATCATCGCATAAAATGAGTTTAAACATTGTTTAGGTAAACAAGTACCACAAAATCGTTATTAACCCAAAAACCGACATGGTTAAACAAAAGGGTTTTCCCAAAAGGACTCACACCTTTAAATCATCAAAATGACCCTTGGCACTAATTTGTGCATTTTCCCAAATGGTTTATAAAATCAATTACACTACATGATTAAACCGTTAAATAAACATTATTTTGAGTGATTAATCATTTAAGGACATATTACTATTTCTACACATCAAATATCCCAAAAATTCCAAATATGGGCGTTTTACAACATTTTTGAAGATAAATACTTCAAAAGGGTTAAACTAACCAAGTACCTCAACAATTGGTATTTTCAAGTAAAACACACAAACATTTGGAAAATACTATTTTTGGCATGTACAAAGTTTTCACAAATCAACTTGAACTCACCTTACTAGATTTAGGCTAAATCTAGAATTTCCCCAAACGTAAGCTCCTTTGACGGAGTTTGCATCCTCAAGCCAAAACCTCCAAAAACCTAAATTCATAACTTCCAACCATGAATGCATATTCAACACTTTAAAACCATTCCCCAAACATCTTATAACAAAATCTCCATTTTGACCAAAAACCCCAATATTAACCTAACTTCTCCAAAATCATCCAAACCGAAATTGGAGAAAGCAAACACTAGGAGATCATCAATGGAACATTTATAACTCATATAAAAGTATAGAAGCTAGGAGGATGAACTCACCACTTAGGTTTTGATGAAAACCTAGAAAACCCCAAAAATCTCTAAAATGTTGTGGATGAAACTTGCTCTTGCATCTATAGATGAAATCAATAGCATAAAATGGGTAAGGAACGCATCAATCTCCAAGAGAAAGCCCAAAATCGGTTAGGGTTTTGTGAGGGAGAAAAGGGAAAACGATTTGGGAGAGAAAGGAAGGAGATTCGAGACTTACCACCACCAAACACCCTTGAATAATCCAATGATATTCCAAACTCTTTCTAGATCCTTGAAGAGCTCTCAAAAACGGAACCATAGCAAGTTGAATCATCAAAATCGGAGTTGAAATGAGAGAGATATGAAGAAATGAAGTTTGAGGGATGAAATTCGTATTTGACAGCAACCAGGTACCCGTCCGCGACAATGACACGCGACAATGACACAGTCATTGTCGCTGGTCATAGTCGCACAAGGTGTACCGTAGTTTGTACCCTTTTCGCGACAATGACACGCGACAATGACACGGTCATTGTCGCTGGTCATAGTCGCACAAAGTGTACCGAAACTGTTTTGGCCATAACTTCTTCGTTATAGCTCCGATTTCGCTCCGGAAAGAACCGTTGGACTCGTATTCGAATTCCTCATCTAACATGACCATAAAATCTAAGATTTAACCCAAAATATTACCTTTCATATTTTTCTTAAAAGATCGGTTTCTCACTGATTCGAAATTATGTTTATCCGAAAATTACGGGTGTTACACCAGCACACAATGTCCGGATATCTACTAGTCCGGATACCAACTTGTCCGGATATCTACTTGTCCGGATACCAACTTGTCCGGATACCTACTTGTCCGGATACCAACTTGTCCGAATATCTACTTGTCCGGATATCTACCCGGAAAACACCCACCCGGAAACTACCATAAAGCTTCACCCGGAAACCAGCATCTGTATCCGGAAACCACCATATCATCAGGAACTGAAGGTGTCCGGATACGACTGCTATTCGAAAATAATTCCTTAAAAGTGATTTCTAACCTGGTTTTAGCCATTAGCTTGATTAGATAACCTCAAGGGTTCATCCACCAACCTCAAATACCCAATTAATCCCACTTTAATCTCTTAAAATCGATTCATTAAGACAAAACCCATAAAACTTATTTCAAGGAAAAAGTGAAAACTCAAGTAATCATCAACCTCAGTCCTAAGGATTCATAACAAAGAGAAGGAGAAGCACTATCCTAAACAGAAGAACGAATTAGGATGCATTACCTTGCAGATTCTAGCTTGATTCTTCCTTTTCTTGATTTATCTTCAAACTTTTCTTTCTCTTCTTCCTTCTTCCTTAGCCGCCACCACCAAGAGCACACACACAATCACACTACTGATTTCAGCAATTGGAGGCTGCCCTAGGGATTGGTGTCCTTAAATACCTTTCACAAAATTGCTATCAAGTCCCTCAAGTTAACTTTCATTTATTCCACTTTGACCACTAACTCTAAAACCCACTAGAATTTGGGTTGTTACACTTGATTCTGTTTGTTTATGGGTTTTTTTGTTAAATTTTTTATAAGGTTTTTTCTTATGATAATTATCAGTTCTATTTTATTTGTTAGTTTTATCATATTTTGTCTTAAATCTTTTGCCAGAATATCTCTTTGAATATTTTTTAGATTTGGATGATATAGGAGTAGTTATGTTTTCATAACCATATTGTTGACATAAATTACCAAGTTCTTCTTTATTATTAATTTTGTCTTTCTTTATTTTTGCTTTAAGCTTTAAATCTGAACAAATAGCTAATCCTTCACGGTTAATGTAACCGGATATTTGTCCATAAGTTAATTCTTGGTAAGGAACTTGATTATTATATTCTTCTCTTACTTTTTCTCTTATTCTTTCAGCAAAGAGTTTTGGAAATCCTGCAATGAATCTTTCTTTCCAAAAGGCTTCTCTGCAGTCTGGTCTTATCATTACTTTTGATAAAAACATGTCTTTGTACCATCTGTAATCTTGTAGTTTTCTACAAGTGAGATTTAAGAGTATTTCTGAACTCTTTTCTTGTAATAGGGACGGATCTCCTATATAGTTTTTTACAATGCTAAAGATAAGAGTAGTGATTACGTCATCTTCTTGAGATTGAACTTGATTATTATTTTCAGTTTTGATTATAGTTTTCTTTGCATTGAGGATTGTATATTTGTCTTCTGTAGTTACATACATATCCCACCAGTTTCTTAAAATTCCTGTGAATCCGGAAATGAGCATGCTTGCAATTTGTTTTTCAGTATTGCCTTTAGTAAGATAGGCATTTGAAGCCATATTCATTTCTTGAATCGTATTAAGAATTTGGTGTTCGGATTGTCCATCAATGTTCCATTCATAAACTGAAGTACCATAATACGAAGCTCTATTAAGGGCGTCATTTCTTTCTTCAATTTGAACATCAGGGAAAGTTGGTCTATGATAATAGTTTTTTGTTTGGGGGCGACTAGTACTAGTGGAATTGCCTTTAAAGGTTAATTTATTGGCAAATTGTTCATAAATTTGAGATATGTCTTTTGATTTTGAATCTGAATCTGATTCTTGATTTAAAACATTTACATTTAAATTGATTAATTTTTGTTCTAATTCAGTAACTAATTTCTTATTATAACCTAAATTGGCATTTGAATCAATTTGGTGTGGTATAAAAATTGGATTTTTATTATTTTCTTTGTCTTTTTCTTTAGAAGAAGGAATCTCAATTCCTTTATTATTATTATTATTACTTTGATTGTTTTCTAATCTATCAAGTTGTTGGCTCATAGTATTAAGAATTTCATTTGAATAATTGTTTTGATAAATAATAGTTTTAAGAGTTTCTTCTTTATCGTCCTTTTTAATGGCTAAAGGTGTACCTATATATTTGTTATTTATTAAAATTGAATCTTTTGGAGGATGTATTGTAGTTATAGTTTCATCACTTCTTATTATTTTATAATCTTGAGTTATTTTTGGGGTATCATAGATATTAATAAACGGGTTGGAATATTTTGTTCTTTACAATACATTTCATACCAATTAAAAAAAGTTATGTGAACATCATTTTCTATGATATATCTTCTCTATAAGAGTTGATGTTTAAATTCTTTCCTTGAGTCATTAACAGATGAATAATAAAATTCTCTTTTTTCTTTATTATAATAATAGTCAAATTCTTCTTTGAGGTATTTAATATTAATACTTGAATCACTCGTATTTGGTCTTTATATTGATTAATTTCAGTTTGAATTTTTGAAGGAGTAGGTTCGTAAGCATAACTTTGAGAATCTTCAGACCCTTCTTGATAAAAGGTTTGAGGAATTGCTTTATTAAAATCTACATTTTTAAATTTTAATGATTGAGATTTTTGAATAGAAGGGATTTTTGCTCTATTTATTGATCCTGTCGATAACCTTGAAGAGACAGATCGGAGATTATCAAAATTACTAAAATTAATATCAACAGATCCATCTTCATGTTCAATAATATTGGATATGTGATTAGAATTATCTATGGGTTTTGGGATACCAATATCTTGAAGATTCCAATTACAAGATTGAGTAATTTCATTCCATTTAAGTCGTTTAGGTATTTGAATTTTAGTGTGTTGAGGATTGGCTTCAAATATTAATGTTTCATCTCTGGGGCTTGATATCTTAGTTTTTAGTTCGATGGTTGAAGTCATAGTTTTATAACAAACTCTGTAGATTATGGATACAACTTTAGTGTTTTCTTGGAATTCTAATTTTTTTGTTTTGATAGTGAGAACTAAAGTATCTAGAATATTTGGATCAAATAATCCTACTGAAAAGTTTGGATAACAGTTAAAGTAAATCGGACCATTTGGATAAGAGGGTAAGATTATTATAATCTCTATTAATTGATACAGTTTGTTCTGTAGTTTTGATTGAATAATGATAGTCTTCTTCTTGAATATTCTTGGAGGTAGAGACATCATAGTTTGTGGAATAAAATTCTGAAACACCTTGAATCGTCATTTTCTAGATTTGATTTGAAGGGAGGTTATCCCACCATTTGACTCGAACCATTCTTTGTAACAAACTTGGAGAAATGCCAATTGCAGATGTAACACTAAAAGTCCAGAAAATAATCCATGGAATTTTGAATAGGATGGTGAATTGGAGGAGATGTTCAAACTCAGGAATGTCTTGATAAAAGATTTCTTTGAATTTTTGGAAACCTTTTAAAACAGGATCTGGTAGAGTATCTGGAATGTTTCCGAAGAATTTGAACCATCGTATGAACCATCTTGGGTATGAGCACTCGAAATTTTTGTCGAAGAATATAAACCACGAGTGAGAGTAGTTTTTGAGATAGAAAAGATTATACCATGCATCTTGGTAATCATAATAATTGTAACTCCTCTCACATTGGTATCAGAGCCAGAAACAGTGGAAATTGGTAGATGAATACTAAACTTTGTATCAATTTTCAAGGTATATTTAAAGATAGTTTTAAATTTAAGAAAATATATTCTTTCAATATGAACTGGATGTCAGTGTTGGTCAGCCTTTTTGTGTCGGTGTTGGTCAGCCCAGTCGGTTGGATTAGCATAAGTGGTGCAGGAGGTAAGCCGCCCAGCCGTACCACGACTATTCATGGGTGGTCCCTCCGTGGTACGGCTGGGCGGCTTACCTCCTGCACCACTTATGCTAATCCAACCGACTGGGCTGACCAACACCGACACAAAAAGGCTGACCAACACTGACATCCAGTTCATATTGAAAAAATATATTTTCTTAAATTTAAAACTATCTTTAAATATACCTTGAAAATTGATACAAAGTTTAGTATTCATCTACCAATTTCCACTGTTTCTGGCTCTGATACCAATGTGAGAGGAGTTACAATTATTATGATTACCAAGATGCATGGTATAATCTTTTCTATCTCAAAAACTACTCTCACTCGTGGTTCATATTCTTCGACAAAAATTTCGAGTGCTCATACCCAAGATGGTTCATACGATGGTTCAAATTCTTCGGAAACATTCCAGATACTCTACCAGATCCTGTTTTAAAAGGTTTCCAAAAATTCAAAGAAATCTTTTATCAAGACATTCCTGAGTTTGAACATCTCCTCCAATTCACCATCCTATTCAAAATTCCATGGATTATTTTCTGGACTTTTAGTGTTACATCTGCAATTGGCATTTCTCCAAGTTTGTTACAAAGAATGGTTCGAGTCAAATGGTGGGATAACCTCCCTTCAAATCAAATCTAGAAAATGACGATTCAAGGTGTTTCAGAATTTTATTCTACAAACTATGATGTCTCTACCTCCAAGAATATTCAAGAAGAAGACTATCATTATTCAATCAAAACTACAAAACAAACTGTATCAATTAATAGAGATTATAATAATCTTACCCTCTTATCCAAATGGTCCGATTTACTTTAACTGTTATCCCAACTTTTCAGTAGGATTATTTGATCCAAATATTCTAGATACTTTAGTTCTCACTATCAAAACAAAAAAATTAGAATTCCAAGAAAACACTAAAGTTGTATCCATAATCTACAGAGTTTGTTATAAAACTATGACTTCAACCATCGAACCAAAAACTAAGATATCAAGCCCCAGAGATGAAACATTAATATTTGAAGCCAATCCTCAACACACTAAAATTCAAATACCTAAACGACTTAAATGGAATGAAATTACTCAATCTTGTAATTGGAATCTTCAAGATATTGGTATCCCAAAACCCATAGATAATTCTAATCACATATCCAATATTATTGAACATGAAGATGGATCTGTTGATATTAATTTTAGTAATTTTGATAATCTCCGATCTGTCTCTTCAAGGTTATCGACAGGATCAATAAATAGAGCAAAAATCCCTTCTATTCAAAAATCTCAATCATTAAAATTTAAAAATGTAGATTTTAATAAAGCAATTCCTCAAACCTTTTATCAAGAAGGGTCTGAAGATTCTCAAAGTTATGCTTACGAACCTACTCCTTCAAAAATTCAAACTGAAATTAATCAATATAAAGACCAAATACGAGTGATTCAAGTATTAATATGAAATACCTCAAAGAAGAATTTGACTATGATTATAATAAAGAAAAAAGAGAATTTTATTATTCATCTGTTAATGACTCAAGGAAAGAATTTAAACATCAACTCTTATAGAGAAGATATATCATAGAAAATGATGTTCACATAACTTTTTTTAATTGGTATGAAATGTATTGTAAAGAACAAAATATTCCAACCCGTTTATTAATATCTATGATACCCCAAAAATAACTCAAGATTATAAAATAATAAGAAGTGATGAAACTATAACTACAATACATCCTCCAAAAGATTCAATTTTAATAAATAACAAATATATAGGTACACCTTTAGCCATTAAAAAGGACGATAAAGAAGAAACTCTTAAAACTATTATTTATCAAAACAATTATTCAAATGAAATTCTTAATACTATGAGCCAACAACTTGATAGATTAGAAAACAATCAAAGTAATAATAATAATAATAAAGGAATTGAGATTCCTTCTTCTAAAGAAAAAGACAAAGAAAATAATAAAAATCCAATTTTTATACCACACCAAATTGATTCAAATGCCAATTTAGGTTATAATAAGAAATTAGTTACTGAATTAGAACAAAAATTAATCAATTTAAATGTAAATGTTTTAAATCAAGAATCAGATTCAGATTCAAAATCAAAAGACATATCTCAAATTTATGAACAATTTGCCAATAAATTAACCTTTAAAGGCAATTCCACTAGTAGTAGTCGCCCCCAAACAAAAAACTATTATCATAGACCAACTTTCCCTGATGTTCAAATTGAAGAAAGAAATGACGCCCTTAATAGAGCTTCGTATGATGGTACTTCAGTTTATGAATGGAACATTGATGGACAATCCGAACACCAAATTCTTAATACGATTCAAGAAATGAATATGGCTTCAAATGCCTATCTTACTAAAGGCAATACTGAAAAACAAATTGCAAGCATGCTCATTTCCGGATTCACAGGAATTTTAAAAAACTGGTGGGATATGTATGTAACTACAGAAGACAAACATACAATCCTCAATGCAAAGAAAACTATAATCAAAACTGAAAATAATAATCAAGTTCAATCTCAAGAAGATGACGTAATCACTACTCTTATCTTTAGCATTGTAAAAAACTATATAGGAGATACGTCCCTATTCCAAGAAAAGAGTTCAGTAATACTCTTAAATCTCACTTGTAGGAAACTACAAGATTACAGATGGTACAAAGACATGTTTTTATCAAAAGTAATGATAAGACCAGACTGCAGAGAAGCCTTTTGGAAAGAAAGATTCATTGCAGGATTACCAAAACTCTTTGCTGAAAGTGTAACGTCCCAAAAACATAATCATGCAATACCATAAAATAAACATTCGAATTACATAATAATCTCGTCTTTACACCATCAATAAATCATACTAAACAAAATTGACAGCGGAAGTCTCTAAATTCCACAGCCGAGAGCTATTCTATAGTCATCATAATCAAAACTTGAAGTTGCTCTAAGCTTCAAGTCCTTCTTATCGCCTCCTAGTTCTTACTCGAAGAACCTTAACATGCTTACCTGAAAATGGTTTAGTTTTGAAAGTGAGGGTTAGACCAAAAGGTCTAGTGAATTCCCTCCGAAAACAACATGTACACAGTATAAAATCGTTTATAAAAATATCATCGTAAACCTTAACATAACATCAGGCATGGTACTACACTGTATATAGGATCACATAAACATTCCGTGATCGGGGCCCAATGGGCTACCCTCTCGCCCTCAACCGGAGCCTACGCAAACTCCCCTTCCCGGAGCTTACGCAGACTCCCCTCTACCCGAATAGGGGGAAACGGATTCCAGCCTACCGGTCTGTCATACCCATCCAAGGGATCATCAGATCCCGAGGATCTATCTCTGATCCCATAGTGTAGACCGACTCCACATAGCACGTCATTCATTTCATAAAACATACATCTTTCAACCTTTATAAATCATCATTCTCAGTTCATCAAGTAAAATACGTTTTCTCAAGTAAAACAGGTATTTCATGGGAAATCATGCGTGACGGTTATAAACATTTCATGCTCGTAAGAGAAATCATAATCAGTTAAAATGTTTAACACTTTAAGTCGTAAAAGGTTTAGGGAACTCACCTTGGTAACGCTGAATGCACTCTTTAACTACCTCCAAGCTAATCCAGTCGAACACTTAAGGGCATTAGATTCGGATCATATTAAACGGCTCAAACCTACTGACCAGTAAACACTTTCCGGGTACCAACCTGTCCGGACACCCTAACTTCCCGGATACCCGCACTATCCGGATACCAGGACTTCCCGGACACATCTACTTTCCGGACACCAATCCGGACACTCTACTTCCCGGACACGGCAATCCGGACGCGAGACTTATCCGGCCAGAACCACCCGGACACTAACATGAAATTCTACCCGGGAACTAGCATCCTTATCCGGAAACCACTGAAGCACGAAGAACTGCTAGTTTCCGGGTACTACGGCTGTTCGACCAAAAAGGATCTAAAAGTGATCATTAAGCCCATTTTCCGCCATTAATTGATTAGATAAACTTAAGGGTTCGTCCACCAACCCCAAACACCCATTTAAACCACATTCCTACCATTAAATCGATTCCACAGCCAAAAACCCTTAAAACCTACTTTTAAGAAAAATGTGGATAAAACCTCCTGAATCCTTATAATCAGACTTAAGAACTCAACCCAATTAAGAAAATGAACACTATAACAAAATGGAATACGAATTAGAAAGGAATACCTAGCATAATCTTCCTCCTTATCGATTTCTTTGTCAAAAACTCCTTTGTTCTTATCTTTTCTTCTCTAGTCACCAAACACACCAAGAGCAACCAAAAATACTGATTTCTAGCAAAGGAGGCTGCCCTAGGAGTTAGTGTCTATAAATACCTTTCACTTATTGCAAAAAGGTCCCTCCCTTAACTTTCATTTCTTTCGCAATAGACACCAATCTTATATATACTTGCAAACGAAACCCGGTTGTTACAACACTCCCCCCTTAAAAGAATTCCGTCCCCGGAATTCCTTATTGGAAGAGATGCGGGTACCTCGACTTCATTTCCGATTCCAACTCCCACGTAGCCTCTGGGCCCTTGTGGTGTCGCCATTGCACCTTAACCAGCTTAGTCTCCTTGTTCTGTGACTTCCTTACCTTAGCATCCGTGATGGCTTCGGGTTCTTCTACAAAATTCAACCTTTCGTCCACCTTAATGTCATTTAACGGAACCGCTTTTGTCACATCGGCTAGACATTTTCTCAAGTTGGACACGTGAAACGCATTGTGGATACCTTGCAATTCCTCTGGTAGATCCAACCTATACGCCACTTCTCCAACTCGTTCCGTAATCTCGAATGGTCCGATGTAACGTGGGATTAGCTTCCCACGTTTTCCAAATCGTACCACTCCTTTCCAAGGAGACACCTTTAACAAGACATGGTCTCCGACTTGAAATTCTATGTCTTTTCGTCTCTTATCCGCATAACTCTTCTGTCGGTCGCGAGCGACCTTCAGTCTTTCACGCACCTGGACTATCTTATCTGAAGTCAGTTGCACTAACTCTGGCCCGACTAACTGCCTTTCCCCAACTTCGTTCCAACATAATGGAGTTCGACATTTCCTACCATAGAGTGCCTCAAACGGCGCTGCCTTGATGCTCGAGTGATATCTGTTATTGTATGTAATACCCCGGGTAAGTTCGTTAGTTAAAATATTAGTACCGTTAAATTTTATTATCTTTAAAAGTTGAAGTTTAGGTTAAATTATAAGTTAGGGATGTTTTGGTCATTAGTGAAGAGTTAAAGGGTTAAATTGGTAAAATTAAGATGATAATATCTGAATTTGGAGTCCAGATGTCTTCATTACAACAAAAACTCATATTAGTGTATGTGTGTGTGTTGGGAGCAAAAAGGAGAAGAAGAAAGAAGAAAGGAAGAGATTTGCTTCAAGTTTGACTCATTAGAAGTGATTTGAGGTAAGTACCTTTACAAATTATGTTTATAAGGGTTAGTATGCAATTTCTATCGGTTTAGAATTAGCAGAATCGAACTAGTATAAACTTCAGTCGGATTCTGGGCAAAAATGCAAAATCAACAGAGGTGTCCGGACACAGCAAGAACGTGTCCGGGTAGTTTGGCTGATGGTGTCCGGATGATGTTATAGTGATGTCCGGACGATGTTTTTATCTGGGTAAGTTCTCTTTTCCTTGATTGTCCGGATGAAATATGATACCGGATAGCGTCCGGATTACTCAGGTTTCTGGATGATGTCCGGATTAATTATATTGTCCGGAAATGGCATGCTGTCCGGATAAATGGTGTTGTCCGGAAAACTCTGTTTATGTCCGGATACTTGAGCTGTTGATCATTTCTGAGATTTCTAAACACTGTTAGGGGTCTGATAACAATGTATATTATTGAACTATGATTAGTTGATGAATAAGGACTAGAAAATATTATAGACTCGACTTAAGTTCGGGTTTGGGGGAGATGTTTGAGGAATTAAACTACTTTAAGTTCCTAAGATTTTTGTGTGTGCTTTTGGTAAAGTGGTATATGTATTTGACTTGTACAGATACTGTGAAATTGAAGTGAAGCTGAATTGTTTTGAGAAAAGTTTGGAGAACGTTTTGATAAATCAACCAGGTGAGTTTTACTTCAAAACATTTTCAACTGGAATGCATATATGTGTGTATTGGATATGTGATAAATGGTGTGACTATGTTTATGTTTGAATTATAATATGTTGAGATATTGTAATTACGTGAATATTATATTATGTTATAATACGTTGGCCGGGCATAGGACCGGTGTGTTGGCTGTAGTTGTTGTACAGTGTTGATTGGCTGTAGTTGTTGTACAGCGTTGTTTATTAGTTGGCTTGCAACCAACTAATATGGTCGTGGGAAGGAGACAGAGAATTACGCGATGAGTGAGTTATGTTTGATAATTGTGTTTGTATTATGTGAATGTTGGTATGCAAAGGATTTTCAAAGAAACAGGGATTTTCTCACTTAGACCATTAGGTCTAACCCTCATTTTTGTTTTAATTATGTATTCCATGTCGAGGATCAAGTAAGAGCAAATAGGACGGATAGTCATTGCTTAGCTTTTGGGAAGACTTGTGTTATGAAGATCATGAAGTGTTTTTGTATTTATGACTTTGTTGTTAGTCAAAATGTAAATTATTTAGTTAAAAAGTTTGTACTGAAATTCTTATTATGTTTAGTAAGACGTTTGGGACCGAATATTAAATATGATGTATCTTTTTGATGAAATTATGTTATGAAATGTATGTTATTTGTATATATGGAAACCGGGATGTTACAGATGGTATCAGAGCCCTAGTTTAAGGGATTTAGGTATTAGTAGATGTACCTATACTTAAACTGCATGAGAAGTAGGATGTCCCTGTTATTGTAGAACCTTGGGATGTTGAATATAAAAAGGTAGAAGGAACATCATGTAAGGTAATTTCATTATTACACCTGGCCAGTGTAATTGTGATCTTACAGGTACATGTTTGAACTGGAATATCTTGTTATATGGGGTATGTGCTTATGTGTATATTAACCTTGTTTGAATCAACAAAATGGCAAGTGGTACGAGACAAACAAATCGGGAAGGGGGAGGAAATCCGAATAGAACCAATCCAACTGCCAGAGGAAGGGGAAGAGGGGGAGAAAGAGAAAGAGGCAGAGGCAGAACTAGGGGTAGAGTTCAGGGGCGTGGTGTGGAGTTTGTTACGAGAGACGACTTAGCGGCCGAAATGGGAAGATTACAGGCAAATATCCAAGCTATGTTTAACCAGACTCATAATACTGAAACAGAAAGACCAGATCCTTCACATGAAGAAGAGATGCCTATTACTCCTACTGTTGTACCGGTAATGAAAAAGTGCGATTATAAAATGTTTCTCAGTTGTAAGCCTCCGACCTATTCAGGAGACCGGGACCCAGTGAAGGCTATGCGATGGCTGAAGGAAATAGAAGCTATCTTCAAGACTAGTAAGTGCGTGGAAGAGGATAGGGTACTTTATGGAGCCGCAATGATGAAAGGTGACGCTTTATACTCGTGGGAAGCTCATATTTCTTCGGGAGGTTCTGACATATATTCTACCTTCTCGTGGGAAGAATTTGTTATAGCTTTCAGGAAGCAGTTCTGTCCTCATGCAGCGGTTAAACAACTAGAGGGGGAGTTTATGAATTTGCAACAAGGAAATTTATCTGTTCGGGACTACACTGCTCGTTTTCTGGAAAAATCTCGTTTTGCAGAATATTATGTTGCCACGGAGGCCATGAAAATTGAAAGGTTTATCTTCGGGTTGAATGCAGAAGTCAGGAGTTTGGTAATTGCTAAAGGACCCGAAACGTTCTCCGCTGCAGTTGATGCCGCGGAAACCGTGGAACAGGATAAAAGAAAGAAACACTAGCGACAAAGGTATCGGAAAAAGGAAGTGAGAAGGACCACAACACGATCCAAAGAAGTTCAGGTTTCAGAGATACGATAACCGTCCACCTTTTCGACCAACGGAAAGACCTTGTCTGAAATGCAACCGTGTCCACCAAGGGAATTTTCAGGGTGACTCGCGGGTTTGTTATAGGTGTGGGAAGACTGCGCATGTTGTTAAGGATTGTTGTGTAACGCGGTTCTGTTTTTCATGTAATTCTCCTGATCATATACAGTCTGATTGTCCGAAGGGAAGAATACAGCAAGGGGGTACATCAGGGAAACCAGCGGTTGTCAGACCGGTAGTACCAAGACTAGAACCACCAAGAACAAGGGGCCGTGCCTTCCAGATGACAGAGCAAGAGGCAGATGAGACTCCCGATGTGGTTACAGGTACATTCTTAATAAATTCTACACGTGCTAAAGTGTTATTTGATTCCGGTGCAAACCGATCGTTTGTGTCGCCTTCTTTTACTGCCTATATGCATTTAAAGCCTAAAGTGTTAGATCATGTGTTAATGGTAGATACGGCTAATGATAATCAAGTACCAGTTAGTGAGGTACTTGATAGTTGTGTGATAAACATAGATGGGTGTGGAGTGCCTATTCAGTTATTCCCTATAGCCTTGATCGAGTTTGATGTGGTGGTGGGAATGGATTGGTTAGCCGAGAATCAGGCTAGTATAGTTTGCGATAAGAAGTTGATAAATGTTGTTTTACCTGAGAAAGGACCAGTAGTAATTTATGGTGATCGTAGCAATCATCAGTCTTGCCTTATATCTATGATAAAATCCCGAAAGTGTGTTAATAAGGGTTGCCATAGTTACTTAGCTTATGTGATAAATATTAAACCAGAAAAGAATAAGTTGGAAGATATTCCGATTGTTAGTGAATTTCCAGAAGTTTTCCCCGAAGACTTGAATAGTCTTCCGCCCGTTAGACAAGTAGAGTTTGGTATATATCTGATTCCTGGAGCCGCTCCTGTAGCCCGTGCACCGTATCGTCTGGCACCTCCAGAGATGAAAGAAATGATGGCACAACTGCAAGACCTATCCAATAAAGGCTTCATCAGACCCAGTTCCTCGCCGTGGGGAGCACCAGTGCTGTTTGTGAAAGAGAAAGACGGGTCGATGAGAATGTGCATAGATTACCGGGAACTGAATAAGCGCACGATCAAGAACAACTATCCGCTTCCTAGAATTGACGACCTCTTTGATCAACTAGTTGGAGCTTGCTATTTCTCCAAGATTGATCTGAGATCTGGTTATCATCAGCTGAAGGTTAAAGAAGAAGACGTACTGAAAACTGCTTTTCGCACGCGGTATGGTCACTATGAATTCCTTGTAATGCCGTTTGGATTGACGAACGCTCCAGCTGCTTTTATGGATTTAATGAATCGGGTATGTAAGCCATATCTCGATAAATTTGTAATTGTATTTATCGATGATATACTTATCTATTCTCGATCCAAGGAAGAGCACGCGCAACATCTTCGTTTGATTCTGGAGTTATTAAAGAAAGAAAAGTTGTATGCTAAATTTTCGAAATGTGAATTCTGGCTACGAGAAGTGCAGTTTTTGGGGCATGTAGTTTCTGAGAAGGGCATTCAAGTGGATCCGATGAAAGTGGAAGCGATTGAAAAGTGGGAACCGCCGAGAACGCCAACCGAAGTACGTAGTTTTCTGGGTTTGGCCGGCTACTATCGAAAGTTTATAAAAGACTTCTCTTGTATTGCGACGCCTTTGACTAAGCTGACCCGAAAGAATATAAAGTTCGAATGGAAAGCAGAACAGGATGAAGCATTCAGAATCTTGAAAGAGAAACTATGTAGTGCGCCGATTTTGTCACTACCAGAAGGTTCCGAAGACTTTGTTGTTTATAGTGATGCTTCCAAACGGGGATTGGGATGTGTACTTATGCAGCGTGGAAAGGTTATTGCTTATGCTTCTCGTCAGTTAAAAGATCATGAAAGACAGTATCCTACGCACGACATGGAGCTTGCAGCAGTTGTCTTCGCATTGAAGATTTGGAGACATTATCTTTATGGTTCCAAATGTCAAATTTATACTGATCATAAGAGTCTCCAACACCTCTTCGATCAGAAGGAACTAAACATGAGGCAGAGAAGATGGCTAGAACTGGTGAACGATTACGACTGTGAAATTCTTTATCATCCGGGAAAGGCAAACGTGGTAGCTGATGCTCTGAGTCGTCAAGAAAGAAGCAGAACAATAAAAGCCATTTCACTACGAGCTGAACTCTTACCCAACATCTTTGACGAATTGCTGAAGTGTCAATTAGAAGCCTATCAGGAAGAACATTTGAAATCAGAACGGTTAGTGGGATTATCAGCATTGCTAGAAAAAGATGACCGTGGATTGTTGTGTCTGGGGAACAGGATTTGGGTGCCTCGTTTGGGTGGTTTACGTGATCGTGTACTACAAGAGGCTCATCAATCTCGATTCTCTATTCATCCAGGTACGAATAAGATGTACAAAGACCTAAAACAATTCTATTGGTGGCCGGGAATCAAAAGAAGCATTGCTCAGTATGTGGAAGGTTGTACTACTTGTAAGAAGGTAAAGATTGAACATCAGAAGCCGTTCGGACAGTTGCAGCGATTAGAAATACCGATGTGGAAATGGGATCAAATTACTACAGATTTCATCACGAAGTTACCAAGGACTCCGAAGGGGTTTGATGCTATTTGGGTGATTGTTGACAGATTGACAAAGTCTGCTCACGTCCTACCAATAAAGGAGACCTATTCATTGGAAAGATTAGCCAAACTATATATTAACGAAATAGTAACACGACATGGAGTTCCAATTTCGATTATCTCTGATCGTGACAACCGTTTTACCTCAAGATTCTGGAGAAGTTTCCAAAAGGAAATGGGAACGCAAATAAAGTTAAGTACATCGTATCATCCTCAAACTGACGGTCAGAGTGAACGGACGATTCAGACTTTAGAGGACATGCTCCGGGCTTGCATTGTTGACTTTGGGGGATTGTGGGATAAACACTTACCACTGATAGAATTCGCCTACAATAACAGTTATCATTCCAGCATACAAGCGGCACCGTTTGAAGTTCTGTATGGTAGAAAATGCCGAACGCCTCTGTGTTGGAACGAAGTGGGAGAGAAATAGTTAGCAGGGCCAGATATAGTTCAGTTAACTGCGGATAAGATTACTCAGATTCGGGAAAGATTGAAAGTGGCTCAAGACAGACAGAAAAGCTACGCAGATCGACGCCGGAAACCGCTAGAGTTTCAAGTTGGGGATTTTGTGATGTTAAAAGTCTCACCTTGGAAAGGAGACATTCGATTTGGAAAACAAGGTAAACTGAGCCCGAGGTACATTGGACCGTTTGCAATTACGGAAAGGATCGGTGAAGTAGCATACAGGTTGAATCTTCCGCCAGAGTTAAGTAGGATTCATAACGCGTTTCACGTTTCGAATTTTCGGAAATGCTTGGTTACGCCAGATCAGGCCGTCTCTCTACCAGATATACAAGTGGATGAAAAGCTGAATTATGTGGAGGAACCGGAAGCCATAGTTGACCACAAAGTTAAAGTATTGCGGAATAAAGAGATCAGACAAGTGAAAGTTCAGTGGAGACATCATAGAGGTCAGGATGCTACTTGGGAATCAGAATCAGAAATGAGAACTAAGTACCTGCACCTTTTTGCTTAAACCGAATTCCGGAACGAAATTCTTTTAAGGGGGAGATGATGTAATACCCCGGGTAAGTTCGTTAGTTAAAATGTTAGTACCGTTAAATTTTGTTAACTTTAAAAGTTGAAGTTTAGGTTAAATTATAAGTTAGGGATGTTTTGGTCATTAGTGAAGAGTTAAAGGGTTAAATTGGTAAAATTAAGATGATAATATCTAAATTTGGAGTCCAGATGTCTTCATTACAACAAAAACTCATATTAGTGTATGTGTGTGTGTTGGGAGCAAAAAGGAGAAGAAGAAAGAAGAAAGGAAGAGATTTGCTTCAAGTTTGACTCATTAGAAGTGATTTGAGGTAAGTACCTTTACAAATTATGTTTATAAGGGTTAGTATGCAGTTTCTATCGGTTTAGAATTAGCAGAATCGAACTAGTATAAACTTCAGTCGGATTCTGGGCAAAAATGCAAAATCAACAGAGGTGTCCGGACACAGCAAGAACGTGTCCGGGTAGTTTGGTTGATGGTGTCCGGATGATGTTATAGTGATGTCCGGACGATGTTTTTATCCGGGTAAGTTCTCTTTTCCTTGATTGTCCGGATGAAATATGATACCGGATAGCGTCCGGATTACTCAGGTTTCCGGATGATGTCCGGATTAATTATATTGTCTGGAAATGGCATGCTGTCCGGATAAATGGTGTTGTCCGGAAAACTCTGTTTATGTCCGGATACTTGACCTGTTGATCATTTCTGAGATTTCTAAACACTGTTAGGGGTCTGATAACAATGTATATTATTGAACTATGATTAGTTGATGAATAAAGACTAGAAAATATTATAGACTCGACTTAAGTTCGGGTTTGGGGGAGATGTTTGAGGAATTAAACTACTTTAAGTTTCTAAGATTTTTGTGTGTGCTTTTGGTAAAGTGGTATATGTATTTGACTTGTACAGATACTGTGAAATTGAAGTGAAGCTGAATTGTTTTGAGAAAAGTTTGGAGAACGTTTTGATAAATCAACCAGGTGAGTTTTACTTCAAAACATTTTCAACTGGAATGCATATATGTGTGTATTGGATATGTGATAAATGGTGTGACTATGTTTATGTTTGAATTATAATATGTTGAGATATTGTAATTACGTGAGTATTATATTATGTTATAATACGTTGGCCGGGCATAGGACCGGTGTGTTGGCTGTAGTTGTTGTACAATGTTGATTGGCTGTAGTTGTTGTACAGCATTGTTTATTAGTTGGCTTGCAACCAACTAATATGGTCGTGGGAAGGAGACAGAAAATTACGCGATGAGTGAGTTATGTTTGATAATTGTGTTTGTATTATGTGAATGTTGGTATGCAAAGGATTTTCAAAGAAACAGGGATTTTCTCACTTAGACCATTAGGTCTAACCCTCATTTTTGTTTTAATTATGTATTCCAGGTCGAGGATCAAGTAAGAGCAAATAGGACGGATAGTCGTTGCTTAGCTTTTGGGAAGACTTGTGTTATGAAGATCATGAAGTGTTTTTATTTATTTATGACTTTGTTGTTAGTCAAAATGTAAATTATTTAGTTAAAAAGTTTGTTCTGAATATCTTATTATGTTTAGTAAGACGTTTGGGACCGAATATGAAATATGATGTATCTTTTTGACGAAATTATGTTATGAAATGTATGTTATTTGTATATATGGAAACCGGGATGTTACATTGTAAGCGAACTCGATCAAAGGTAGATGCCTTTCCCAAGAGCCATGGAAATCTAAAGCACAAGCTCTTAACATGTCTTCCAACGTTTGGATCGTCCTCTCACTCTGACCGTCGGTCTGAGGATGATAAGCGGTACTCATATTGATCTGCGACCCCATTTCTCTCTGGAAACTCCTCCAAAACGTGGAGGTAAACCTGCTACCTCGGTCAGATACAATCGACGAAGGCACACCTTGACGGGTTACGATCTCGTCGATGTACAACCTTGCTAACCGCTCCAACGAGTAAGACTCTCGTATAGGTAAGAAGTGTGCCGACTTTGTGAGACGATCCACAATCACCCATATAGCGTCAAAACCCTTTGGAGTCTTAGGCAAGCGGGTTACAAAGTCCATCGTAATTTGATCCCACTTCCACATAGGTATCTCTAACGACTGGAGCTTCCCATACGGTCGTTGATGCTTAATCTTTACTCGTGAACACGTCATACAGATCTCTACAAAATGAGCTATATCCTTTTTCATTCCCGGCCACCAATAGTCTCGTCTTAGGTCTCCATACATCTTATTAGTTCCGGGGTGGATCGAGTACTTTGATTTGTGGCCTTCTTCTAAAATCACTTTCCTGAGTTCACCAAGCTTCGGGACCCAGATCCTTCCACCAAAGCACTTCACCCCTCTACCATCTTCCATTAGTGAGGACGCTTGTCCTACCATTCTCTCTTTTTTGAGATTTTCCACTCTAAGCGCCTCTTCTTGACATTTCTTTAACTCAGCAAGCAAATTTAACATCACCTCAGCCCTCATGGCTACAATACTGGGGGTTTCGCTTCGTTCTTTACGGCTCAAAGCGTCCGCCACTACGTTGGCCTTACCCGGATGGTAATCGATCTTACAGTCGTAGTCGGTTAACAATTCAATCCATCTCCTTTGACGCATGTTCAACTCCTTTTGATCGAAGAGATGACACAAGCTTTTGTGATCCGTGAAGATCTGGCACTGAGTCCCATAAAGGTAATGTCGCCAAATCTTCAGAGCAAAAACCACTGCCGCTAAGTCTAAATCGTGCGTGGGATATCGAGTCTCGTGATCCTTTAGCTGCTGGGAGGCATAAGCGATCACCTTACCTCGTTGCATGAGTACGCAACCCAAACCGAGCTTTGATGCGTCACTGAACACTATGAAGTCATCCGAACCGTCCGGTAAGGACAACACCGGAGCGCTGCTCAACATCTCCTTTAACTTTTGAAAGGCTTCGTCTTGCTTCTCTAACCAGGCGAACTTGACATTCTTCTTGGTTAAGGACGTTAATGGCGTGGCAATACACGAAAAATCCTTGATGAATTTCCGGTAGTAACCTGCCAGTCCGAGAAAACTCCGAACTTATGACGGATTCTTGGGCTGCTCCCAATCTCGGATAGCTTCGATCTTAGCCGGGTCTACCATTATTCCACTCTCAGACACCACGTGTCCAAGAAACTGCACCTCTCTTAGCCAAAACTCACATTTAGAAAACTTCGCATACAGCTTCTCTCGCTTTACCAGCTCGAGAATTGTTCGAAGGTGGCTTTCGTGCTCCTCTTCCGATTTTGAAAATATCAGAATATCATCTATGAACACTATCACGAACTTGTCTAAATAAGGTTGGCACACCCTATTCATTAGGTCCATGAATGCTGCCGGGGCGTTGGTCAGTCCGAATGGCATCACCAAAAACTCATAGTGTCCATACCTGGCAGTATTCGGCACATCCTCCTCCCTTACCTTGAGTTGGTGATAACCTGACCTCAGGTCAATCTTGGAGAAGTAATTGGCTCCTTGCAATTGATCAAACAGGTCATCAATCCTCGGTATCGGATACTTGTTCTTGATCGTGACCTTGTTGAGCTCACGGTAGTCTATACACATCCGCATAGTACCGTCCTTCTTCTTTACGAAGAGCATAGGTGCTCCCCACGGAGACGTACTTGGTCTAACGAACCCCTTGTCTAAAAACTCCTGCAACTGAGTCATCATTTCCTTCATTTCGGACGGAGCTAATCTATAAGGTGCGCGGGCAATTGGTGCAGCTCCTGGCATCAGATCAATTTTGAACTCGATCTGACGATTCGGCGGTAAACTTGTCAAATCATCCGAAAATACTTCCGGGAACTCATTTACTACACGCACATCACACAACCCATACTTCTCTTTCTTGGCGTCCAACACGTACGCCAAGAACCCTTGACACCCCTTCCTCAAACACTTAGTAGCCCTGATCATCGAGATAAGGCTAGTCTTCCTATCACGACGATTCCCATAGATCACTACGGATTCCCCATCAGGTAACTGAATCCTGACCAGCTTCTTGTTACAAACGATAGTCGCTTCGTTCGCTGCTAACCAGTCCATTCCCAACACTATGTCAAACTCTCCCATTGCCATGGGATATAATTTCATTGACACCAACCTCCCTTCTATATCTATGACACAATCCTCCACCACCTCCTTAACGTAAACCCATCTATCATTGGCGGTTTCCACCTCTAGTGCTATCTCCAAACGTCTAGGCCTTACCCCCAAACATTTCATAAAAGCATGTGATACAAAAGAGCGATTCGCTCCCGAATCAAATAACACCTTGGCACAAAGAGAGTTCACTAGGAATGTACCTGCCACAACATCATGAGCTTCCTCCGCCTCCTCCGCGGTTATGCGGAACGCACGTCCCTTTGAACGCGCCAGTTCTGCTCCCTTGTCATTTCTTTCGTTTCCTTGTCGTTCACCAAACTGGGCTGGTCCCCCTTTCTTCAGCTGAGGACAATCATTACGCATGTGGCCAGTAGCTCCACATTGGTAACAAGATTTTCTAGTCCCCGGACAATCCCTTGACAAATGATCGGGCAAGCCACACCGGTAGCATGAGTTTGAACCTGCCATGCATTCTCCCCGGTGCACCTTGTTACACTTCGAACACGTTTGTCCAGCGGCATCCTTGCTAACACGGTTGCCTGGTCGGAACATTTTCCCTCTTCTTGAGTCGTTACCCGGACCATCCCATTTGCGCTTCTCCCCACCCTTCTCAGTCGTCTGACGGTTCTCTTCTTTCTCAATCAGCTCGGCCGTATTGATGGCCGCCTGAAAAGTAGTGGGGTTTCTAGTCAGGACCAATTCCCGAATACTGCTCTTCAACCCATGGATGAATTGTTCTACCCGACGCTCTTCTGTTGGTACATACAAATCAACAAAGCGGGACTTCTCAATGAACTTAGAAGTATACTCCCGCACCGTCATTCCTCCCTGATCCAGACCCAGAAACTCTTCTTCCAACTTTTTCACTGCCGCGAGTGGACAGAATTGAGCTTTAAACCTGTCCACAAACATTTCCCACATCATCCCCTTAGCCATTGCCGAACCCTTTCCCCCAGTCTCAGCCTCCCACCAGTAAACTGCGTCAGATTTCAACATGGACAGAGCAAACATTACCCTATCCCCATCAGCACACTTGCATGTATCGAAGACCAGTTCCATTTCCTTCACCCATTTCATTGCCAAGATAGGGTCATATTCGCCCTTAAAAGTAGGGGGTTTGCATGAGGCAAAGGCCTTGTAACAGCATCCCTTAGCTGCTAACTCATTCATCACCTGGGGGTTTGAATTCAAGTGACTCCCAGTACCGGTCACTAGTGGACTAGACAGTTCCACGCTTTCCCGGTTCTCACTTGCTTCTTTGCTTCCCGAAGCTGACTCTTTCTGCTTAGTGAGGAGAGCCTGCAAGGTCTCTTGAATCTTACCCAATTCAGCAGCTAGGTTCTCCCGAGTGACAAAAGTAGATCCGCGGCCTCGACCCCGTCCCCTTGGCTGAGTTACCCTCCTTGCAGAAGCTGAACTCTCCTGAAGAGAGTCTTCTTGATGAACGGGGGCTTCCACACTCCTCGTTCTTCTAGGTGCACGAGTCGTTCTCAGGTTCGGGTTTCCCCCATCCCCAGCCACTTGGGTGGCGGCCCGGCGGGGTGTTCTTCCTCAACCCCTTCCACGACCCCTACCTCTTCCCCTTCCCCGGGTAATAGTTTCCCTCGCTGGCTCCACCGGTCCATTCTCTAGTCCTTCTTCATCTCGATTCCTTGGCACAGCAGGTGCCGACCTACTCCTTAAAGTTCTCCCAGCCATTTCGCTAAAACTGAAAGAAAATAACGGTTAACCTTTGCTAGACATGACCCAACAAATTTGCTATAGAAGGTAATTTAAGCACGCACATGTACCTGTAAGTTCATAATTACACTGGCCAGGTGCAATCCCAAACTTACCTTACACATTTGTCCTTGGCACCTTATTTCCTAGCGCATTTTAGTGATCGTTCCTAGAGGCAATCCTATGTCTCGGCTGTGTTCCTCATCTTACAGTTTAAGTTTAGGCCCGACTGGTCACCTAAATCCCTTAAACTAAGGCTCTGATACCATTTGTAACGTCCCAAAAACATAATCATGCAATACCATAAAATAAACATTCGAATTACATAATAATCTTGTCTTTACACCATCCATAAATCATACTAAACAAAATTGACAGCGGAAGTCTCTAAATTCCACAGCCGAGAGCTATTCTATAGTCATCATAATCAAAACTTGAAGTTGCTCTAAGCTTCAAGTCCTTCTTACCGCCTCCTAGTTCTTACTCGAAGAACCCTTAACATGCTTACCTAAAAATGGTTTGGTTTTGAAAGTGAGGGTTAGACCAAAAGGTCTAGTGAATTCCCTCCGAAAACAACATGTACACATTATAAAATCGTTTATAAAAATATCATCGTAAACCTTAACATAACATCAGGCATGGTACTACACTGTATATAGGATCACATAAACATTCCGCGATCGGGGCCCAATGGGCTACCCTCTCTCCCTCAACCGGAGCCTACGCAAACTCCCCTTCCCGGAGCTTACGCAGACTCCCCTCTACCCGAATAGGGGGAAACGGATTCCAGCCTACCGGTCTGTCATACCCATCCAAGGGATCATCAGATCCCGAGGATCTATCTCTGATCCCACAGTGTAGACCGACTCCACATAGCACGTCATTCATTTCATAAAACATACATCTTTCAACCTTTATAAATCATCATTCTCAGTTCATCAAGTAAAATACGTTTTCTCAAGTAAAACAAGTATTTCATGGGAAATCATGCGTGACGGTTATAAACATTTCATGCTCGTAAGAGAAATCATAATCAGTTAAAATGTTTAACACTTTAAGTCGTAAAAGGTTTAGGGAACTCACCTTGATAACGTTGAATGCACTCTTTAACTACCTCCAAGCTAATCCAGTCGAACACCTAAGGGCATTAGATTCGGATCAGATTAAACGGCTCAAACCTACTGACCAGTAAACACTTTCCGGGTACCAACCTGTCCGGACACCCTAACTTCCCGGATACCCGCACTATCCGGATACCAGGACTTCCCGGACACATCTACTTTCCGGACACCGATCCGGATACTCTACTTCCCGGACACGGCAATCCGGACGCGAGACTTATCCGGCCAGAACCACCCTGACACTAACATGAATTTCTACCCGGGAACTAGTATCCTTATCCGGAAACCACTGAAGCACGAAGAACTGCTAGTTTCCGGGTACTACGGCTGTTCGACCAAAAAGGATCTAAAAGTGATCATTAAGCCCATTTTCCGCCATTAATTGATTAGATAAACTTAAGGGTTCGTCCACCAACCCCACACACCCATTTAAACCACATTCCTACCATTAAATCGATTCCAAAGCCAAAAACCCTTAAAACCCAATTTTAAGAAAAATGTGGATAAAACCTCCTGAATCCTTATAATCAGACTTAAGAACTCAACCCAATTAAGAAAAGGAACACTATAACAAAATGGAATACGAATTAGAAAGGAATACCTTGCAGAATCTTCCTCCTTATCGATTTCTTTGTCCAAAACTCCTTTGTTCTTCTCTTTTCTTCTCTAGTCACCAAACACACCAAGAGCAACCAAAAATACTGATTTCTAGCAAAGGAGGCTGCCCTAGGAGTTAGTGTCTATAAATACCTTTCACTTATTGCAAAAAGGTCCCTCCCTTAACTTTCATTTCTTTCGCAATAGACACCAATCTTATATATACTTGCAAACGAAACCCGGTTGTTACAGAAAAAATAAGAGAAAAATTAAGAGAAGAATATAATAATCAAGTTCCTTACCAAGAATTAACTTATGGACAAATATCTGGTTACATTAACCGTGAAGGATTAGCTATTTGTTCAGATTTAAAGCTTAAAGCAAAAATAAAGAAAGACAAAATTAATAATAAAGAAGAACTTGATAATTTCTGTCAACAATATGGTTATGAAAACATAACTACTCCTATATCATCCAAATCTAAAAAATATTCAAAGAGATATTCAAAGAGATATTTTGGCAAAAGATTTAAGACAAAATATGATAAAACTAACAAATACGATAGAACTGATAATTATCATAAGAAAAAACCTTATAAAAAATTTAACAAAAAAACCCCATAAACAAACAGAATCAAGAGATATAATAAATGTGGTAAAACTGGTCACATGGCAAAGAATTGCTATGTTAAGAAAAAAAATCAATGAATTACAAATCTCTGATCAATTAAAAACCCAAATAAGCAAATTAATCCTCAATGAAGATTATTCAAGCTCAGGTACGAATCTAGCATTTCAGATTATGATAATAATGACTTAAATGCTTTAGAAAAATATTCAACTACCAGTTCAGACTCCGAAACATGTGAGTGTTTAGGAAATTGTACTTGTAATAAAATTAATGTTATAACAAAAGAAGACAGAGAGATTCTTGAACTCCTAGATAAAATTCCAGATCAAACCATTAGAGATGAAGCTACAAAAAAGTTTCTTAATTATAATCCTAAAATAGAAGTAAGTACTTCAAAAATAAACGAACCTTTTAATCTTCAAGAAGTTTTTAACAGATTTTCTCAATCAATCAAACCTATATCTACTCAAGAACTTCAAGAAGAGTTAACTTTAGTTAAAACAGAAATAAGATTCATCAAAGAACGCCTCTCAAAAATCGAAAAGGATAAAACTAATATTCAACAGGAAATCCCAAAGGTCACAGTCATCGCAAATAAAGAATCAAATATTAATAAAATTCCTAAAAATATTTCATATCAAAGATGGCATACAAATATTAATCTTTGTATAGAAAATAAATTTAAAATAACTGTCATCGCCCTTATTGATAGTGGAGCTGATATGAATTGTATCCAAGAGGGAATCATTCCTACAATTTATTATGAAAAACATCAAATCGATTATCGTCTGCTAATGGATCAAAACTTAGCATTTCGTATAAAGTTTCTAATGTTCATATTTGTAAAGATGATTATTGTTACAAAACATCTTTAGTCCTCGTCAAAAACTTAACCTCAACTTTAATTTTAGGATCACCATTTATTTCTCAACTTTACCCAATTACTGTAAATGAAGAAGGTATTTGTACAAAAGTTTTAAACAAAGAAATAATATTCAAATTTATAGATCCAATTATTCATACAAAGCTAGATACTTTAAACAACAAAGTTAATCAAGCGAAATATTTGATCAATGAAATTAGTTATAAAAGAATTATCGATAATCTTCAAGACCAAAATATTCAAAATAGAATTACAAAAATAAAAGAAAAATTTGAAAATAATGTTTGTTCTACTTTCCCAAATGCCTTTTGGAAAAGAAAACAACATATCATTAAATTACCCTATATAAAAGATTTTAATGAAAAATATATTCCTTCAAAATCAAAAGCTATCCATATGTCAAACGACTTACAAGAACACTGTAAAAAAGAAATTCAAGATCTATTAGACAAAAAAACTTATAAGACCTTCTAAATCACCATGGTCTTGTTCAGTCTTTTATGTCATGAACGCAACTGAATTAGAAAGAGGTTCTCCAAGACTTGTTATTAATTACAATCCTTTAAATAAAGTTTTAGAATGGATTCGATATCCAATACCCAATAAAAGAGATTTATTAAAAAGACTTTACGATGCAAAAATATTTTCAAAATTCGATATGAAGTCAGGATTTTGGCAAATACAAATTCATGAACAAGACAAATACAAAACAGGCTTTAATGTTCCTTTTGGTCATTATGAATGGAATGTCATGCCTTTTGGTCTTAAAAACGCTCCTTCAGAGTTTCAAAATATCATGAATGATATCATTATTCCTATAAGCAAATTTGCTATCGTCTATATTGATGACGTTCTAATCTTTTCACAATCCTTAGAACAACATTTTAAACATTTAAATGTATTTTATAACGTAGTTCATACTAATGGGCTAGTTATCTCTTCCCCAAAAAATGAGTCTATTTCAAACCAATATTAGATTTTTAGGTCATGATATTGTTCAATGAACTATTAAACCAATACAAAGAAGCTTAGAATTTGTTAATAAATTTCCTGATGAAATAAAAGACAAAACTCAACTTCAAAGATTTTTAGGATGTTTAAATTATGTTCACGACTTTTTTAAAGATTTAGGTGTTATATGCAAACCCTTATATCAAAGACTAAAAAAGAATCCACCACCATGGACTCAAGAACATACAAATGTTATCAAACACATTAAAGAAAAGGTTAAATATTTGCCTTGTCTCAGTATACCACAGCCAAATGCTAGTATCATTGTTGAAACCGATGCCCGTGATTTAGGATTTGGAGGAATATTAAAACAAAAAATTAACAAAGATTCTAATGAAGAACTAGTAAGATTCTTTTCAGGTGCTTGGAATGATACTCAAAAAAATTATTCAACTGTTAAAAAAGAAATTTTAAGCATAGTTTTGTGTATCAAAAAATTTGAAGATGACCTATATATGAAACCTTTTTTATTACGTATAGACTGTCAATCTGCAAAACCCATTTTAGAAAATGATATAAAAAATGTTATTTCAAAACAAATTTTTGCAAGATGGCAAGCATTGTTAAGTAATTTTGACTTCCAAATAGAATTTATTAAAGGCAAAAATAATTATCTCCCAGATTTCTTATCGAGAGAATTTTTACAGGGGAAATGAATCAAAGAGAAGATAAAAAGATCATTGTTCAAAGAATGCAAGATTCTGAAAAAGGGCAGCTTTCTCCCTTTAAGGCAAATACTACTCCTACTCCCTCATCATCCATTTCCCCTACACAAAATAGATTTGCTCCAATTACCCCTACCAAAGCTCACCCTTCATATTCATCTTTAGTCCAAAAGCCAGTTACCATTTCTCCAAGCTTTACTCCCAAAAAACCTATTATATTGTCCAATACTTAAACAATCACCCCTCAAAATCCTAAAACTGCCAAATCTTCTAGTAGTTCTTACATCCCGAACCCTAATCAACGGATTGTCAAGATCCTTGAAGAATACGAGGTTCAAATCCACAACCAAGGATTTCATTCTCTTATAGATTTTCTTTTTCCCAAAAACTCCATGTTCATAGGAAGCAATCTAAAATCAAGAGACTATTATCAAACAATCTTAGAAGATACAGATTCCATCAAAGTTACTCATAATTTTAATCCTTCTGATAGATCCATTATAGCTTTCAGCAAAGTCCATATCTTTCATATCCTCTCTATCCAGGAATGGAAAGCCCGTCCTTACGCAGAAAAAACTATCTCAAACTATCCAAAACACCCTTGTTACAATTATTATGATTACCAAGATGCATGGTACAATCTTTTCTATCTCAAAAACTACTCTCACTCGTGGTTCATATTCTTCGACAAAAAATTCGAGTGCTCATACCCAAGATGGTTCGTACGATGGTTCAAATTCTTCGGAAACATTCCAGATACTCTACCAGATCCTGTTTTAAAAGGTTTCCAAAAATTCAAAGAAACCTTTTATCAAGACATTCCTGAGTTTGAACATCTCCTCCAATTCACCATCCTATTCAAAATTCCATGGATTATTTTCTGGACTTTTAGTGTTACATCTGCAATTGGCATTTCTCCAAGTTTGTTACAAATAATGGTTCGAGTCAAATGGTGGGATAACCTCCCTTCAAATCAAATCCAGAAAATGACGATTCAAGGTGTTTCAGAATTTTATTCCACAAACTATGATGTCTCTACCTCCAAGAATATTCAAGAAGAAGACTCCAAGGTTATTCAAAAAAAAGATGAAGATGAGGAATTAAAACAATTTCTCGCTGCAAATTCTAAAGAAGAACTCAAGAAGCTAATCAGAGAAATCAAACGAAGTTCCCCAAGCAATTCCGGTATGACTCAAGACAAAGAAATAATTCAAGATGCTCAAGACCCCTATTCTGACAAAAATCTTTATGATTAATGTTTTAATTGTGTGAGTTTGGTGAATTGTCTTTGTAGACAATCTCTTTGATTGTTCAAAAGGTGTTATTATTCATATGTAGAAAATACATCGCTTCGTATTTTCGATGTTATCCTTATAAAAAAATGATCAAATATTACAGGTACAACTAATCAAGAAAGACAACAAAGCTATGGCAAGAAAGTCAAGAAAGACAACAAAGCTATGGCAAGGATGTCAAAAAGAGGAAGCTCTTTTTCAAAAGGATTGTCGGCCATGCTTCAAAGGACAATAATAGCACAAAAGGCCAAAGAAATTATTTGCAAAACAAATCGACATCAAATTACCGGTGAAAATATTCAATCAATGAAAATTGACAGACAACTGCCGGTTACCTTCAATCATTCAAAAAGCCTATATAAAGAGAGTTCAGCATAAGAGGAGGACATCAATTTTTCTTTCCTCTCTCACTCTATAATCATTATTTTTAGAATATTATGTCTAAGAAATCTTCACTTAGATTTTCAACTTCTAGATGTTCAAAATCTCTAGACTTCCAACTTTTCATTTCTCCTGATGTTTGCAAAGCTTGTCGAGAAGACAACTGTACAATTGATCATTTAATCAAAGAAGGTATTTTCTGATCATGCTTCGTGTTATTGTATTTAATAATGGTTGGCTTATTTTGCAAAATTTTGATAGTATACATCATATAAAAGTATTTATTCAAAGTTATAATCCAATTAGAATTCTTAATGAAATCACAAACTTTTTTGTTCTATATCATATATTTCAATTTGTTGTTACATATCAACAAGACTATCATTATTTTCCAATTCAACAAAGATCCTCTCACATTGGTATCAGAGCCAGAAACAGTGGAAATTGGTAGATGAATACTAAACTTTGTATCAATTTTTAAGGTATATTTAAAGATAGTTTTAAATTTAAGAAAATATATTCTTTTAATATGAATCGAATGTCAGTGTTGGTCAGCCTTTTTGTGTCGGTGTTGGTCAGCCCAATCGGTTGGATTAGCGTAAGTGGCGCAGGAGGTAAGCCGCCCAGCCGTACCACGACTATTCATGGGTGGTCCCTCTGATTATTCAAGAAGTATTTAAAAGAAAATATTATTCTTCAATTTTAAAACAACCCTTTATATAAATCTTGTTAAATAAATAAAGTTATGAATTTATTCGCCAAGAGACAATCTTCTGAAAATGTTAACATAGAAAAAAATGATCTTAATATGAACTCTTCAGAAATTCATATTTCAAATATTGAGCAAAGCCTAACAAATTGGACAATTCCCAAACAAGATGTTAAAACAGTTTATAAAATAGTAATCAAAATGTCCTATTTTATTGAATATCCCTGAAAGTAATCAAAATGTCCTATTTTATAAACTGTTTTAACATCTTGTTTGGGAATTGTCCAATTTGTTAGGCTTTGCTCAATATTTGAAATATGAATTTCTGAAGAGTTCATATAAGATCATTTTTTTCTATGTTATCATTTTCAGAAGAATGTCTCTTGGCGAATAAATTCATAACTTTATTTATTTAACAAGATTTATATAAAGGGTTGTTTTAAAATTGAAGAATAATATTTTCTTTTAAATACTTCTTGAATAATCAGAGGGACCACCTTCGGAGGGACCACCCATGAATAGTCGTGGTACGGCTGGGCGGCTTACCTCCTGCCCACTTACGCTAATCCAACCGACTGGGCTGACCAACACCGACACAAAAAGGCTGACCAACACTGACATCCGGTTCATATTAAAAGAATATATTTTCTTAAATTTAAAACTATCTTTAAATATACCTTGAAAATTGATACAAAGTTTAGTATTCATCTACCAATTTCCACTGTTTCTGGCTCTGATACCATTACAAGCATAAGCTTTACCACTAGGCTAAAAGTTAATACCTGTTAGCCAAGGCTCCACTTAATACTTATGCAGGACCAAATTACCCCCCTCGAACCCGAATCCCCCACCCCCGGAGGAGTTGAGGCGTGAACATGATTGGTAATACTACTTTTGCTGAGCATTAGCATATACATATATATATATATATATATATATATATATATATTCCTTCAATGTTAAGTGAATAATTTTAGAATAATATGAAGAAAAAAATAGATGTAAACAAAGAAAATGAATAGACTAATTACTTAAACATTTTGCTAATAACTATATCAAAAAATGCAAATTTTGAGGGGGAAAAAGAAGAAAATTGGGATTGAGATGTCTATAAAATGTCATCTCATGTGGTTTTTCTTATAAAGTTACAAATTGAAAAATAAGAAACTATGTAGACATAAAAGAATGAGAATAAAAAACCACAACAAAAACCAAGGTAACAATTGTCAATACATTGAAAGAAAAACCAAAAACTTATTTAACAACAATATGTAAACACACAAACATTAAAAGAATGCAAAATTTAAAGGAAAAAGAAGATATTTTAGGATTGAGATGCTTAGAAAATGACATCTCATATGGTTTTTCTTATAAAATTACAAATTAAAAATTAAGAAACTATGTAGACATAAAAGAATGAGAAGAAAAAAATCCACAACAAAAAACAATGTAACATTTGTAAATAAATCAAACGAAAAACCAAAAACTTATTAAACAATATGTAAAACACGCAAAACATTAAGAAAATATATGCAATTTTTAATAGAAAAAATAATGATATTGATTGGGAAGACACACATATACACATATCAATACTGTATAACTCACATAAATCATTACCTGGAAATTTTATGGAGGATTGGCTAAAATATTGACGGAAAGTAAATTCTACAAAGAATAAACAACAAACAAACATACAAACCTAATAGAATATAGTATAGAACATAAGAGTTGTTAATTTCATGTTATGGAGCATTAGGTTGTAGTTTATATATTAGTTTGTTGTAGTTCCTCTAGTTAATAAATGGAAAGATGAAGAGACTAAAATTAATGTCTCTAAGAAGTGGGATAGTTTGAAAATTAAAGCTAATTAAATTGAAAATGAAATTACCAAAGAAACCTTCATACAATGAAATACACAATTTTTATTTAAGGGTAGAATGGTCATTTGAGAGAAGTTTTTTATTTAAAAAAATCAAAATTATGAGAAAATTGAGAATTGTGAATGCATGCTTCTCATGATGCCACATAAACAACTCCCCATTATGCTTTTATATAGATATATAGATATATATTTGTCCTTTAAAAATTCTCTCATATCTTGTTGGGCTTTTAAGGCCCAACCCAACTTAAAAGTCAAAGCCTACCTACCAATTAACCAAACCGTTGGAGAAACATGGTAAGAGCCCTGCACCGCTGTTCCATACGATTACCATTCAAATCTCAAAAATTGAACGTTATGAATGAAACAATTGTAACGGGTACTTTGCATTTCTTTTCCAACCCCCCCCCCCCCCCCCCCCTACTTCTATTCCTTTCTCCAGCATCACCATCTTCTAAACCTCATACTCAACGATTCTTTTTTTCACGTTTGATTCATTCATTATTGAGATAATCGAAGGAAATGGATTTGGGCTGCTTGGATTTGGGTTGTATTGAAAAGCAAATCAGTCGAAGCTCTGGTGATTCAGATATAAACCCTAATGATTCGTTGCCCTCAACTTCGAAGCCTTCAAAGGTATATATCTTTCTGTAATTCTGGTTATTGATTTAGTTTCTTGATTTTCTCCATTGATTTGCTTTAGATTTTGAGGTTTTGCTTGCCTATCGAGATGGAATCCTAGATTTATAAATTGTAGGGTTTTGAGATCTATCTCTTTGGTTTAGGCATTTCAATCCCTAGGTGCTACTTAGTGTTATAGCAACTTGTGTTTTGCGTGGTTGATTCTTTTAGTGCTGGTGTTAGTTTGTAGTTTGTTTGATTTGCCCTAATTTTACTGTCACTGCCGATCTATGTTGCAAGGATGAGGATCAGTTTAAGTGTATTCTAAATATTTAAGGATGCAGGGTGTGTTTCTATGTATTTATAATAAGAAATTACCAAATATATTCCTGGTGACAAATTGGCAACAACTAAGGTTAACCAATTTGACAAATGTTTTTCGTAATATTGGTCGAAAAAACATTTTACAGCCAAATTGTGTACATGATATGTCCAGATGATTTTGTGTGTAAAAAATTATCAAGTTTGTTAAGTTACAGGTCATACTTTTGATAATTAACACTCAAGCTACACCTAAACCAATAATACTTTTGATAATTAACACTCAAGCTACACCTAAACCAATAAAAGGAACTACCTCATGGTTCATGCATCAAATCTTTGAAATCGAAACCAAACTCTTAATTCTAAATTTGAAGGTATTGTAATATCATTCCAGTTTTCGAATGACTAAAATTAGGACTCCTGTATCCCATATTTGTGGTCAACAATTTAGGAACCTGTCAAAGCCACACCTTGTGAGATGGATCCCCACCACATCTCAAAGGATTACACCAAAAAAGAAGCAGATGAGTATTATGCAAGGGTTTTAGAAGCCTCTGATGCATATGGATTTGGCAAGGGGCAGACCGCAGAAGCATCCGTGCTTCCCTAGTGACAACTTGTTGCAAACTTGAAATGATGTGATAAAAAACATTTTTTGTATCTAGAAATTTTTCAAGAGGTTAAGTCAGAACGGATCATGTTTCAGTTATTGATCAAAACTTTTCATTCATCCATTGGATGATGGTTGTAATTTTTGTCTTCATTTGCAAATGCCTATTTCTTCCCAAATTCAAAGATAAAAGGTTCATTTTATATTTTGTGATTAAGAAGTTTGTAATTGGTAATACTTGTTCTTCAGGAGCCGTGTAGAAAGTAATTTGACACAATGCTTCTGGATTCCTTCAAATCTTATATCAGCTTTGAATCTTGAAATTGATCCATCAATTTTTGAATATCCATGCATAGTTCCACTTATTTGTATCAAGTATTGGATCTATATTGTTATGGCCATTTATACTATATAGCTGTATCCTTGATCCATTTTTTGTTTGCCTTTATGAACATAATTTATATCTATCCTTGCCCGCTTTCACGTTGTAGTTTTACACACAATATCCGACATTTTATAGGCCTTGTGCGAGATGTAAAAAGGGGCCCTCGATAAGTACAAAAAAAAATATGAATGTATTTTTTTTTATTATCAACGATAACATTGAATTCAGGAAATACTAATAATGCATATAAAACCGTTTTCCCGAGTATTCTTAGACGCAAATTTAATCAATACTTATTTCTAAATTATCATTATCTATCATAACGTTTTACATAGTATCGTCAATCCGTTCTACCCTCAAAATCATCACATGATATATTTTTAGTATATAGACCGACATCATTTGGGGTGACAATGTTGACTATTCGGAGTAACATTATATTGAATTGGCTTTCCATATCACCCCATGCTAACGTTTTTCATCAGCATGTTAATGGGTAAGTGTGTGATTTTATAAATATATTTAATTGTTCTAAATTCTTTCTTTTCCTTTCCTCTCACATTTGGGAGTAAAATCAACATTCGTTTCCTTTTCTTCCTTAAAAAATTTGAGAACACTATATTTTTCCTTTCTCACCTTAAGAAAAACTCGAGAACACAAGATTTTCCTTTTCCCCTGACTTTCCCTTCCTTTACTTCGTAAAAAAAGACGTGAGAACACAACGTTAGGGTTAAAACAAACTTTTCGGAATCATCACTCTCCAAATCAAAAGCCCATCATGGTTATAACTTGAGATCTTATCCTTGTTTTAGACATAAGAGAGGACCTAATATTCTAATGCAAAAATAGAATTATGTGGATGGAATAATCGTTAATAAGTTGAAGATGAATGAGAGAGAAAATATAAAGGTTTTCAAGACAAGTTTTAGACTTTCCCACTATATAAAAAACTTAAAGAAACAATAAACAATACTATATAAAATGAACAACAAACTAAATTTTACATAATTTCTTCTCCAATGTAATTACCATTACATGTTTGGGCTTTTAATAGTTAATATAACATTGAATTCTTTTTGGACCCATTTAGATACTAAAAACATTCCGTCTCTTTTATTTATTAATTTTATTGAACTACTACTATATACTAAAAATTTGGGTCCCTAGTTTTTGTGGGCCCTGGGTGTACGCCTGGCCCGCCCTCCTCCAGGAACGGCTATATCTTATAGTATCGCCTGGCCCGCCCTCCTCCAGGAACGGCTATATCTTATAGTATAGTTACCTGTTTATATTCTGAAAGTATGTGTTCGGTAGCGTCTAAAGCTGGATTCATAGTGTGTGGCAATCTGAATATGGTTAGGAACTTGTAATCAGTTGGTAAACCAGGAACTTCTGTAAAAACGGTTGACTGCCAAGGTGTGCCGTTATTTGGTTAGGGGTTTACAAATAGTAATGCCAATGAGATCCATGAAGAATTTAGTTATTGCCACATCGTGGATTATTTATCTTGTTCTCATATTCTTGTTGATTTTGTGTCTTATTTTACGGAGAAATTCAGAATAAGGTGTTGAAAGAGGCAAATCAACCAAGTCCACGTGCTCTCAACAGATTAACATCTCTGATTAAAAAGCCTCCTCGTCGAAAAACTTCGCCTCTCAGCTGGTTTCCGCGCAAGAAAGGGGATTCCTACCTAAAGAGAAAATTAAAATTACTTCAGGTGGTGTAACATATTCAGTCCTCTGGTTCATTGCATTTAGTCTTGAAAAATGCAACTTCATATCATTAACATTTCTATTTTAGGAAGTAGAAGGCATGAACTCAACTCTTGACGAGACTCTTGGCGACACAAATCCCCATTTCTCAAAAGTGCTTAGAGAAAAAATTGCTGTCAAAGAAGCTGCTCACAAGGCAATTGAGGCTCGAAAAGCTGCACTGGTTGAACAATCCTGGTGTCGGATACTTCGGGCAGCAAGGTAATCTGAAAATCCACTCTCTGAAAGAAACTTCTAACTTCTATTTTATTTGATCTAATTTATATTCACAGGATTGAGAGTAAAGAAGCAGAAGCCCTTTTGGTGAAAGCAGAGAAAAGTGCAGACGAAGCTTTTGAATCTGCAAAAGAAATCGGAGTAATAATGTATGACATACCAGATTGCCCAAGAAAGCATTGCAAAATAGAAACATCTGCAGTAAATGGAGGAGAATCTGCCACTGCTACTCATACGGTTACAACAACTTTCGATACCGCATTTGAGGTGGATAAACAAGTTGCAGCTGCTGTGAAAGCTGCATTCGTTAGGCTCTCAAGCTCCGCCTCCATAGGCAAAGAAGAATTAAAAGAACTGTTGAAAAGAATTAGTCAGAATCCTGATTTAGACGAAACCCATCAAGATATATCCGAATGTGAATCGGATTGTGGGCCTGATTTTGAATCCGCGTCCCACAAAAATGAGGAGATCGAATCGGTTAAGGAAAAACAGAAGGAAAGCCTTGTTGAGATGATGTTGGTAAGACTAAGGTGTTTGCAGGAAGAAGAACTTGATTCTCTAGCTACCATAGTTGCAACATGTGGTCTGAATGCCGCTTTAGCTGAAGCTGAAAACTCTTTTCCAGCTTCAGGTGTTAATGGCGGCCGTGATTTGGTCAAAGAAGGAAGAACAGTAAACAGTAATCACGAAGAGCTTCCGGGTCTCGACAAGTTTCTAGTCAAACGTTTGACCAGACTTGAACGAGAGATACAAGATGCAAAGAATGCTAGAACTAAAGAAACCGGAGATAAATTACATAGTGAGGAAGAAAAGAACATATTTGATAAAGATAACAAGATTTCCAAAAACACCCATATCATTCCTGGCTTGGGAAGTGTGCTAACGAAGCATACTTCAAAGCTGGAGAAAGAGATAGAAGAGAGTAAAAAGAAGTGTGGGAATGAATACGAGCCAAAGTTGAAGAGATCTGAAAGATTGAAACAAGAAACGAAGGAAATACCAAGCCTAGGTGAGGTTTTGGTGAAGCGTGTCTCACGGCTCGAAAGAGAGGTCCAAGAAGCAAAAGAAAAAGAAAACGTTGACATGAACAAAGAAAGGGGGGTGAAGGAAAAAGAAACAAACGGTGTTGAGAGCTTGGATAAGGTTTTAGTGAGGCGCGTTTCAAGGCTCGAGAAAGAGAAGATGGGGACGAAAGAGGAAGTAAAGGTGAATGTGAAACGATGGGAGAGAAAGGCGGAGTTGGAGCAGAGTGAAGGGAGTTTGGATCAAATTATGGTGAAGCATAAGTCACGACTGGAGAGGGAAAAGGTGGGTGGTGTGGAGGAAGCGGACAATGAGATGAAGAACCCATTGGTTGCTAAACGAGAAGCAAGGGAGAAAGAGTTGCAAGAAGCATGGGGAGGCATGAGTTTTGGGAATTCGATACGTCCACACCTCTCTAGACTTCAAAGAGACCAGGCAAGTTTCATTTCAATTTCACTAAGCCTTTGCATCTATATCACCTAAGATGTATGCAGATGTGACCTCTATCCAAAAGAGTAGGTCGGTCAATTGTTGTAAAAAATGGGAATTTATTGGGTTTTGTTTTTGTTACGTAGGCTGCATGGCGTAAAGCTGAAGAAGAGGAAAGGAGAGGGACTGAGGAAGCCAAGGTGGTTTGAAGAGGCAAGCTTTCTACTTCCTTTTTTTCTTTCTGAAAAGTGTAGGATCAATGAATCATGTTTTATGTTATATTCCCTTGTGGTGTGTGAATGAAGGAACAATCAATCACTTGTTTATCAACATTCTGATGATAGATAGATAACAAAACAATTAGTGAAAAATGTAAACATTCTGATCATGAAATTGAAGGTTTCATGCATATCTTTAACATCATTTCATCCACCCTAAACCCTAAACCCTAACTAAGTGACAGACTTTTCTCTATGGCTGGCATTTCGACTTTTATTACATGTCCAAGTACAAAACATCGGGTTTTATCGTACGTAATATCCCATAATTTAAATGTTTTTGTTGTTTCAAACTACTTTTTGCTTTTGCTGCTTAAATTCATTCTCAAAGAAATATAGTCTCTCTAATCTGTAAGATAGGTTTGCTTAAATCCAACCTCTTACTTTATGTTAGAACCAAGGTTACCAAAACCATAATTCTCAAGTATATGTGTATAATTTTGCAGTAAAAAAAAAAAGAATGAACAAATAGAAAAACTTTATCTAATTTATTAGTTTTGATATTAATGGAACATATTTTTGAGTTGGACTCATGGTTTAATTTGTTTGATAAAAAAATAGTAACATTTTTATTTTAATAAATACCTAATTAATAAAATGCATCGTGTATTTGAATTACGGTTAGTTTTAAGAAATTTAAATGTGGAGCTTTAAACATTTGAACTACGTGTATAGAATGTTTACCCACGTAAGCCTATCTTGGGGTCTATAGTCAGTCCTTCAACTTCCACAACCATTGACGGATTCCATGTTTGTTTACCGTTTCCTTATTTTCGAGGATTAGAAGGACTTCTAGACCACCTAATTATATTTTATCTTAACGTTTGATAAATCCTCAAACATACATGGCTCTGAAATATTTTCCATATCCTTTCATCCTCAACTCTCGCTCTCCTTTTAAGCCGCAATTCATGGGAGGGTATTCGATTAAAAGTGATCAACGGTTAAAAGTACTCATCATTCTCACCAAAAATGACATTTCTCACATGATCCCTTGCCTTTCTCTTTATAAGCTAAATATTTATTTTTGCAAATGGAAAATGCAACATGCTTTTTTCTAATCCTATGTAAAAGTTTTATTTTGATATCTCAAACTTGACAATTTAAAATTAGGTGTTGGTGGAGGACTCTCTCTCTCTCTCTCTCTCTCTAGAATTCTCTCTTTATATAGTTTCTTTGGTTCTCAAGTCCTTTTACCCTTAGTCTGCCGGTCTTCCACCACATACCGCCATAACCCACCGTTCCCTAACCAGTCCTACACCAACACCATACCCCCCTAACTGGTATCAGAGCCATACCTCTATCCTGTCCACCAAACCCCTAATCTCACAAATTATCTAGAAGATTGCGTTGCCATCTTGCACGGATCGTTCACATCAGAACACCATTCTATAGATATGAAGTCCAAATACTGCTAGGTATTTCATCTTAGGCACTCCTTAGTTTTTATCTTGTCTAAAAGAGCAGTAAGTCGACGTAGAGTGAAGTCGCAGCCAACCTCTATACAACAAGACTAGAAGATAAGAAGTGTCCTTAGTTTAATACCAAAGCCAGTCATGAATCCAGATTCTAACCTTTCACGTTCCTCCTCCAGTCTTAGACGGTCCTCTGCTTCTAAAATAGATCAGTTATATGAGATTTTTTATGTATATGATGACTCTAAAATTCTTATTACTAGTATGCCCTTAGTAAATCCTTATAGTGTCTTTTCTAAACCTAATTCTTCATTTTCAAAAAGGGTCAAAAAATTAATAGGTTCTACCTCAAATAAGCAAATCAAAGAATTTTTCCAGGCCTTTAAGTTTGACTCCCATCAACTCTCGGTCACCACTTCAGAGCTCATGGTCACACTATCCCTCCCAACAGACCTCCCTCGACATTGCATATCCTAAGGATATACGCATATCCACTTTGGGGCTATCAGGTTAGCCCTCACATTCCATGGTAGGAAAGGTCTCCTTGCCTTTTCTCGCATAGCACTAGTAGACACAAGGTTTGTAGAATACCAACATGCTTGCATAGGTACAATACAAACTACCCTGAATGTTGGAACCATATTTGTCACTTTCTACCCAAATTTCAACATGCCTCTCAATGACCCCTCCTTACACACAGCACTAAAAGCCCAAATTCAGATTGGTGGTACTCCCCAGGTAAATACGTTTCAAGCAACGATCCACTACCAAATGGCGTACAGGTTTCAGAATCACTCCCTAGACATCATGGTCCCAGACCAAAAGCATGCTGGAGATGCACTTCTCATAAACGTTGACTCAAGCGCAACACTGACCTGCACATACGTTCCCAAGCAACTGTCCCGAGAAGAGTTGCTAAAGCTCCTCCCGAAAAAATGGGTAACTAACTATGAGCAGATCCACCAAACTCCAGTCCAGACAACTACCGAACCAGATTTCATTCGCCATGAAAACGGATTTGTCGAAGTCAAGTTTTCCTCTCAAGAAAAACGAGAAGTGTTCCCAACAAGGACAAATACGTTCTCATCCATTCATATGATCCACCTAGTCTAAATCCCAGCTCAATCCGAACAAGTCGTACATTGCTGGTATGATGTGTGCAACTGTCAAGACTGCCTTGACGAAGCATACAGGATCGAATACGCCGATGACATTCCTGGGAAAAGGAAGAAAAGGTCACAACAGAAGCTCAAAGAAATATATGAATCATGAGACCCTGCTGTAGGACTCCTCGGTGAACCATCGGGCAAATTTGACTATTATGTTCTTTACAAAGATTCACCAATATCGACCCTTGAGCCATGTCGTGATCTACCACCCACAGACTATCCAAGCCAAATCCAACAAGAATGTTATGTTATTACCCCAACAACCTCATCATCAGAATACCAAGTCGAATTTCCCCCGTTTGCCCCGTTTGAAGACGCAAACCAAAGAACTAAGCACTAATGGAAAATCAAAAACCTGACGACCGTAGGTCCTACAGGATTTCCTATCTCTGTAACTAATGCTGAAGCCACTCTCAATTGGCAGAGTGAAAATGTTGTTGCCCAGAACAGAGCTCTCCAAGCCCTCCTTGCACAACAGACAAAGTCCCTGAAAACACAAGAACATCTTGTTACAAAAGTTTAGTCTCTTGAAAACACAATTCAAGATGTCAGAAAGAAGATGCAAGGGCTTCACCAAGAACTTCTAGAGATAGTTAGTACCATCCCGCCTTCCCAAGCTTCTGATGATCTCATAAAGAAGGAAGCAGAAATGAAGTTTTTAAATCTCAATTAGTTGATCTTGAAAGGCAACCGAAACAGCACAGGGTTACAACATGAACTGATGATCTGTGGTCAGTACCCTCTACACCTTTTGTCGCAACATCCTTTGATCCACAACCGCTTCCCCTATCACCCTTCCTACAAAAATCCACGACACTCTCAATCTGGTCCAAAGAACAAGAACAAAGAAAAGCTAAGGCCTTACGAATCTCCCTCAAACCAACCCAAGCCCCAGAAAAAACATCGTTAGTCTCTACCAGTGGCACAAAAGATTTTCAGGAACACACCTCCATGGAAGCATCCTCAAAACCATCATCAGTTTTTCCAATTGAAAGGATAAACCCCCTCATATCGTTCCTAGCCTACGAAAAATCACCTACCAACTCAACCTTTGTCGCCCCGGTCATTAAAACTCCACCGCCTGACCACAACGAAGGTGATCTTTCGGATGCCTTTGAACATCTGTTCAAGGCAGATCCAGAATCCTCTACAGTTCGCAACGATTTTGAAAATGACTATGTAGTAGAAGATGAAGCCTCTGCGACTCCACCTCAGCGAAGAGCGAAAAAACCCTAAGTCAGACTCCAATCAAAAGTTCATTTTTGATGATATTTCCCCATCACAATGGAGAGACAGATGGATAGAAATGCTGACATGGTGCTCAGTTGAATTGCAATACTACGAAACGGACATGGTGATTAAAAGGTTTATAACCAGGATTCAAGGACGTCTCAGAGATTGGTATATGAGCCTTGGAGAATATCGACAGTTACAGATCGCTCAATGCCGATCTCCTGAAGAATTTATGCATATAATCTATGTTGAATTCATAGGAAATCCAGTTGAACACACAACTCAGGCAAGGGAAGAATTCTTAAAAATGAAGTGTTGTTCATTCCAAAAGAGAGACCTTGAAGAACACTGCAACCGTATGTCAAAAAGGTTCTATTGTCTTCAGGGGATTGACGACGTGAACCTCAAGCAGGTATTCTTAACTCTTTCCCAGACTCTCTCGCGAATGAAGTGTTCAGATCATTGAAAACAAAAAACACTACAGTTGCAAGCATTACACTTGGTGTCCTATACCAAATGGTGCTCAATGCACTTGCCAAGTTCTGCAACTCACGAAAGTTTTTTGATGAACTTGAAAAAACTGGGAAAAGTCTCGGTTCAGCCTGCGATGACAAGCACCTCAAGATCAAATGCAAGGACAAGTCTTCCTGCGAATGTTCTCAGAAGAAGAGAAAGTCCCACTTCAAAAGGTTCAGTAGCTCCTCCAAAAGAAAAGCCTCCCGTAGCTACCTACGAAAGAAATGGAAGTTCATCCGGAAGAAAACACGTAGAGGTCGCACTTCTGACAGTGCTACATTTGCAACAAGAAAGGGCACTTTGCAAAAGACTGCAAAGACAAGAGGAAGTCTCAATCGCTAATTCAGAATCTCAACCAAGTTGAACCGGTTGATATTTCTGATTTAGAATCCTTATACTCCCTTGATGATGAACCGGGCGATCAAACGATATGTACAATTGCCTACTATGACTCATCATCAGAAGAACAGTCGGAATCAGACTTCTTAGGAGATCATTCGGACATCGAAGTATTCATGACAAACCCACTTTCCGTTCCTTCCCATTCCCCTTTCCCACTCGTTCTGTCCCTACAAAAATCTCAACCTGCACCTCTAGCCAAGGTGCATCTCCTCACGTCAACCTATGTTAAACCAATCCAGGTCATAGCCTTTTTCGATACAAGGTTCTCAGTTTCAATACTAAACTCAGACATTCTCCCCAGCAGCTAGTGGCGATACATTTGTTATTGACAAAATTAGTATCCCGGTTCATGTTCGCCTATTTCCAAAATGTGTAATCTGACACAGGTTCTTGGGTTCAAACTCTCATGGTAAAGACCTCCTTACAGAGCAAGGCCTCCGATACAAGAGCTATTTGAACCCCTGGAGTTCAGTACCAAAACTCTACATGGAATCCACACTAAACATAGAAGCTCTTAAACAACAAATCATCCAACAGTCATGTGCTTCTAGCCATACGGAGTTCCTCACCAAAAGCCAGAACCCTTTATGGTTGAATTCTTCGTTTTTGTAACGTTACCATTCAAGTAGAACGAGGACGTCAACCGAACAAAGGCGAGCCATCCGGGCATGAATCCCAACCATTACCAACTCGCTGTCCAAGAGTGTTCAGAACTTGTTGATCAAGCCATTATCGAGCCCACAACATCACCATGGGCTTGTGAAGCATTTTATGTCAACAAGAGAAGCGAGCAAGTTCGGGGCAAACTGAGATTGGTCTTAAATTGCCAGCCCCTTAATCATTTTTTGGCTGATGATAAGTTTCCCCTACCACACAAAAAGTCATTATTCCAGTCCCTGGCAGATGCAAAGGTTTTATACAAGTTCGATCTCAAAGCTGGATTTTGGCAATTAGGTATACATCCTGAGGATAGGCCTAAAAAGCCTTTTGTATCCATGGTCATCATTACCAGTGGAAAGTCATGCCATTGGGTTAAAAAAATGCTCCTTTAGCTTTCCAGAAAGCAATGGTGATGATTTTTGAGCCCATCCTTCACAACACCCTGGTCTACATAGATGATATCCTCTTATTTTCCCCAGATGAAGAATCCCACATTGAATTGCTCTCAAAGTTTCATTCTATTGTCCAGCAGTATGGCATTATGTTATCTGGAAAGAAAATGGAAATAGGAGTCGCTACCATTAATTTTCTTGGGATGACAATCTCTGATGGAAAATACGAGCCACAACCTCACATTGCCCAAGAATTGCATAGGATCCAGGCGAGCTTTCTTCGCAGAAGAAGGTACAACAGTTCCTTGGTTTAGTCAATTACATGGCAGACTTCCTGCCAAAATTGTCAAATCATACTGTACACCTGTTCCCCATGTTGAAAAAGCAACCACCACAATGGGCTGAACGACAAACTCTAACTGTCAAAGCTATAAAGCAGCTAGCTGACAAGATGCCACCCCTAAAGATTCCCACTACTACTGACATAAGAATCCTTCAGACAGACGCAAGTGACGAATACTGGGGAGCAGTCCTGCTTGCACAAGACACAAAAGGTGTCGGAACAGTTTGTGGTTACAAAAGTGGCACGTTCAAAGCTTCGGAGCAACATTATCACTCAACTTTCCAAGAGATACTTGCAGTCAAAAGAGGAATAGAAAATTTCCAATTCCATCTTATCGGGCACAATTTTCAGATAGAGATGGACATGTCCTCTTTCCCACGCATGCTCCAATTCAAAAGAAAGATGCTCCCAGAAGCACAACTTTTGAGGTGGGCTAATTGGTTCTCACAGTGGAAGTTCACAGTAAAACACATCAAGTGGTCAGAAAATATTCTCGCAGATTTTCTGTCAAGGACAAAGCACTATAAATATAGTGATCCTAACATCCAACAACATATGGTAAGCCCCTAAGTGTTCACTATGGATAAGGCCAATCCTAGCTCCTCCACTCCCCAAGCTGCCACTCGACATTGTCCCGAAGAAATAACAGAAGTCATCGCTGACATAACTCTGACCCAAAGGTCAGTACTAAATTGGAAGACGTTCTACAACATCCTCCTTGCCAAACATGGTCTCTTCCTGAAAAACCATATGATCCACCCAGACTACCCCTTTCTTAACATCTTTCACATTTATGATTTGTTCAGGTTTCCCAAAGAAGCACTATCTTTCTTTTGGTACCTCTTTAAAGCCCACACCATTGCCATGACCTTCAATGCCTGCAAGTTGTTCACTTATCTGTTCCAGTGCCAGTTTGAAAATGTCTCCCAAGAGTCTAAACATATGTTTACTCTCTTCCAATGGTTTCTTCCAGCACACCAATGGGTCCAACGATTGCACATAACTCAAAAAATTTATGTTGTAATCTTCTTCAGAAGGCCCTGCTCCTTCTTGCCTGCCACATCTGTTGGTCGTCAACAATCCATGGTTTACCACTTCCCCACGTCTTTTATCCATGCTTGGCATGATATCAACCCCTCCAGCAGAACGTTTGAATTGCGCCATAACCAACAGTTATTGGAGTTACGTCATGCACAGATGTACAGTATGATTTGACAATTTTGGCAGGAAGTCTTCCATGTAATTGACTAAACCAAGGGACTGTTGTACCTCCTTCTGCGAAGAAAGCTCGCCTGGAACCTATGCAATTCTTGGGCAATGTGAGGTTGTGGCTGGTATTTATCATCAGAGATTGTCATCCCAAGAATATTAATGGTAGTGACTCCTATTTCCATTTTCTTTTCGGATAACAGAATGCCATACTGCTGGACAATAGAATGAAACTTTGAGAGCAATTCAATGTGGGATTCTTCATCTGGGGAAAATAAGAGGATGTCATCTATGTAGACCAGGGTGTTGTGAAGGATGGGCTCAAAAATCTTCACCATTGCTTTTTGGAAAGATGAAGGAGCATTTTTTTAACCCAAATGGCATGACTTTCCACTGGCAATGATGATCAGGGATACAAAAGGCTTTTTTAGGCCTATCCTCAGGATGTATACCTAATTGCCAAAATCCAGCTTTGAGATCGAACTTGGATAAAACCTTTGCATCTACCAGGGATTGGAATAATGACTTTTTCTATGGTAGGGGAAACTTATCATCAGCCAAAAAATGATTAAGGGGCTGGTAATTTATGACCAATCTCAGTTTGCCCCGAACTTGCTCGCCTCTCTTGTTGACATAAAATGCTTCACAAGCCCATGGTGATGTTGTGGGCTCGATAATGGCTTGATCAACAAGTTCTAAACACTCTTGGACAGCGAGTTGGTAATGGTCAGGATTTATGCCCGGATGGCTCGCCTTTGTTGGATTTACGTCCTCGTTCTGCTTGAATGGTAACGTAACAAAAAACGAAGGATTCAACCATAAAGGGTTCTTGCTTTTGGTAAGGAACTCCGTATGGCTAGAAGCACATGACTGTTGGATGATTTGTTGTTTAAGAGCTTCTATGTTTAGTGTGGATGCCATGTAGAGTTTCGGTACTGAACTCCAGGGGTTCAAATAGCTCTTGTATCGGAGGCCTTGCTCTGCAAACCGCATGTTTGGCAAGGTGTGTAGGATGTCGAAACCGATAAGGAGGTCTTTACCATGAGAGTTTGAAACCAAGAACCTGTATCTGATTACACATTTAGGAAATAGGCGAACATGAATCAGTATACTAATTTTTTCAATAACAAATGTATCGCCACTAGCTGCTAGAAAATGTTGGTGATATGGTTTCCTGTAACTGCTGGGGAGAATGTATGGGTTTAGTAATTAAACTGAGGACCCTGTATCGAAAAAGGCTATGACCGGGATTGGTTTAGCATAGGTTGATGTGAGGAGATGTACCTTGGCTAGAGGTGCAGGTTGGGATTTTTGTAGGGGCAGAACGAGTGGGGAAGGGGAATGGGAAGGAACGAAAAGTGGGTTTGTCATGAATACTTCGATGTCCGAATGATCTTCTGAGAAGTCTGATTCCGACTCTTCTTCTGATGATGAGTCATAGTAGGCAATTGTACATATCGTTTGCATAAGGATTCTAAATCAGAATATCAACCGGTTCAACTTGGTTGAGATTATGAATTAGCGATTGAGACTTCCTCTTGTCTTTGCAGTCTTTTGCAAAGTGCCCTTTCTTGTTGCAAATGTACCTCTACGTGTTTTCTTCCGGATGAACTTCCATTTCTTTCGTGGGTAGCTACGAGAGGCTTTTCTTTTGGAGGAGCTACTGAACCTTTTGAAGTGGGACTTTCTCTTCTTCTGAGAACATTCGCAGGAAGACTTATTCTTGCATTTGATCTTGAGGTGCTTGTCATCGCAGGCTGAATGGAGACTTTTCCCAGTTTTTTCAAGTTCATCAAAAAACTTTCGTGAGTTGCAGAACTTGGCAAGTGCATTGAGCACCATTTGGTATATGACACCAAGTGTAATGCTTGCAACTGTAGTGTTTTTTGCTTCCAATGATCTGAACACTTCATTCGCGAGAGAGTCTGGAAAAGAGTTAAGGAAGACCTGCTTGAGGTTCACGTCGTCAATCCCCTGAAGACAATAGAACCTTTTTGACATACGGTTGTAGAGTTCTTCAAGGTCTCTCTTTTGGAATGAACAACACTTCATTTTTAAGAATTCTTCCCTTGCCTGAGTTGTGTGTTCAACTGGATTTTCGATGAATTCAGCATAAATTATATGCATTAATTCTTCAGGAGATCGGCATTGAACGATCTGTAACTGTCGATATTCTCCAAGGCTCATATACCAATCTCTGAGACGTCCTTGAATCCTGGTTATAAACCTTTTAATCACCATGTCCATTTCGTAGTATTGCAACTCAGCTGATAGTGTATTTTCTAAACCTACAGTTGCAAAACCATATGATCCACCCATATGATCCAGTTAGGAGGTAATTGGAACTTTTAAGCCACCATATGATCATATGGGTGGATCATATGGTTTTGGAAAGAGACGTTCAGTCAATGGTTCCGTACCAATCTTCCCTAAGGGCATACTAGTAATAGGATTTTTTGAGCCCATCCTTTACAACACCCTGCTCATAATCCACCGTTCCCTATTTGGTATTCTACAAACCTTGTGTCTACTATTACCTCGGTGATGATGATTACGACCCATATTAAGATGACCGATCGCACCCAGGACTCCCGCTGGAAATAATCTCCAGAAATTCGTGCAAGTATTTTGAATTTTATGTGCTAGTATTTTATTAATAAAGTTGTGTAAAATAATTATGTAAAAATGATGGTAGCATTAGGTCACTTTTCGTGATGTAAGCGTTTATCTCATTTAGTAGAATTATTGTATTTCTTAGGTTATGTTTATGTCATGCTTTTGTAAGGATACATTTCCTTTGCCTATAAAAGGAAGGCATCCCTCTCATTTCTAATCCATCTCTTGGAAGAAATAAAAGCTTCTCTCTCTCTCTCTCTCTCTCTCTCTCTCTCTCTAGAATTCTCTCTTTATATAGTTTATTTGGTTCTTAAGTTCTTTTATCCTTAGTCCACCAGTCTTCCACCATATACCGCCATAAACCACCGTTCCCTAACCGGTCCTCCACCAACACCTAATTTACTTGAGAATGGATGAGGAAGACAACGTATTTTGGTATATTTCTATTGATTAAAACGTACTTTAGTTTAAATGTTAGGAATATTATATTTTAAGGCATTAAAATAAAAATCTTAATTACACATTATATAAAATAAGAATCAATCCAAATTACAATGCATTCTTATAAAATATGCCCCATCATTTATATAACATTATGACCGATTCCTATTGATACATTTAGATCCTAATCTTTTGTGTCCGTTCACCACTGAAAGTCAACAATGAGGGCTAATCATTCAGCTATTTGAACATAAAAACTTATTATTCTTTTCCTAACAATTATGCTAAAACTTTTTTCATTTGTGACCTGAGCATAAGGGGTCGTTTGTGTTTACCGGTAAAATTCAACACTATCATTTACTTTTCGGGTAAGATTTTAGTCCACCAAAATGGTATCGTATGCAACAATTTAGCCGGTAAACGCTAATCGTGGTAAGAGTCGTCGCACTCACTTACCGGGTAAGGCATTGTTTGGCAAAAAAAAGCTAGCTTATAAGCTAGGTATATGTTTGGATGACCATAAGCTAGCTTAACAAAACGCTAGCCTATGTAGCGTATGGGGAGCTTTTTTTGCTTTTTACTCTTTTTTTCCAAATATACCCTCAATTATATAATTATTATTTATTTACTATTTTTTTAATATGTCCTTTTTAGTCATTTTACACGCTTATAAGCTAGTTTTGCCAAACGTGACTTTTTCATCAGCTAACTTATCAGCTATCAGCTAGCTTATAAGTCATAAGCTAGCTTATCAGCTAGTTTGCCAAACATAGCCTAAGACTCTCGGTCCTTGCTTCCGCTCTTACCGGGTAAGATTCTTAGTCCTTGTCATATTCATCCGGTAAGCTAATGTGACTTGGTAAGCACTTACCCGGGTAAGCGTTTTGTAAACGGCCCCTAAGCTTTAATTACTTAAAAGATATCATAATATTCATATTGTACACAAAACTTTATCTTAATTAAATTTTTGTTAAAGAAGTTTAAATATTTTATTATTGGTAAGAAACTTTGGCAAAACTAGTCTACCGGAAATAAATGGAAGGGATTTGTAGATTGAGGACCAAATTTGGAATTAGTGTTGCTATTTGAATCCTTTTAAGTTATAAATGTGAGAAAATTTGATAGGACATGAAAGAATACTCATAATTAAAAGCTTTTTATTTTACAAGAAATAATACATTTTTTTCAGTCTTTCATGTAGTATGGGATTTCATTTGGAAAAAAAGTGTTTCAATACTCTTCTAAGACCATCCGTAGCGGTGATCGGGTTTAGGATCGGGTAAGGTAAGGGTTCAGCGGGTAGGGGTACGGGGGGATCGGGTACGGGCAAGGGTTCGGGGTACCGGGTTCGTGAACCCAATGGAACCCGTTGTGGTTTAATTATTTTTTTTTCATATTTTTTAAATAATACCGTTTACCAACGGCTATATTATTAATTTATTTTTATTTTTAAATTATACACACTATATATATTAACCTCTATCATCTTCATTTTTTAACACCAAACAACTCTATACTTTCTTCCATTCTCTATATTTTCTTCCATTTATTTCTTCAATTTTAGACAATATGGATTCGCCACAACCCGCTTCATCGACCGCATCATCATCATTCATAGACACCGACGAGTACTTGCATCATCAAAGGGAAATTTTTGTAGGGTTGGTTCGAGAAGCTGCAAAATTAATTTATGGTAGCACCGCCTCATCGTCAAGAAGAGAACCGAGGGCCGAGAACATAGAAAGAGGTCGGGTAGCTGCAAACAAGCGGCTTTTGCGGGACTACTTTGGCAACAACCCGGTTTATACACCGGATATGTTTAGACGGCGGTTCAGGATGAGCAGACAACTATTCGAACGAATAGTTGAAGATTTAGAAGGAGAGTATCCGTATTTTACACTTCGGGTGGACGCCAGCAACAAACAAGGTTTTTCTCCGATACAAACGTGTACTTCCGCTATTTGGCAATTGTCGTATGGAGTAGCTGCCGACTCACTTGACGAGTACTTGAGGATGGGAGACAAAACGTCACGAGATTGTCTGCACAAATTCGGCACATGTATTATTGAACTCTATGGTAAAAAATATTTACGCAAGCCTACTTATATTGATATTCAGAAGTTGTACACCGCGCATGAAGCTAAACACGGATTTCCCGGCATGCTCGGCAGCATAGACTGTACTCATTGGGCGTGGGCAAATTGTCCGGTAGCATGGCGAGGTCAATTCATGAGAGGTGATCATGAGCACCCGACAATCATGCTAGAAGCAGTGGCCTCCCATGATCTATGGATCTGGCACACATACTTTGGTGTTGCTGGTTCCAACAACGACATCAATGTTCTCAATCAGTCGCCCATCTTCAACGATCTATATGATGGAAAAGCACCCGAGTGCCCTTTTGAGGTGAATGAAGTCACCTACAACCACGGATATTATCTAGCGGATGGGATATATCCGGAATGGGCTACTTTCGTAAAATCATTTACGTGCCCACATGACCCTAAACGACAAAAGTTCAAGTCCGCGCAAGAATCGGCACGTAAAGATGTTGAACGAGCTTTTGGCGTGCTTAAACAACGTTGGCATATACTTCATAACCAGGCACGCGGATGGCATCCGACAAGATTGGGAAACATTATGTACGCTTGTGTCATATTACACAATATGATACTCGAAGACGAAGACCATGCCATTTGTGGTGGCAATGAAAACGACCTTTTCACGGATGATATCGAAACACAAATCAGTGAGGAACAACGCGCGGCAAATGTTCGAGAAGTCAAAAACCGGGACACTCATAATAACCTTCGGTCGGATTTGATTGAACATATTATCCAAGTTCCCAACAATGACGACGAATAGATTTTTAATATTTTGTAATTTTTAAATTTATTTTGTAATTTTTAATTTTTTAATAAATGATATGAATTTTTATTTTTATTATTTATCTTATTTTTATTTATTAAAAAATATAAAAATATTTTTATTTTATTAAATAATTAAATATATAAATAAAAGAATTAAAAAAGATGAGGTGGCAAGTGAGGTTCATTGGGTAATGGTACTCCACTTTTGGGTAAGGATTGGATAAGGAGGATAGGAAAGAGAAAAGCTGATATGGCGTTGAGGTGATAAGTGGATTCATTGGGTTCATTGGATACGGATACTCATGACCTAATGGATTTAGTGAAAAAGAAAGGGACCCACAAATGCAAGTTGATCATATGCAGCAACACACAACAGTTGGAAGGCACAAGGAAATTGGAGCCCACATGTTTGGTCAAATTGACTCACCTTCTTGTTTCCTTGCTGATGCTAACCATCCTTTAACCCACCTGCTTGGACCCACCTCCACCTCCACCACCATTGGATGAATGGATAATGCAACTTCTGGGCCCCACCACCTTATTCTCTATCTCACCCCATACACAAACCTACCTTATTGGGCATGCCCCCTGGCAGGATGCAAGAGCCAATTAAAATCCAATCCATCAACACTTACCAACAACCCCCCCCCCCCTTTCCAACATTTTACAATTTTACCCCCACCCCACAAAAGTAGTACTTTGATCTCCAAAAGATATGCGTGTATCATATCTCTGGGCCTTATTTTTTATTTTGTCCTTATTAATCAATCATGAGTGATATTCAAGGAAAAAACTTAAAAAGAAAACTAAAAATTAAAAAATATATATTGGTGGCCTTTCATCTATGTTGTTTTTTGGTTTTTATGCATAGGTACATATGCACATGTGCATGTTACAATTTACTTTGGAAGACCGCTTAAGATGTTCATCAATTTTCCAGTTTTTTGAAGTTTTTCTGACATCTGGTTCTCATTTCTTTGCCGATCAGAAAACACCAAAAAAGGATCAAATTTATCGGAGGGACTAATAATTAGCCTTTAAAACTGATAAGCAGTTAGCTATGTATGTCTCATCTCTTTCAATCTAATTCATAAAAACAATCTCAGAAGCTTTGTTTCGCTGCAAGCAGAACCTATCCCACTCTCCAGCGTCGTCGTCTCCGATGCATCCGACGCCGTCACTGCTCGCCGCTTCTCCGTCGTCCTCCGCCAATCACTATTTTCTCCACTTCTCATCTCATCCGATCCAGATGAACTGAGTCCAAGGTTCAGATCCGCTGGCCTCAGTTTCAACACGTCGAAGTTAGAGTTTATAGCTTCCGATGTATCGTCGTTTTCCGGTGTAGATCCGACGGAAAATAGCTCCGGCATCGCACGGATGCTTCCGCCTCTGAGCACCGTCTCGACCGCTGACTGGCACACGTGCCAGTTTCCAGTCCAGAGAAGTCCGACTGCTCCGTTCACCGGATTCACCGTCCGACCACAGGATTCGAACAATAGAGATTGAAATAAAGCTAAACAAAACAGATCGATCACAAAAACAAACACGATGATCAGTCTCACGTAAAATCAAATTAACTTCTATCGATCTAAACTAACAAAATTACTTGCTTCGAAATATAAAAGCATTATTCACCATTATATTTCGAAACGGATTGATTAGACGATGATCGGTGAAAACTGATAGCGACGATATATATTTACTATTTTACCAGGCCGTTGCGATTCAGGAACGGAGGCGAGGAAGGACATGAGACCAGCACGGCCGAAGAATTTAGCGACGAAGACGGTGGCGTTAGCTTGAGCTTGAGGGGTAGAGATCCCATTGAGACTGTGTCTAAGAATGCAATTATCATTGCAACCTTTTCTGAGAACTCGGCAGCCATTACAACTCATCGTCGATCAATTTTAATCTCTGCTGCTCATATAACAACTTTATATTTTTCTGTTTAGAAGGATTACTGATGAAAAGTGGGGAAGAAGAAGAAGTAAGTAGAGGATATGGGGAGAGGGAAAGGGAGATATATAGAGAGAGGAGACTGGAAGTTTGGGAATTATTGGGTCGTTTGTTGGTGGACAAAAATTTATATAATAAATCAACCTAACTTAATAGGGAAATTAATTAAAATGCCATAAACCAACACTTACCAAAATGCCACAAATCTCTCCTAGTTTGCAAAAATGCCATTTTTTCCCACGATGGGAGCCTGCGATCGCGGGCCCAAGGATCATTTTTGACACTTTTTGAAACTTGCAGGGACCATTTTTGAAAAATTCCATCTCGCGGTCGCGGGCTCCCATCGCGGGGTTTTATTTTTGTGACTTTTCAATTGCAAGGGACCATTTTTTGAAAATTTCCAGGGACCATTTTTGAAATTTTTCAAAAAATTGAACCGCGGTCACAGTTGAAAAGTGTCGGGCACATGCTTTTTATTGATTTTTAATTGTAATTTACACTTTCAACCCCTATACTTATTTACCTACTTTATTTTATACCTTTTACTTTCATAATTTTAATTTTACATTTAACACATATAATCGTTTATTAACTATAATACGTTAAAAAAATACGTTTTAATTTTAACAAGTTACGCTATTATGATCGTCTTTTTGATACGTTCGAAATGAGCCTAATCTTAAATTTTTTTGGATTTATATATTTTAATATATATCATATACACTACATAAAAAATATTTTTTATATTTAAAATTCATACCCTTATAGTTAATTATTTAATTTATGATACATCTCTTATTTTTTTTCCAATTTTGTTTTACACTTCTATCGCATTAACATAATAATCATATATTAATTAATTCATTAAATCGTTTTAAATTATTATTATTTGTATGTGTTTATAGATATCGTGAATGGCAATAGGACAAACTTTCACGAGAGGGTATGAATTTTAAATATAAATATTTTTTATGTAGCACCCTAAAAACAGGGCTAAATTAGACCTTATAAAAATCCACAAGTTATGATCAAATAACATCAAACTTATATAACTAGAGGATCAACGGTAAGGTTTTTATATACAATAAACATCTAACTCAAATAACCTATTAATCTAATCATTACATCATAATCAGATTAACTAGGTTATCTAATCATCTGTCACAAAACATCAAAAGAATGTCTAGATCCTCTGTCATCTCCAAGTTTAAATCTTTCCAAAAGTTCTCATCTCACATCCCTGCTTACTTTCCGGAGGTAATAAAATTCAACTTGAACAATTAGGCTTTCGCCTAGTGAGAATATTCAAATCAAATTAAAATTTAACAATTAAAATCTCAACAGATAAATCAAACCTGTTTTCACCCATCTTACCGTACGACCACTCCTTTCAATAATGGAAATCTACCCCACTCCCATAATTATGACTAAATCATCTAGTCATAATATCACTACCAAGAGTTTACCACAAATCATCCCATATTTGAGGTTACTACTCTTATTCAAGAAATTACAAATCAACACTTGCCTATTTCTTGATTCGGAAGTAGAGATTACAATTTACGTTATGCATTTCTCTAATCTTCCTCCAAAATGGGAAATTCGAGGTGTTACAGATTATAATGGTGTAACTTGTTAAAAGTAAAACGTGTTTTTTTAACGTATTTTAGTTAATAAACGATTATATGTGTTAAATGTAAAATTAAATTATGAAAGTAAAAGGTATAAAGTAAAGTTAGTAAATAAGTATAGGGGTTGAAAGTGTAAATATGAAATCAAAATCACAATTTCGAATTGAAATTTACACTTTCAACCCCTATACTTATTTACTTATTTTACTTTATACCTTTTGCTTTCATAATTTAAATTTTACATTTAACACATATAATCGTTTATTAACGAAAATACGTTAAAAATGCGTTTTAATTTTAACAAGTTACACCATTATAATCGTCTCTTCGATACGTTCGAAATGAGCTCAATCTTGAATTTTTTTGGATTTATATATTTTAATATATATCATATACACTACATAAAAAAAATTATATTTAAAATTCATACCCTTATAGTTAATTATTTAATTTATGGTACATCTCTTATTTATTTTTTCAATTTTGTTTTACACTTCTATCGCATTAACATAATAATCATATATTAACTAATTCATTAAATCGTTTTAAATTATTATTATTTGAATGTGTTTATAAATACCGTGAATGGCAATAGGAGAAGGTTTCACGAGAAGAATATGAAATGAGATTTTAACAAGTTGGTATCACTGGACTCATTTAATAATTGTGAAAATGGGTATTTGTCGAACGATGATTCATGTGTGTTTGGAACTGAAGTATTTGCTGTTACAGAGTATGCACAAAAGGATCGATGTCTGTCCATCACAAAGCCTCCGCCAATTTGTAATACTTACACTTGGATCATCGATAATAAAATAAATAAAACGTATTTTAACTATAAGAGTACCATAAATTAAATAATTAACTATAAGGGTATGAATTTTAATTATAAAAAATATTTTTTATGTAGTGTATATGATATATATTAAAATATATAAATCCAAAAAAATTCAAGATTGGGCTCATTTCAAACGTATCGAAAAGACGATTATAATAGCGTAACTTGTTAAAATTAAAACGTATTTTTTAACGTATTATAGTTAATAAACGATTATATGTGTTAAATGTAAAATTAAAATTAGAAAGTAAAAGGTATAAAGTAAAGTAGGTAAATAAGTATAGGGGTTGAAAGTGTAAATTACAATTAAAATACAATAAAAAGCATGTGCCGCGGGACTTTTCAACCGTGACCGCGGTTCAATTTTTCAAAAATGGTCCCTGGAATTTTTCAGAAATGGTCCCTTGCAATTGAAAAGTCACAAAAATAAAACCCCCGCGATGGAGCCCGCGACCGTGGGATGGAATTTTTCAAAAATGGTCCCTGCAAGTTTCAAAAAGTGTAAAAAATGGTCATTAAGCCCGCGATCGCGGGCTTACATCGCGGGAAAAAATGGCATTTTTGCAAACTGGGAGAGATTTGTGCCATTTTGGTAAGTGTTGGTCAAACTTGTGGCATTTTAATTAATTTCCCAACTTAATATTGTTATATTTTAATATGGTATCAGAGTCAATGTCTAACACTCTAAACACTCGATATTTTGGTTAATTTGTACTTGGCTACTCCTAAGGCTATCCGTACCCATACCCTCAAATCCTCTTGCCATCTCAGCGTCACATCAGCTTTTCTCCTTACCCTCTCCTTACCCTAAAGTGGAGTACTCATACCCTCAAACCCTCTTGCCACCTCATTTTTTTTAATTCTTTTATTTATACATTTAATTATTTAACAAAATAAAAATATTTATATATTTTTTAATAAATAAAAATAAAAATTCATATCATTCATTAAAAATAAAAATTACAAAATTCAAAACGCTAAAAAAATAAAAATTACAAAATACAAAACGCTAAAAATCATGAAATTTTTTAATAATTTCTTTTCTCGCTAAAGTAGCCCTCAAAACTTCTCCCGAAAGGTGATCATGCAGGGATATGTAGAACTCGAAGTCTTCTTTAAAGCATTTTTGTCGTTCGAGTGCCAACTTCTCTCGTTCGAGGTCGAGTTTTTTCATTTTATACTCCATCGTACCATCAAGACGCTCGTTGAACGAGTTTATGGTCGTCAAGAGTTTTGAAACCTTTTCGCCCGAATTCGACTCGGTCGTATTACTCGATGACGTTTTTTTTGCCTTATTTCTCCCGATGGGTCGTTGAAGTTGCTCGACCTTGACCTCGTTGACGTCTTCATCGTCATCATCGGGAGGTTTGGTACGTTTTGAACCCCGCGATGAAGTTGTCGTCATCGTTGGAACGGTTCCCCATTTTGGACATTTTTTGAGGACTTCCCAAACTTGTTCGTGAGTGAAAGCAACCCCAAGTTCCGCTCGGTACCGTTCGTGAAATGTCGGCCTCACTCATTCCGCTTGATCTATTATTGACCAAGTTGTGGTAGATGCCGCCAAAACAATTTATTTTTTTATTGAGGTCGTTGAACTTGGTGTTGAGTTGATGAAGTGATCGATAATTTCCGCGACCCATAAAATTAAAGAACACTTGCCCGATTCGGGTCCAAAAACTGTCTACATTTATGTAAATTCAAGTATAAGAATATTAACAATAATAATAATAATATTAATAATAATAATAATAATAATAACAATAATAATAATAATAATAATAACAATAATAATAATAATAACAATAAAAATATTACCACCGGTTTGTGCGTTACCGACAACGGGGTCCTCCGAAACGTCAACCCACGCCGACACTAACGCGAGTTCCTCGTCTTTACTCCACATCTGTTTGGCGGCTCTATTTTCATATTTTTTGTATTTTCCTTTTCTCGTTGGTGTCGGGTTTGATGGTTCCGGGATAGATTGTTGTGTGGAGATGGATTGTGGTGTGTGCGGGATAGAATGTTGGGTTTTCGGAACAATGTCGTCGTCGAGATCGATTGCGGGTGAAGGAAGATGGTAGTTGGCCGGAGTAAAACCTTGTTGAATCAAACCGGGACGTGTAAATTGGTAAGGAATTTGTGGCGGAAATTGTTGGGGAAATTGTTGCAAAAATTGTTGCGAAAATTGTTGCGGAAATTGTTGCGGATGATAACCTTGTTGTGAAAACGCTTGGAAACCAAGTTCCGGGTCTTGTTGCGGTTGCGGTGTATCCGATCGCTTACGACAGGATGTAGGTGTTTTGTTTGGATTCATGATGAAATTTTAGATAAATGAAAGAAGGTATTGAATTTGAGAGAATTTGAGAGATTTTGGTGTGAAAAAATAAGAGGTTTGGATTAATAAATATAGTGTGATTAAATTGAAAAAAAAATATAAACAAAGAGCCGTTGAACAACGTTTATAGTTTCAAAATTTTATAAAAAAAAATTTAAGAAAAAAAGAATTGATCGGGATCAATCGGGTTGGAGAACCCGGGGCCTGGAACCCGCCCTAAAGTCCGAGCCCCCCGTACCCGTTCCCGCTTGAACACGCACGAACCCTGGCGTGAGCCCGAGCTCCGCTACGGATGGCCTAATAGTCCAAGATAATTTATGCGTGTTAGTAGACCTGGCAAACGTGTCGTGTCATGTAGGGTTCAAAGTTAAACGAGTTGAGAATGTCTAACCCTAACCCGACCCGTTTAATAAACAGGTCAGAAAATCTCAACCCTAACCCGACCAGCCTAACCCGTTTAACATTTATAAAACTAAATATTAAATATCGAAAATACATAAAAAGTTACAAATCCAAAATTTGAAAGCATTAGAAATCTGAATTTTATAGTACAAACTTATAAGTTCTAACCAAAATCCAAAACATTAAAAATCCAAAACATTAAAAAGAATAAAAAATTACAAATCCAAAATTCAAATGAAATCTTTAAAAATATAAATTTTATAGTTCAAACTTAAAAATCTAAAACATTAAAAATCCAAAGTATTAAAAAAAACTATATATATATATATATATAGAGAGGAGATTCATTTGTTAACCTCCCATTTTGTATTAACTTTACTTACTTCATCTTAGCCTTTCATTTTCTTGTTAATGGTTGAGGTTAAAACCATTTATTAATTAATTAAGAAATTAAGTCGTGTAATTAATTCTCCAATTGAACACAAATGAAGAGGGTAATTTTGAAATTTGACACAACCTACATTTTTCCATTAATTAAGTCGTGTAATTAATGTTCCTATAGTTGAACATATTGTTCCTATGTTCAATCCAATGTTCCTAATTATTCAATTATATGTTCATATTTGTTTAGTTATATGTTCATATTTGTTCAATTATATGCAAACAACAGATTGTTCATATATGAGCAACTATATGTTCATTCATGTTCGATTACTCGGAAATTACATGATGTTACTTACTATTCCATTTAGAGCATGTAATATTGATGTCACAACATGTATGATGTGCAAATATTAAGGCTATGCATGAACAATGATGAAATATAAGCCTAAGTGAACCTATATGAACAATATATATCTGTTATATGTGTTCATGTTACAATGAACATCTACGTCAACTCTCTCTTCAACGTCGTTGAAAACACCTTGATCACTCATGTTCATGATACAACAATAGGAATTCAAACACTAATTTGATATGAAAGACTACAAAATATTTATGCAACAATAACAATCAACATTATTTTGAATACCAAAAAAGGGAAAAGTCTAAAAAAATCCAATGGACTTTTGTGTTTGGAGTGATTAAGTCATTGGACAATTTTTTGGAACAAAAAAACCCTTAGACATTTCAAAAATTGTTAAATAAATCATTGGACTTTTGGAAACTTGTTAAATACATCCTTTTTGCAATTTTAAGGATGTATTTAACAGGTTTCCAAAAGTCCAATGGTTTATTTAACAAATTTTAGAATGTCTAAGGACTTATTTGTTCCAAAAAAATTGTTCAAATGTTTTTTTTCTTGTTTAAGAATTGTTTTTGGCTATAAAAAGAAATGAATTAGAAAACATTTTTTAGAAAAACATTACATTTCACATTCTTATAGTAATGCTTTTATTTAGTGAGTAATCGTGATGAAGTCGTTATTCCTGTTCACAAAATGGCATCTGACTACAGTAATGATTGTAGTGATGATCTTAACCATGTTATAAGCGATAATTCAAGTGAACATATATCTGATTGTTTATCTTTAGACCTTTTGGTGCAACTGTTGGCATTTCTTTGTGCAGCTCTTGGTATATTTTGGTTCAATTTTTGGTAAATTATGTCTAACTTTTATGTACATCTATTTATGTTTTGGATACAACTTTTATATGTTTTGGGAAGAGTAATGAAAAATGGTATATTTGTTTCGTTTTATAAATTGTATTTTTTTCCGTTCAAAAAATGTATAAGGACTTAATAGTTTAAAGTATATAACTTTGTTTGGGTTTTTCGTATTTTTTCAATTATTTTTAACACATTAACCAATTTTATGTCATAAGGATGTATGTAACAGGTTTTAGAAAGTCAAATGGTTTATTTAACAAGTTTTGAAAAGTGCAATGGCTTATTTGTTCCAAAAAATTGTCCAATGACTTAATCATTCATAATATTAAAGTCCATTGGGTTTTATTTGACTTTTCCCACCAAAAAAATAAAAATTTATATAGTTTGTAAATTAATAGATTAATATGTAATTTATAAAAGGGAAATTAATTGTTTTAGTAATTTTTTGATGGTGCTTTAACCTCTTAGCCACATTCTCCCTAAAATTACCAAAATAGCATCAGGTCCGTAATTGCGGACTTATCTTAAAAAGAATAAAAAAACGAATCTGATCGATTTTTTTTTGTATAGTGCGGACCTAGGTTCGTAATTGCGAACTTGGTCAAAGAAAAAGTTCAAGGAAAATCGATCAAATTTTGATTTTTTGGTATTTTTGAGCTAGATCCGCAATTGCAGACCTAAAATTACGAACCTGATGCTATTACAATAAAAAATAGAAAGAAAGTGATTAGGAGATGAAACCACTATGTAAAAAACGGATAAAACAATTAATTTCCCTTTAAAAAATTTAAACATTTTTGTTTACTATAACAATAGCTATAATCATAATATTTGTTCGGGTAGCAAAATAGTTGGTGTGGTTGGGTTGGATTAGATTAGGTTAGGAGTAAGTAACCATGGTTAAGTTTAGTGTGCGGTGGTGTTCCAAGTTCCAAAGGTGTTGGGCACTGGGCAGGATCGGCTCCGTGTCTCCGCGAGCATGGGTGGATGAGGAGGTACGATTGCGTGTGACTGCTTTTGGATGCTTTGCCGCCCCCTTGTTTTTGGACATCGTATGCTACGTCCCTTTACTTCAACTTTCAAAATACTTTCCTTTACATCCCTCAACTATCGTCTTTTATAATTGATCCAATTTAAACCAATTCATCTAATTAGAACTCACATACAATAATTGGATAGCCAATTGTAGTTGAATTGGATCATATCCGAGTTTCAACATCCAAATTGGATCAGTTTTTTCTTGGATGACAGTCCAACATCCAATAAAACCGAACTGATCCAACCCAATAATCATCCAATGACCATACAATTATCATCCAATTAATAACTATATATAATTATTAACATTTTACGATGTTATTTTTTAGTTGATATATATGCATAGTGGTTTTTAATAAAATTTGAAAATATATGAACACTAGGTTGAAATAGTTGATTAATCGGATGAAAATTGTATCAAAATATTGGATTGATCCAATGTGATCAAATAGATAACCAATGGTGACATCCAATGGATGGAACCGATCCGATCCAATCATCCATTGGATTGGGTTGGAACAGATGTCCAATGTTATTTGGATTGGATCCGATGATAAAATCCTAACACCAATTGGATGATTGGTGAAATCACCTAAATCAATTGAATTTCATCGAATGAACACCTATGATATAGTTAAATTTAAGATTTCTTTATGGTAAAGCATTTAATTTCAACGAATGAACACCTTATAATATACTTGAATTTAAGATTTCTTTATGGTAACGGAAAAGTCTAAAAAAACTCAACAAACTATTTGATTTTTAATGGTTAAGTCCTTAAACTGTTTTTTGAATAATAAAACCATTAAGCTTTTTAAAACCGGTAAAATATATCATTGTAACATGTAAAAACAGATTAATGTGATACAAATTTGGAAAAAGTTTAAAAATTCCAAAAAAGTATCTGATTTGAATGATTAAGTCTCTGAATTTTTTTAAACTAATTTTTGAACAAAAAATATACTAATCATCTACTGACAACAAAATAAAATAAACCAATTAAACAGAGAAAAAATATATTATTTCCATTATTAATTCCGAAACATTCAGTTTTCTCAATTTAATTGGTTCATTAACTTTGCTGTATCTATTTATGTTTTAGGTATAACTTTTGAATTTTTCGGAATTAGTAATAGAAATGGTATAGTTTTTCTCTGTTTAATTAGTTCATTTTACTTTGTTGTATCTATTTATGTTTTAGGTATAAATTTTGAATGTTTTGTAATTAGTAATAAAAATTGTATAAATTTTTTCTATTTAAGTGGTCCATTTACTATGTTGTCGGTGAGAGAATTTTGTATATTTTTTGTGCAAAAAAAGTTTCGGATTTATTTTTTAAAATTAAGTTCATTATTTTGTTTCTTCAAAAAAAAGTTTGGGATTTATTTGTTCAAGAATTTATTTGGTAAAAAAACTTAGGAAAAAGTTTAAAGATTTATTTGCTATTAAAAAATTCAGGGACTTAATTATTCAATATCAAATAGTTTGTTGGATTTTTTAGATTTTTCTCAGATTTGTATAACTTTAACAGGTTTTAAAAACTTTAAGAGTTTTATCTAGGGACGGACCCCATGAGGGGCACACCAACGAAGGGTAAAAAAATTTGTTTTTGTGAAGGTGCCACCGTATCGATTTCGGAGTTGCTACCGTATTCATTTGGAAACTACAAGGGATGCACCTAAACTGTAAAAAAGGCCCAAATCTTATACACATTCAACAAAATAAAACGAAAAAATCTCTTAAAATCAACAAAAAATGCTGAAAAAATCTCTCGAAATTGATAAAAAAAACTTAAAAATCTCCCGAAATCAAGCAAAAAACGTTAAAAATCTCTCAAAACGTTGAAATTTGGCTAAAAACACATCAAACGATATTGAACGTTGATAAAAAGATGAAAGACACTTTGATAAAACCGTTTGAAAAAATATGGTGTCACCGTATGAAAAATTGTCTAGGTCAGTCCCTGGTTTTATCATTAAAAAAATAATTGAAGAACTTAAACATACAATATCAAATAATTTATTGGGTTTTTTTAATCAATTATTAAAAAAGACATATCAAACATTTTGGAAATTAGAAATGATGTAACAATAAGAATAAAGTGATTGACCCTTGGACAACATCAAGATATGTTATTTTCTAGACAAGATTCCACCTTTTCAACCTTCTTCGCTTGCCATGACTCACTATTTCATTTTCATTATATTAAAAAAAAAATCCTTAATCCACTTCATTTTCCCATCTATTTATTATTATTATTTATTTTTAACTTGATCTCATTATATTCTTATACAATACGAAATAACCATTAATTGGATGTATCGATCGATGATAAGCAAGAACAAACGTAACTGATACACATAATACCGAATCTTATTAATTATATATTAATCTAACTTTGTTGTTTATAAGTATTTTTTTTGTTGGAAGTTATTATGTGTTTGTCTAATTATAACTTTTTCTGTTATAAATTTGTTTTTACTTCGGATTAACTCAAAGAAAAGTTAGATTTCTTGTTTTGTATAAGACACGTTTCAGATAACCATTAATTGGGTTTTCCAAGATGATAATCACAACTGATATATTCATGTAAAATTTATAATTAGAAACGTTGGATATGTTTTACATATATGCAGTTTGTAAAATTGTAACAACCGGGCCTTGTTTTGTAAAGAATGGAAGCTTAGCGTCCTTTTAGCAAGAAATGCAAAGATAAATTAAGGGGCTATTTGTGTCATCTTTGAAAGATATATAAATGCACAAATCCCTAGGACAACCTCATTCTTTAAAAATCAGTATTATTGTTGGGTTTGTGAGAGTTGGCGGCTAAGAGGAAGAAAAGGGAGAAGAAAGGAGTCTTGTGAAGAAATCAAAGAAGTGAATAATCAAAGAAGAGACTAGTAAGGTAACTCTTAATCCCTGTTAATTCTTGTGTTGGCTTGAATCTTTAAGTCTAGAATCAGTGATTGATTGGATTTTTAACCACATTTTCATTAAAAGTGGGTTGTGAGGGTTTTGTCTTCATAAATCGATTTTATAGGACTAAAAGTGGATTAAATGGATGTTTAGGTTTGGTGGATGAACCCTTAGGTTTGTCTAATCAAATTAATGGCTAAAAACGAGTTAATGATCACTCTTAGACTGATTGGGTTCGAACAGCCGTAGTTTCCGGACACTAATGTTCAGTAGTGTCCGGACGTTTTTGCAAGTGTCCGGGTAAGTTTTCTAGGGAGTTACCGGATGCGTATCTATCCGGATAATGCGTCCGGAAAGGAGTAGAATCCGGATAGAATGTCCGGAAAGGGGCTAAGAGTCCGGATGATTATGTCCGGATAGGTTGTGACCGGAAAGAAGTAATATCTGGAAGGTCTATGCGTCCGGATTGGTGTCCGGACAGTTGTTGTATCCGAAAAGAGTTATCCGGACAGTAGGGTGAATTGTTTATCTGATTCGAATTCAATGCCCTTAGGTGTTCGGTTGGATTAGCTTGGTGATTTCAAGGAGTGCGTTCAGCGTTATCAAGGTGAGTTCCCTAAACCCTTTTTACGACGTAAAGTGTTAAATGTTTTAACTGATTATGGTTTCATTTACGAGCATGAACGGTTTATAACTGTCACGCATGTTTTTCCATGAATACATGTTTTACTGAGAAAGCTTATTGACATGATGAAATGAGAACGATAAATTTCAAGATTGGAAGTGCATGTTTTATGAAATGAATGATGTGCTATGTGGAGTCGGTCTGCACTGTGGGATCAGAGAATGATCCTCGGGGTCTACTGATCCCTTGGATATGTATGACAGACTGGTAGGTTGGAATTCGTTTCCTCCTATTTCGAGTAGAGGGGAGTCTGCGTAGGCTCCGGGAAGGGGAGTCTGCGTAGGCTCCGAAAAAGGGCGAGAGGGGGATCTGCGGAGACCCCGATCGCGGAATGTTTATGTGATCCAACACACAGTGCAGTACCATGCTTGATGTTATGTTAAGGTTTACGATGAATTTTACAAACGATTTTCCCACTGTTTATATATGTTATTTTCGGAGGGAATTCACTAGACCTTTTGGTCTAACCCTCGCTTTTCAAAACTAAACCATTTTCAGGTAAGCAAGTAGTAAGAGGCTCAAGTAAGTGAGCAAGAGCAAGATAGGGTACTGGCGCAGCTAGAGACAGTGCAAGTGCCAGCCATAGAAGTTAGAATATTCTCAGTTGTGTATAGGTTGTTTCCGCCAACTTTAGCTTATGAATGATGTAACGAAATGTTGGGACCCAGTTTTATTGAAAAGAGTTTGATTTTAATGCTATGTTTGTCCTATAGTGTTTTTGGGAAAGTGTGTTCAGCAAGTTGTTGCGTGACCGAAAGGACGACCATTGGTCGTAGGTGGAGTGTCAAGGATAAGTTGCGTAAGTAAAGTGGTTGACCTTGTTAGAGTGAGTAGCCTTCAATTGCAAGTAGAGTCTCATGCATGGCGTTCTTTTGTGTAACATGAAATTTTCACGATTTAAAATAAATACGTAAATGTCAATTTTGAACAAAAATGAGTCAGCTTGTGCGAGTGTATGTTTAAAGTATTGGTTCGTGGGAGAGATAAATACGGAGGAAGGGAGCAGGCACACGGGCGGCATCAATCAATCAAGTACTAGTGCTAGTACGGAATTGTAACGTCTGTCTGCACATTGGAAGTCGGGACTCAAATAACTGTTTGTTTTGTTACATTGCACATTGAGATTTCGAGCTTAGCGATTTACAAAATATTTCACACTTTTCATGATAAGTTAAATTGTTACAAAAAGGTCAAGAAAACGTTTGCCAGTAAAACTTTTACAATCAAATGAGTATTGGTCTGTTGATATCATACAAATGAGTGTGAGGACCGACTGGTTTACTTGGTGTCGGTAATTTCTTTCAGAATTGTGTCATACGAAAAGATTTTCATGCAATGTATTACTGTCGTAATAACATTGTTCGGATTGAGCAAGATTGAGGTTCACAGGAAGAAGCATGCAAACGATTCTCGAATCGTTGTGCAGGGTATTGAAGTTATAAGAGTGATGGGGTCATGTGCACCCGAGTTGTGGAGTCGGTCTGCACTGTGGGATCAGAGAATGATCCTCGGGGTCTACTGATCCCTTGGATATGTATGTCAGACTTGTAGGTTGGAATTCGTTTCCTCCTATTTCGAGTAGAGGGGAGTCTGCGTAGGCTCCGGGAAGGGGAGTCTGCGTAGGCTCCGAAAAAGGGTAAGAGGGGGATCTGCGGAGACCCCGATCGCGGAATGTTTATGTGATCCAACACACAGTGCAATACCATGATTGATGTTATGTTAAGGTTTACGATGGATTTTACAAACGATTTTCCCACTGTTTATATATGTTATTTTCGGAGGGAATTCACTAGACCTTTTGGTCTAACCCTCGCTTTTCAAAACTAAACCATTTTCAGGTAAGCAAGTAGTAAGAGGCTCAAGTAAGTGAGCAAGAGCAAGATAGGGTACTGGCGCAGCTAGAGACAGTGCAAGTGCCAACCATAGAAGTTAGAATATTCTCAGTTGTGTATAGGTTGTTTCCGCCAACCTTAGCTTATGAATGATGTAACGAAATGTTGGGACCCAGTTTTATTGAAAAGAGTTTGATTTTAATGCTATGTTTGTCCTATAGTGTTTTTGGGAAAGTGTGTTCAGCAAGTTGTTGCGTGACCGAAAGGACGACCATTGGTCGTAGGTGGAGTGTCAAGGATAAGTTGCGTAAGTAAAGTGGTTGACCTTGTTAGAGTGAGTAGCCTTCAATTGCAAGTAGAGTCTCATGCATGGCGTTCTTTTGTGTAACATGAAATTTTCACGATTTAAAATAAATACGTAAATGTCAATTTTGAACAAAAATGAGTCAGCTTGTGCGAGTGTATGTTTAAAGTATTGGTTCGTGGGAGAGATAAATACGGAGGAAGGGAGCAGGAACACGGGCGGCATCAATCAATCAAGTACTAGTGCTAGTACGGAATTGTAACGTCTGTCTGCACATTGGAAGTCGGGATTCAAATAACTGTTTGTTTTGTTACATTGCACATTGAGATTTCGAGCTTAGCGATTTACAAAATATTTCACACTTTTCATGATAAGTTAAATTGTTACAAAAAGGTCAAGAAAATGTTTGCCAGTAAAACTTTTACAATCAAATGAGTATTGGTCTGTTGATATCATACAAATGAGTGTGAGGACCGACTGGTTTACTTGGTGTCGGTAATTTCTTTCAGAATTGTGTCATACGAAAAGATTTTCATGCAATGTATTACTGTCGTAATAACATTGTTCGGATTGAGAAAGATTGAGGTTCACAGGAAGAAGCATGAAAACGATTCTCGAATCGTTGTGCAGGGTATTGAAGTTATAAGAGTGATGGGGTCATGTGCACCCGAGATGTGGAGTCGGTCTGCACTGTGGGATCAGAGAATGATCCTCGGGGTCTACTGATCCCTTGGATATGTATGACAGACTGGTAGGTTGGAATTCGTTTCCTCCTATTTCGTGTAGAGGGGAGTCTGCATAGGCTCCGGGAAGGGGAGTCTGCGTAGGCTCCGAAAAAGGGCGAGAGGGGGATCTGCGGAGACCCCGATCGCGGAATGTTTATGTGATCCAACACACAGTGCAGTACCATGCTTGATGTTATGTTAAGGTTTACGATGAATTTTACAAACGATTTTCCCACTGTTTATATATGTTGTTTTCGGAGGGAATTCACTAGACCTTTTGGTCTAACCCTCGCTTTTCAAAACTAAACCATTTTCAGGTAAGCAAGTAGTAAGAGGCTCAAGTAAGTGAGCAAGAGCAAGATAGAGTACTGGCGCAGCTAGAGACAGTGCAAGTGCCAGCCATAGAAGTTAGAATATTCTCAGTTGTGTATAGGTTGTTTCCGCCAACCTTAGCTTATGAATGATGTAACGAAATGTTGGGACCCAGTTTTATTGAAAAGAGTTTGATTTTAATGCTATGTTTGTCCTATAGTGTTTTTGGGATGTTACAAATGGTATCAGAGCCATAGTTTAAGGGATTTAGGTGACCGGATGGGCCTAAACTTAAACTTTGGAGTAGAAATCATAACTGAGAATCAGAAAATGCGTTAGGAGGGCACTATTGTAGATACAGGGAATGTGTTAGGAGGACACTAATATAGAGATAGGACTAATAGGGTACTGAGGACTGTCATGTAAGGTAAGTTTGGGATTGCACCTGGCCAGTGTAATTGCGAACTTACAGGTACATGTATGTGCTTAACCTACCTTATTAACCTGCCTAGTGTTATGTCGTGTTCCAGCACGTTAGAATGTCAGCAAGGTCCCCGAGGGGTAGATTGAAACCCTTGTTGGGGAGGTTCATGAGAAGTCGTATATGAGGTGATGTATGTATACATCAAAGAGAAGAAATGTTGTATAGAACGTTATGAGTCGGCTAGAGGTAACTCTTCGTGGATTCGAAGAGGATGGATGTTGAGTTTGAGTAAGACTCCTGTTTCGGGAGAGTCCTAGTTCTAGAAATCATGGGATAGATCGGTCGGGATGGTAAGAAAGGACGATGTCGAAATCTTGAAAGTGTCAATGGAGCTTTGAATTCTTATTCGAGCTTTTCAAGGACAGGGTAAATGAAATAAGATACCTATAGTGAAATGAAAGCATATAGAAGTGGAAAGTGAGATAGTTGTTCAAAGCGAAATAGTATGAAAGGGTTGAGTAAGTAAGATGTGGAAAGTGTGTTCAGCAAGTTGTTGCGTGACCGAAAGGACGACCATTGGTCGTAGGTGGAGTGTCAAGGATAAGTTGCGTAAGTAAAGCGGTTGACCTTGTTAGAGTGAGTAGCCTTCAATTGCAAGTAAAGTCTCATGCATGGCGTTCTTTTGTGTAACATGAAATTTTCACGATTTAAAATAAATACGTAAATGTCAATTTTGAACAAAAATGAGTCAGCTTGTGCGAGTGTATGTTTAAAGTATTGGTTCGTGGGAGAGATAAATACGGAAGAAGGGAGCAGGCACACGGGCGGCATCAATCAATCAAGTACTAGTACTAGTACTAGTGCTAGTATGGAATTGTAACGTCTGTCTGCACATTGGAAGTCGGGACTCAAATAACTGTTTGTTTTGTTACATTGCACATTGAGATTTCGAGCATAGCGATTTACAAAATATTTCACACTTTTCATGATAAGTTAAATTGTTACAAAAAGGTCAAGAAAACGTTTTCCAGTAAAACTTTTACAATCAAATGAGTATTGGTCTGTTGATATCACACAAATGAGTGTGAGGACCGACTGGTTTACTTGGTGTCGGTAATTTCTTTCAGAATTGTGTCATACGAAAAGATTTTCATGCAATGTATTACTGTCGTAATAACATTGTTCGGATTGAGCAAGATTAAGGTTCACACGAAGAAGCATGCAAATGATTCTCGAATCGTTGTGCAGGGTATTGAAGTTATAAGAGTGATGGGGTCATGTGCACCCGAGTTGTTTCCAAATGTTGTGTATTTAAAATGATAGAATGTACGAAATGATTTAACTACTGCATGTCATCCATGAAGGCTATGAACTCACTAGGTCGTAAGATATTACATGTTAAGCTAAGGAAGAACTTTAAGAGTGGAAAAGGGTCGGGCAAATCAGGAAAGAATGTTGTAGCTTTAGTATTATGTTCAAGAGAAAAGGCGAACAGTGGTAGATTCGAGAGTAGACCTTGGTATCGGGTGTATGAGGGTCTGCACCCTTGTTTGGAAACTAAAAGTACGAGTGTCAAGGGACGGTTGCGTTCGAAGGAAGGACTTGAGGCCTTCAAGGTGTGGTATTAGCAACTCGTTATGAGTAGTGTGTGGAGGCAGAAATGAGGCATCCACGATGCCGAATAAGAGTCATAAGGTGATCTTGTAATCTTTGATGATACATGAGTAGGTTTTGAAATGAGGGAAGCAGAGTATGAAGTTGATTGTGATATGTTAGAAGGATCAAGACCCGTAAGAATCCCATGATAAAGAATAGATTAAGAAAGTATCAATGGGTTGACTTTTGATTTTGGAAGTCGTCAGCTATGTAAGGGGGCTGAGGCCGAAGACTTGAACCAGGATGTTGAAAGCGAATAGAGCACCTTGTAGGGGTGTTAAGTTGGTGAGAGACTGCTGTTTTGGATAAGCATTCTATTTACTAGGTATGGGCGGTTCGTAGAAGGATAAGGTATGTAACACGAACGAAGCGGATGTGTAGATTGTATTGTTCCGCGAGGGACTGTGCCCTGTTTATGTAAGGGCTCGGATCGTAAGGAGCTAGCTAGAATGTTCGCGTTTGAGCTAATTGAGAACTCGTGAGTTATAGTTCAACAAATTGGGAAAAAACTGAGTAGCGAGGTAGACTCGGGTATGTATGCGGGAGGATATGAAGGAAAGTTCGAATTGTGTGAATGATCATGAGAGATCTGGTCTGCAGTGTGATGTCATGGGCAAAGAGTGTACGGATGTGTAGTGACAGTAACTGTCAAGCTTATGGTGCCAGCTAGTGTCGTAGTGAAGTGATGTTAAAGAGAGAAGAAGCGTTAGGTAGAAGCCTTTTGAGGGTTTCGGATGAGGGTACGGTTTGTTAACCAGATTGTTGGAGCACATAGGGTGTAAGTTGACGTTGTGGTATGATTATGTTCGGGACAGAATGACAAAGTGGTGGTAGGTGATTATCCAAAGGAGAAACCAAGTGCTTTTAGTTGTAAGAGTCGCTAAGTAAGCATATTTTGGAATCATTGGAAGCCTAAAGAAGATGATGAGTGTGTTAGTCAAATTGTTGAGGAATAGATGTAAAATCCTTAAAGAATGTGAGTTGTTTCTTATGTGTGAAAGAATTGCAAGAGGAAGTAAAGGTTAGAGATCAAAGAATGAGTAGCGACGTCAAACTAGTGTCGTTTCAAGACGACTTGGTTGAATGCCTTAAGATAGGATATTGATGCAACTGTTTAGTTATGTAAGTTTTGGGAAAGTGTTGTCGGCATGTGGAAAGGCCGGGAGAGAGGGGCAAGTAATGTTTGGTGGGCAGTGCTCCACGCTAAAGTGGGGAGATGAAGATAGTATGCCTGATTAAACGAGTAATTTGGAAGTAGCAAACTTGACAGTAATGCCGAAAGGTGCAGTGTGGTGTAGATTGCCATTGATAAGTGTGCGAACCGTTGGAAAGAATATTGAGGAAGGAAATTGTGTATGTTTTTGTGCAGGGTAGAAGTGTATGAGACAACTAAATGAGTTAAGTTAGTGACTTTGTGAGAAATGTTTAAACGATTTGGTCGTGCAGTGTTTAAGCTAGTGAGAATAGTATGGTGTGACCATGGTTATTCCTCCCAGTTGAGTGAGGGTAACCGGAGTTATGTTTTATGACCGAACAAACGTGGTAATCAGCGAGGATTTGATGTGTTTCAGGATAAGTTTAATTCGAGTAGGTGAACACTTCAACGTTAGGTTTGAAGGTTCCTACCCTTGGTTACGTACAAGGAAGGAGTGATGAAGTGGTGAGGATGTAAGAAATGGTTGACGAGCCGTGGTCGAGGTGGTCCGGAAAAGGGAAATGTTTCCGGCATAGGCAATTGTTGGATTGGGAGAAGTGATATAGGATTGCTTGTATTTCGATGAAGGAACTCTGGGTTGTGAGTTGTCGGGACGTTCAGGTTTGGATTTGTGTCAAGCGGTCAAGTGTGTGTCTGTCTCTTGGTAAATGAATCTCGTGTTGTGGTAGAGGATTTAGCCAAGTTCCTCCTTAAAGGAAGTGTTGATGCATGAGAAGCCTTAGTAAATCTTCTGTAGTCAAGATCAACCGAGTAGGAACAGTAGCCTACGAGTTAGAGTACCGTAAGAACTGAAGGAAATGCACCCAAGGTTCCATGTTTCGAGTTTAATGAGGTGGGTGACTGAGTCAGATATGGCTTTACTTTGGGAAGTGTCGGTTTTGATGTGGGCAAGATACCCACATCTTTTTCCCAATAAGGAATTCCGGGGACGGAATTCTTTTAAGGGGAGAGTGTTGTAACAACCGGGCCTTCTTTTGTAAAGAATGGAAGCTGAGTGTCCTTTTAGCAAGAAATGCAAAGATAAATTAAGGGGCTATTTGTGTCATCTTTGAAAGATATATAAATGCACAAATCCCTATGGCAGCCTCATTCTTCAAAAATCAGTATTATTGTTGGGTTTGTGAGAGTTGGCGGCTAAGAGGAAGAAAAGGGAGAAGAAAGGAGTCTTGGGAAGAAATCAAAGAAGTGAATAATCAAAGAAGAGACTAGTAAGGTAACTCTTAATCCATGTTAATTCTTGTGTTGGCTTGAATCTTTAAGTCTAGAATCAGTGATTGATTGGGTTTTCAACCACATTTTCATTAAAAGTGGGTTGTGAGGGTTTTGTCTTCATAAATCGATTTTATAGGACTAAAAGTGGATTAAATGGATGTTTAGGTTTGGTGGATGAACCCTTAGGTTTGTCTAATCAAATTAATGGCTAAAAACGAGTTAATGATCACTCTTAGACTGATTGGGTTCGAACAGCCGTAGTTTCCAGACACTAATGTTCAGTAGTGTCCGGACGTTTTTGCAAGTGTCCGGGTAAGTTTTCTTGGGAGTTACCGGATGCGTTTCTATCCGGATAATGCGTCCGGAAAGGAGTAGAATCCGGATAGAATGTCCGGAAAGGGGCTAAGAGTCCGGATGATTATGTCCGGATAGGTTGTGACCGGAAAGAAGTAATATCTGGAAGGTCTATGCGTCCGGATTGGTGTCCGGACAGTTGTTGTATCCGAAAAGAGTTATCCGGACAGTAGGGTGAATTGTTTATCTGATTCGAATTCAATGCCCTTAGGTGTTCGGTTGGATTAGCTTGGTGATTTCAAGGAGTGCGTTCAGCGTTATCAAGGTGATTTCCTAAACCCTTTTTACGACGTAAAGTGTTAAATGTTTTAACTGATTATGGTTTCATTTACGAGCATGAACGGTTTATAACTGTCACGCATGTTTTTCCATGAATACATGTTTTACTGAGAAAGCTTATTGACACGATGAAATGAGCACGATAAATTTCAAGATTGGAAGTGCATGTTTTATGAAATGAATGATGTGATATGTGGAGTCGGTCTGCACTGTGGGATCAGAGAATGATCCTCGGGGTCTACTGATCCCTTGGATATGTATGACATACTGGTAGGTTGGAATTCGTTTCCTCCTATTTCGAGTAGAGGGGAGTCTGCGTAGGCTCCGAAAAAGGGCGAGAGGGGGATCTGCGGAGACCCCGATCGCGGAATGTTTATGTGATCCAACACACAGTACAGTACCATGCTTGATGTTATGTTAAGGTTTACGATGAATTTTACAAACGATTTTCCCACTGTTTATATATGTTATTTTCGGAGGGAATTCACTAGACCTTTTGGTCTAACCCTCGTTTTTCAAAACTAAACCATTTTCAGGTAAGCAAGTAGTAAGAGGCTCAAGTAAGTGAGCAAGAGCAAGATAGAGTAATGGCGCAGCTAGAGACAGTGCAAGTGCCAGCCATAGAAGTTAGAATATTCTCAGTTGTGTATAGGTTGTTTCCGCCAACCTTAGCTTATGAATGATGTAACGAAATGTTGGGACCCAGTTTTATTGAAAAGAGTTTGATTTTAATGCTATGTTTGTCCTATAGTGTTTTTGGGATGTTACAAATGGTATCAGAGCCATAGTTTAAGGGATTTAGGTGACCGGATGGGCCTAAACTTAAACTTTGGAGTAGAAATCATAACTGAGAATCAGAAAATGCGTTAGGAGGGCACTATTGTAGATACAGGGAATGTGTTAGGAGGACACTAATATAGAGATAGGACCAATAGGGTACTGAGGACTGTCATGTAAGGTAAGTTTGGGATTGCACCTGGCCAGTGTAATTGCGAACTTACAGGTACATGTATATGCTTAACCTACCTTATTAACCTGCCTAGTGTTATGTCGTGTTCCAGCACGTTAGAATGTCAGCAAGGTCCCCGAGGGGTAGACTAAAACCCTTGTTGGGGAGGTTCATGAGAAGTCGTATATGAGGTGATGTATGTATACATCAAAGAGAAGAAATGTTGTATAGAACGTTATGGGTCGGCTAGAGGTAACTCTTCGTGGATTCGAAGAGGATGGATGTTGAGTTTGAGTAAGACTCTTGTTTCGGGAGAGTCCCAGTTCTAGAAATCATGGGATAGATCGGTCGGGATGGTAAGAAAGGACGATGTCGAAATCTTGAAAGTGTCAATGGAGCTTTGAATTCTTATTCGAGCTTTTCAAGGACAGGGTAAATGAAATAAGATACCTATAGTGAAATGAAAGCATATAGAAGTGGAAAGTGAGATAGTTGTTCAAAGCGAAATAGTATGAAAGGGTTGAGTAAGTGAGATGTGGAAAGTGTGTTCAGCAAGTTGTTGCGTGACCGAAAGGACGACCATTGGTCGTAGGTGGAGTGTCAAGGATAAGTTGCGTAAGTAAAGCGGTTGACCTTGTTAGAGTGAGTAGCCTTCAATTGCAAGTAAAGTCTCATGCATGGCGTTCTTTTGTGTAACATGAAATTTTCACGATTTAAAATAAATACGTAAATGTCAATTTTGAACAAAAATGAGTCAGCTTGTGCGAGTGTATGTTTAAAGTATTGGTTCGTGGGAGAGATAAATACAGAGGAAGGGAGCAGGCACACGGGCGACATCAATCAATCAAGTACTAGTACTAGTACTAGTACTAGTGCTAGTACGGAATTGTAACGTCTGTCTGCACATTGGAAGTCGGGACTCAAATAACTGTTTGTTTTGTTACATTGCACATTGAGATTTCGGGCTTAGCGATTTACAAAATATTTCACACTTTTCATGATAAGTTAAATTGTTACAAAAAGGTCAAGAAACGTTTGCCAGTAAAACTTTTACAATCAAATGAGTATTGGTCTGTTGATATCATACAAATGAGTGTGAGGACCGACTGGTTTACTTGGTGTCGGTAATTTCTTTCAGAATTGTGTCATACGAAAAGATTTTCATGCAATGTATTACTGTCGTAATAACATTGTTCGGATTGAGCAAGATTGAGGTTCACAGGAAGAAGCATGCAAATGATTCTCGAATCGTTGTGCAGGGTATTGAAGTTATAAGAGTGATGGGGTCATGTGCACCCGAGTTGTTTCCAAATGTTGTGTATTTAAAATGATAGAATGTACGAAATGATGTAGTTACTGCATGTCATGCATGAAGGCTATGAACTCACTAGGTCGTAAGATATTACATGTTAAGCTAAGGAAGAACTTTAAGAGTGGAAAAGGGTCGGGCAAATCAGGAAAGAATGTTGTAGCTTTAGTATTATGTTCAAGAGAAAAGGCGAATAGTGGTAGATTCGGGAGTAGACCTTGGTATCGGGTGTATGAGGGTCTGCACCCTTGTTCGGAAACTGAAAGTACGAGTGTCAAGGGACGGTTGCGTTCGAAGGAAGGACTTGAGGCCTTCAAGGTGTGGTATTAGCAACTCGTTACGAGTAGTGCGTGGAGGCAGAAATGAGGCATCCACGATGCCGAATAAGAGTCATAAGGTGATCTTGTAATCTTTGATGATACATGAGTAGGTTTTGAAATGAGGGAATCAGAGTATGAAGTTGATTGTGATATGTTAGAAGGACCAGGATCCGTAAGAATCCCATGATAAAGAATAGATTAAGAAAGTATCAATGGGTTTACTTTTGATTTTGGAAGTCGTCAGCTATGTAAGGGGGCTGAGGCCGAAGACTTGAACCAGTATGTTGAAAGCGAATAGAGCACCTTGTAGGGGTGTTAAGTTGGTTAGAGACTGCTGTTTTGGATAAGCATTCTATTTACTAGGTATGGACGGTTCGTAGAAGGATAAGGTATGTAACACGAACGAAGCGAATGTGTAGATTGTATCGTTCCGCGAGGGACTGTGCCCTGTTTACGTAAGGGCTCGGATCGTAAGGAGCTAGCTAGAATGTTCGCGTTTGAGCTAATTGAGAACTCGTGAGTTATAGTTCAACAAGTTGGGAAAAGACTGAGTAGCGAGGTAGACCCGGGTATGTATGCGGGAGGATATGAAGGCAAGTTCGAATTGTGTGAATGATCATGAGAGATCTGGTCTGCAGTGTGATGTCATGGGCCAAAAGTGTACGGATGTGTAGTGACAGTAACTGTCAAGCTTATGGTGCCAGCTAGTGTCGTAGTGAAGTGATGTTAAAGAGAGATGAAGCGTTAGGTAGAAGTCTTTTGAGGGTTTCGGATGAGGGTACAGTTGTTAACCAGATTGTTGGAGCACATAGGGTGTAAGTTGACGTTGTGGTATGATTATGTTCGGGACAGAATGACAAAGTGGTGGTAGGTGATTATCCAAAGGAGAAACCAAGTGCTTTTAGTTGTAAGAGTCGCTAAGTAAGCATATTTTGGAATCATTGGAAGCCTAAAGAAGATGATGAGTGTGTTAGTCAAATTGTTGAGGAATAGATGTGAAATCCTTAAAGAATGTGAGTTGTTTCTTATGTGTGAAAGAATTGCCCGAGGAAGTAAAGGTTAGAGATCAAAGAATGAGTAGCGACGTCAAACTAGTGTCGTTTCAAGAAGACTTGGTTGAATGCCTTAAGATAGGATATTGATGCAACTGTTTAGTTATGTAAGTTTTGGGAAAGTGTTGTCGGCATGTGGAAAGGCCGGGAGAGAGGGGCAAGTAATGTTTGGTGGGCAGTGCTCTACGCTAAAGTGGGGAGATGAAGATAGTATGCCGGATTAAACGAGTAATTTGGAAGTAGCAAACTTGACAGTAATGCCAAAAGGTGCAGTGTGGTGTAGATTGCCATTGATAAGTGTGCGAACCGTTGGACAGAATATTGAGGAAGGAAATTGTGTATGTTTTTGTGCAGGGAAGAAGTGGATGACAAAGGCATTGGCAATTGTTGGCTTGGGAGAAGTGATCTAGGATTGCTTGTATTTCGATGAAGGAACTCTGGGTTGTGAGTTGTCGGGACGTTCAGGTTTGGATTTGTGTCAAGCGGTCAAGTGTGTGTCTGTCTCTTGTTAAATGAATCTCGTGTTGTGGTAGAGGATTTAGCCAAGTTCCTCCTTAAAGGAAGTGTTAAGCCTTAGTAAATCTTCTGTAGTCAAGATCGACCGAGTAGGAACAGTAGCCTACGAGTTAGAGTACCGTAAGAACTGAAGGAAATGCACCCAAGGTTCCATGTTTCGAGTTTAATGAGGTGGGTGACTGAGTCAGATATGGCTTTACTTTGGGAAGTGTCGGTTTTGATGTGGGCAAGATACCCGCATCGTTTTTCCAATAAGGAATTCCGGGGACGGAATTCTTTTAAGGGGGGAGTGTTGTAACAATCGGGCCTTCTTTTGTAAAGAATGGAAGCTTAGTGTCCTTTTAGCAAGAAATGCAAAGATAAATTAAGGGGCTATTTGTGTCATCTTTGAAAGATATATAAATGCACAAATCCCTAGGGCAGCCTCATTCTTTAAAAATCAGTATTATTGTTGGGTTTGTGAGAGTTGGCGGCTAAGAGGAAGAAAAGGGAGAAGAAAGGAGTCTTGGGAAGAAATCAAAGAAGTGAATAATCAAAGAAGAGACTAGTAAGGTAACTCTTAATCCATGTTAATTCTTGTGTTGGCTTGAATCTTTAAGTCTAGAATCAGTGATTGATTGGGTTTTCAACCACATTTTCATTAAAAGTGGGTTGTGAGGGTTTTGTCTTCATAAATCGATTTTATAGGACTAAAAGTGGATTAAATGGATGTTTAGGTTTGGTGGATGAACCCTTAGGTTTGTCTAATCAAATTAATGGCTAAAAACGAGTTAATGATCACTCTTACACTGATTGGGTTCGAACAGCCGTAGTTTTCGGACACTAATGTTCAGTAGTGTCCGGACGTTTTTGCAAGTGTCCGGGTATGTTTTCTTGGGAGTTACCGGATGCGTATCTATCCGGATAATGCATCCGGAAAGGAGTAGAATCAGGATAGAATGTCCGGAAAGGGGCTAAGAGTCCGGATGATTATGTCCGGATAGGTTGTGACCGGAAAGAAGTAATATCCGGAAGGTCTATGCGTCCAGATTGGTGTCCGGACAGTTGTTGTATCCGAAAAGAGTTATCCGGATAGTAGGGTGAATTGTTTATCTGATTCGAATTCAATGCCCTTAGGTGTTCGGTTGGATTAGCTTGGTGATTTCAAGGAGTGCGTTCAGCGTTATCAAGGTGAGTTCCCTAAACCCTTTTTACGACGTAAAGTGTTAAATATTTTAACTGATTATGGTTTCATTTACGAGCATGAACGGTTTATAACTGTCACGCATGTTTTTCCATGAATACATGTTTTACTGAGAAAGCTTATTGACATGATGAAATGAGAACGATAAATTTCAAGATTGGAAGTGCATGTTTTATGAAATGAATGATGTGCTATGTGGAGTCGGTCTGCACTGTGGGATCAGAGAATGATCCTCGGGGTCTACTGATCCTTTGGATATGTATGACAGACTGGTAGGTTGGAATTCGTTTCCTCCTATTTCGAGTAGAGGGGAGTCTGCGTAGGCTCCGGGAAGGGGAGTCTGCGTAGGCTCCGAAAAAGGGCGAGAGGGGGATCTCCGGAGACCCCGATCGCGGAATGTTTATGTGATCCAACACACAGTGCAGTACCATGCTTGATGTTATGTTAAGGTTTACGATGAATTTTACAAACGATTTTCCCTCTGTTTATATATGTTGTTTTCGGAGGGAATTCACTAGACCTTTTGGTCTAACCCTCGCTTTTCAAAACTAAACCATTTTCAGGTAAGCAAGTAGTAAGAGGCTCAAGTAAGTGAGCAAGAGCAAGATAGAGTACTGGCGCAGCTAGAGACAGTGCAAGTGCCAACCATAGAAGTTAGAATATTCTCAGTTGTGTATAGGTTGTTTCCGCCAACCTTAGCTTATGAATGATGTAACGAAATGTTGGGACCCATTTTTATTGAAAAGAGTTTGATTTTAATGCTATGTTTGTCCTATAGTGTTTTTGGGATGTTACAAAAATTTGGTAAAAGTTGATTACCGACAACCCCAACCGACCCATACGGAATTCGTCTCGATGGACATCAATTGAAACGAGTATGTTTTTGGCTCACTCAATGGCTGGAGTTAAGCTCCAAAAGGGGGGGTTGAAGGCAGGATCTGTTTTCTATTTCGAAAAAGTCAGTCTCATTCCCAACTGAGCTACATGCTAAAGATATGTAGCTTGTAAGATTAACTAACTATTCAAGTAAGAATTCAAGTTCATTGAAGTTATGGTATTAACTAAAAATACATGGCAAATTGATCTTCTATCTTTGTAAATTCTAACAAAAAAGTTTCAAAGTTTTATTTCAATAAACCTGTAATTTATGTATCTGAAAATTTTGGTGTCATTACCTCTATAATCTATATAGTTATTATCCATGTACAATCTTAATTATTATGATGTTGATTTAAGTATACAAGATTCACAATAAAACTTATTATACTTGAAAAATAATAATAAAATAAGTATTTTTCTGAAACAACTTTCAAGAAACATGGAGTATATGTTTAAATAATAAATATTATTTATAAAAGTATGTATGGTTTATATTGCAATTAAATGTTTGTCTCTTCATTTATTTTACTTGATTTATTTCTGATGACAAAAAAAATATAGTTCTCAATCATGAATTATATAATACAAAGGGATCGAAATCATCATAACTTCAATAATTTTTGGCACCTAATTTTTTTTTTCCTTCCCATAACATCTCTCTCTCTCTCTCTCTTACGGTGTCACCCATCATATAACAAAAGTTCATATATATATATATATATATATATATCAATTGTAAGTATTTTTTTCGTTGTGAACCGAGAAGAAAAGGGAGTGCGGTATTCATCATGAATAATAAACGTAAACATTCGTGATGAATGTTTAGACCATTCATGCTGAATGACATTCATGATGAATAACTTGTAAATGTCTGGGAGATGTGGTGCTCTCCTTTGTATCCCTATTCACAAGGGAACTTAAGTTTTCAATTGAGCAAGTCCCTATAATATATATATATATATATATATATATATATAGAGGCGGGTTCAAACGAGGAGCGCATCAATTTAAGAGAACGTGAGGAGCACTCCCATGCTTCTGATCACATGTGATCAACAACTGCTAAAAAATCGGAACAAATCGAAAATTCGCGCAAGATGTGGCGCGAGGCGTGGCGCGAGGTGGCAAGTCGCGGATCAATAATGATTCACAACTGTTAATCATATGTGATTCATAACTGTCAATTGCTCCTCCAGATCAGTTGTGAATCACATGTGATCCACAACTGCCAATCACATGTGATTCATAACTGTCAATTGCTCCTCACGTTCTCACGTTTTGGTGCGCTCCTCGTTTGAACCTTCCTCTATATATATATATATATATATATTAGTGAGAACAGTAGAAACCCATTACTTGCCCTTAAGTGAGCTCTAGTTTACATGAAGGTAATAAACTAGAACTTTGATGGCAATGTTGTAGATAAGCAGAAAGCCTAACATGACACTTAAACATCTCTGAGGCACCTTATGCCAACCTTGACATAAATTAACATGTAAATATTCAACATTAACATACCTCAACGTAACTTAACAAATCTGAATATACATTAACATAGCTTAACATACTTGACTGTAACAACCAAAAACTCAAACATCTAAAAATCATATCATAAGCCAAATCGGCACCTAAAGTAAACGAGTAAAAGATTTCCTCATTACATCTCAATAGTTGCAGGGAAAAAATATATATCCATAGTGGAGAACTATTAAAAACTAAGGACGATAGAAACTAAGTCGACAAGCCAACCACCAGATGAGGTCTAGTGAATTCCCCTTATTCACCATTTCAACATTTAAAACAGTTGAATTATTTAAAACAATGTCAACAATTAGAAACTACCATACTCAATTAAAATAGGAGCATATTCCCATCACACGGACATTGCACAACATTTGTAGCCACACTGTCACATCCATGTGACATTCAAAAACCAGGCCCTCAGTAGATGCCTATATAATGTGTTTAAGAAACAAATTCACGGCACACGAATTATCACTCCCAAAATATATCGCTACCTCAAGGTACCCTACGTTTGTTGTGCAACTACACACACTCTATAATTAAAACCCGGATTTTAGTACGTATATTTTGAGGCGTTAAATGCATCTTGCATTTAGAATAAACCTTAATCGATATCTTTAAGAGGTTAGGCTTGGTTCTAAAAGGATAAGAAAACTCATTTTTGATCATCTTTTCTTCACGCCCGTGAAGTGGGGCAGAAAGTGGCATGACCTGTAGCCCTTTAAAATCCAAAATTTATGGGGGTTTCTTCATTTTACTTTATCTCTTTCAATCCAACTCCGTTTTGGACGATTTTGGATGACATAGTCTCGATTTTTGAAGCTCTATATAATGAAATCTAAGAGGATTAAGCTTCTTGGTGGATTCAAAAGTATTTGAGAAAGCTAATCTCTACATCTCCTTCATCTAAAAGCTAAAGTTTTGGGTGTTCTTCATCTCCTCTCCCTGTCTTCCTTCCTTGTCTTAGGGTTTGAGTTCATTGAAGTGGGAATAGCTTTTGGGAAGATATGGAGTTAGCATTTGGGATGTTTGCCTGAGGATTTTAAGTCTTCATCAAAGGAAACTCAAGATTTGGGATAAAACTTGAAGTTAGTATGAGTTCAAGTTGTTTTGTGAAAACTATGTACATACCAAAAATGTCAATTTTGAAATATTAATGTGTTTTTACTTGAGATTTAACTTGATATTTAACAAATAAGTGGGTTATTTTATAAGTTTTACATATTTGGTACATTTGGTTAATAGATCTTGAAAAATACATGTATTTGAGGTATTTGAGTATTTTGATAGATAAATCATAAGAGTGTTCTTTTGATGAATTCTTTCTCTTATGGGATTATTTGTTGTTTATACACTTTTGGTATTCTGATTTTATAAATCACTAGAAAAATACATTTGGTTAAGTTAAGTTGTTGGGTACATTTTGAGTGTCATTACTTATTTGGAAATGTTCCTTGAAGTTATGGCGTGTTTTGAGGATTTTGCCCAACCTTTGAATCGAAAATAAAGATATTATTATCTTCTGAGCATAAGTTGTATAAACTTTGAGTAATTGTATTTATTAGTTTATACTGACTTATTAAAGGCCAATTGCACTGTTGAGTTATTGCTCGGTTTTGACTCGGATGATTCTTGGGGACATTTTTTCGCTTTATTTGCTCTACATTGAGCTTGGGATATGATATGCATTATTACATTTTATTTTAGATTTACATGTTTTGGATGCGTTGGTTATTCATTTGGAGTCATAAAACTGAGATTGTAATGCATTAGATTCATAGGCATATGTGTCAATCGTGTTTTTCCAAGGAGGAGTTTTGATGTTCTCGTTTTGGAGCCATAAGGTTTAACCAAGTGTGGAGTTTTGATGGTCTCAACTTGAGCCCTTTTTGGTTGTGACAAGAGAGAAGTTTTAAGGTTCTCTTCTTGATATCATTGGTTTGGACAAAGAAGGAGTTTTGATGTTCTCGCTTTAGAACCTTTGATTTTAGTCATTCAAGGACGTCTTTCATAACTTGGAGGTAGCGATATTTGTTGGATTTGAGTAACAGTCGTTCATATTATAGACCTTCTATAAGGTTTAAATTGTAACCATTGATGTTAAACCTTAGATTGTCATCATAGGTGATGCGGTTATTGACCATTATAAGGGAATTTATCGAAAGGTTCTAGCTCGATCTCATGGGTTTTCAATTGATCTTGATGGGTGTTGGGTTACTGTGATGAAAAACGTGATGCCTTGTGATGTTGAAGAAAGTGTTGAAAAATGTGAAGTCGAGTTATAGACTTCCGATGTCGAATTGTCGTACACAATTGAACGTACATAAATATTCATAAAAAAATATAACACATATATAACATTTCACGTAAAAAACACTCAAAACGAAAAAAATCTATATCGAGATGGATGTCATATTGAAGAGCATGAAAATTCTCATTTTTTATGTAGTTTATTTGATTAAAATATTAATAATTTATAAGATAATTTATTTTAAAATTTAAGGGAGTAAAAATTCTAATTAAAAAAGAAAAGTTAAAAGTAAAATAAAGTAGGCGTGAGAGTGAAATAAACTTTTTTGTTACCCTTAATCACCTTAATTAATAATCATAGTTAAAAATTTTATTTAATATGAATTATTGGATTAATAGAGATGGAGGTCCAAAATCAATCACCATGTTTACAATAAATATGTATGCATATTTCCTGGTGTCCATATTCAGTATAAATAATAGAGGGGAACGTTCATTCACTATTCATGACAAATAATACAGTATTCAAAATGAATAATACAACATTCAGGATGAATAATACACGAATTCATGATTCATGTATTATTCATCGTGAATCGTGTATTATTCACCTTGAATGATGTATTATTCATCCTGAATGATACATTATTCATGATGAACAATATATGAATGACCCATGAAGGTGTTGACACATGACGCACTCTCTTTTGTTCTCCGATTCACAACCGAAACTTGGTTTTATTCGTTATGAATATGTATGCACATCTCCAGGTGTCCACATTCAGTATGAATAACAAAGGTGAACGTTCATTCACTATTCATGATGAATAATACAGCATTCAGGATGAATTATACAACATTCAGGATGAATAATACACGAATTCATGAATCGTGTATTATTCACCCTGAATGATGTATTATTCATACTGAATGATACATTATTCATGATGAATAATACATGAGTGACCCGTGGAGGTTGGAGATGTGGCGCACTCTCTTTTGTTCCTCGGTTCACAACCGAAACTTGATAGGTTCCCGATTCATCTCGATGGATGTTGGGTTACGGTAATGAAGAACACGATGCCTTACGAAGTTGAAGAAAGTGTTGTAGAAGGTGATGTTGAGTTACGGACTTACGGTGTCGAGATGCTGTACACACTTGAACATACATAAATATTCATAATGAATACAACACATATATGAAATTTCACGTAAAAACGGTTAAAAAAACTATATCGAGATGGATGTCATATCGAAGAGCACGGAATTCTCGTTTTTATGATGTAATTTCTTTGATTAAAATATTATTAATTTTTAAGATAATTTATTTTAAACTTTAAGGGGGGTAAAAGTTTTTATTAAAAAAGAAATAAAAAGTCAAACATGGTAGGCGTTGGTTTAAATTAACTTCCCTTTCTACCCCTAATCACATTAATTAATAATTCTAGTTAAAAACTATATTTAATATGAGTTGTTTGATCAACAGAGATGGAGTGGCCAGGATTTGTCCTCACGTGCACAATGAAAATTGAGTTTTCATTTGAACTTTCCTCTCTCTCTCTCTATATATATATATATATAGAGAGAGAGAGAGGGAGACTCAGGGAAAAACCTCAAAAAAACGAAAAACTGAAGAACACCCTGGTGGCCCTTCATCTGGATGGTATGCACTTGTGCATACAAGTAAATTATGTTGTTTTTATGCACAAGTGCATTATACACTTGTACATATGCACGTGTACATGTTACAAATTGCTTCTTCTCTACTTCTTATATATTTAGCACTTCTCATTTGAACCTAAGGCTATATATATATATATATATATATATATATATATATATATATATATATATAGAGAGAGAGAGAGAGAGAGAGAGAGAAAAGTTCATCTAATCCAACGGTCGATAAGGTGTTTTTTAGTTTTTCATTTATTTGAGGTTTTCTCCTGAACCTCCCTATATATATATATATATAGAGGAAAGTTCATCTAAAAACCAAATTTCAGTTGTAAACGTGAGGACAGATCTCATCCACTGATCCGAGCCATATTTGAGCCATTCCTAAAATTCAGCTTTAGGGGTATTTGCGTCAAATTAGAATCAGCGCCTATTTTTGTTGAATTTTTATTTTCTTTTTTAATTAAAAAACTTTTACCCCCTTAAATTTTAAAATAAATTATCTAAAAAATTACTAACATTTTAATCAAACAAATTACATCAAAAAAACGAGAATTTCGTGCTCTTCGATATGACATCCATCATGATATAGTTTTTTTTCGATTTAACCGTTTTTTACGTGAAATTGTGTATATGTGTTATATTCAGACTGAATATAACACATATACACGATTTCACGATATAACACATATTCAGACTGAATATAACACATATTCAGTCTGAATATAACACATATTCAGTCTGAATATAACACATATTCAGACTTAATATAACACATATTCAGTCTGAATATAACACATATTCAGACTTATAATTAACATATATTCAGACTTATAATTAACTTATAATTATAGCCAAATATTATTTTGTATCTAATGACAATCATATTATTTTGTATCTAACAAATGCCAAATTTTAGTCACACCTTTCTTTTGGGTACCTCCAACAGCTTTGGGGTTGCTTCCATCAACATGTTTTCCTGTTGGATATATTATAGTTATTTCAAATATGTTTCAAAATGCCACATTGATGATAAGTTAATCGTTTTCATAATACCTCCAGTTTCATTATTTAGAATGCCTTTTTCATCCATGTTGAGTTTATTCATCAGAATCTCTACAACTGCAATAAGGTAATTGTAATCGTGAATAACAATCATGGTCAACCTAAAAAACTTGGTATGGTATACCTATTTATGAATCAGTAGGAAAATGAATTTCGCTTCATATACAATTTAAACCTATCACTGTTCTTAACCTTTTAAAAAAATTATAGCCATTCCAATAAATATATTTTCTTTTATGCATCCATATGCACCATATGATTGTTTATTCAAGAATCGTAATTCACCTATTGTATATAATTCACTGCGTACACACCAGTGATGAATGTCATTTATTTTATGAATAACTGATGCGTACATGATTATAAATGCATGAATCCATATTCATGTAAACCATGAACCTAAATATTGTATTATGCATTCATGTTATATTCAGACTGAATATGTGTTATATTCAGACTGAATATAACACATATTCAGACTGAATATAACACATATTCAGTCTGAATATAACACATATTCAGACTGAATATAACACATATTCAGACTGAATATAACACATATTCAGACTGATGTATTTATATGTGTTCTTCAGTTTTTCGTTTTTTGAGGTTTTTCTTTGAACCTCCCTCTCTCTCTCTATGTATATATATATATATTGTGCGTTTCAATTGTAAACCAAACAATTCTAACAAACTATACAAACCACTATATATATATATATATATAAAAGATTATGAACTTAGGAATAAATTAAAACTCAAACGGGAATCATTTTAGCATGCCCATCTGCAAGTGATCTATTATGATCATTCAAGTAACCAAGATCTCGTATTTGATTTCGTTTATTATGTTCCATTAAATGTTAACTGTGCAAGTATGATGTTTGTCAATGGGGTACACCTTTTAATGGAGGAGAATACTGGATGATGAGCAGCAGAATGTATATGGATCAGAAGCCTCGATGATGGGTAGTTTAGGAGGACCTTTTGAATAATTACACCATTTTTGTTTATTCAAACCTTATTTTCATGCTTACCTTTCTTTGATATAAATACATCAGTTTGAATATGTGTTATATTCAGTCTGAATATAACACATATTCAGTTTGAATTTGTGTTATATTCAGTCTGAATATAACATATATACACGATTTCACTTAAAAAACGGTTAAATCGAAAAAAAAACTATATCATGATGGATGTCATATCGAAGAGCACGAAATTCTCGTTTTTTTGATGTAATTTGTTTGATTAAAATGTTAGTAGTTTTTGAGATAATTTATTTTAAAATTTAAAGGGGTAAAAGTTTTTTAATTAAAAAAGAAAATAAAAAGTCAACAAAAGAGGGCTGGTTCCAATTTTACCCCTGCGCGCTAAAAATTCACTAAGCCATGGACATAGTTTTCAAGTTATTTACAAAATTGCCAACGTGTTTTTTATTCATTGATCTGATCTCCGATTTTTTAATCAAGGGCTGTGGTTTGTCCTCACGTTTACAACTGAAATTTGGTTTTTATTTGAACCCACCCCTGTATATATATATATAAAACCGTGGTTAAGGTACAATTTTTTTTTGTTTAAACATAAAATATAGAAAGTTGTTAAGTTGGGTTCCCCGAGATCATCGATGAGTAGACAAAATTTCTTGTATCTTTGAGATAAATGCTATGTGAATAATTTTGGTTTTAAGGGAAAACTATAACTTTTTCTAAACCGTATTCAAAATAAGTTAGATTACTAGACAAAATTTAAATAGCAACACGTACGGTATATTTAATACTCTATTTATACATTAAGTGGAGTAAACATTAAGCAAACATAGACCTCTCTTCCAGGCATGGGTGGACCTAGCGTTGTGGTTACAGTGGCACGTGCCATCGTATTATTTCTTCGGCGAAGCGTAAAAAAAACTAGGTTCGTTAAGGGAGCAACCGTATTAATTTGTTTTGTGCTACCATATATATTTTGAAACTACAATAAAGACATAAGTTTTCCTTAGTAGAGTTGGTTTGAAAGGCTCTTATTCCACTGCAAACCAGGATTTGAGTCTTGTTAGTGTCTTTTTTGTAGTTTTTAGTTTTTAATTTCATGTTTATTATGTTTCTAAAAAAATACAATGATAGGACTCGAACATAAGACCTCAAGTTTGAAAAACAAATGACTAACCACCAGACCAATATTGATTTTGTGAAAAATGTCTCTATATTTGTTTCTTATAGTCAAATGGTGCCACCGTTTGAAAAAAAATCCTGGGTCCGCCCCTGCTTGCAGGTTGTTTCGGGGCAATCAAATCACTTATCATGAGTCCTCCGCTAACCCGAGTGAAGATTCAAATACTTGATCTACACTTTTGGTAAAAGATTGGACTGAGTTTAATTGAAATGCAGTTAAGAGAACGAATGTTATTAACATAATTCATAGACTTCGATAAGCAATCGATACTTCACAATCAACTCCTTGATGGTCGATAACAAAGTAGTGCGATGAGACATGAGAATTAAATGAAGTAATGAGCCTCCCAACCAAACGAAATAGATTATTGTTAAACCTTTTAAATGTTGTTTTAGCATGAAATCTAAATAATTAATGCAACTTACACAAAAATAAGATATGTGGGATTGAATTTGACAGATAATTTTTAAGAATTGGTCTTTTCGGCTTCTTTCATTTGTTTGTTTCAAGATTGGAAACATTTTCTTTTGTTAATGGAAACATGTTTTTGAGTATTCGTGTCTCTACGCTTTCACATATTTCAAACATATATGCAATTTGGTTTTTCGGGAATTCTTTGGACAAGATATTATTTCACATATGTAGAAGTGTATTTGAGCAATCCAATATAATACATTTTATTTCCGGAACAGATAACTGAATCATCATTCTTGATTCATTGTTTTATTATCTAACCGTCTCAATTTTACTTTATGGTTGGTTGGTTTTGAGAGAATGAGATAGTTTTTGATTGATTAGCTTAATACAGGGACTTAATGATGGAAAAAATGTGTCACAATGGTAACAACGATGCAAAATAAGCCTTTGTTGGACAGCCTTTCCCGACTTATATGAACCTTTGAGGATACAAACAATCAAGGTATACTAAATGCAATGATAATCAAGGACAAGATCATAAATACGCAACAATCAAGACACGAGCTTTCCCCAAATATTAGGATAAATAAAAATTTCCAAAAACATAAATGTGGTATATAAATGTCAAGACACAAGTTTTCCCCAAAAGGAGAAATAATGCACACTACTTAATTACAAGTTTGTAATTTAACGGTAAAAGACAACAACCTATTAATCTAATTCCTATCAAGAAATAAGATTACAAATGAGTGTCATCTATAATTCAAAAATAATATTCTTCAAGAATGGCACCCCAAAATTGTATCCCTAAGCTCACGTCTAAAGTCCCCTTAATTCTTCTTAGCGACCACACCGCTAGAACATGAGATACATGTAGACACCAAACAAGTGTTAGGCCAAAAAACCTAGTGATCTTGAACAAATAACATATACCAACAAATAATGGTTATAATTCAATTATATACTTATGTAATTCAATATTAGGAGTCGATTGGGGAGCTTATAGCACCACATAAGTTTCACCTCAAGAGTCGATATACCTTAGTGTCTACTCCCCACGAGTAACACCACAAGGCCCGACACATTGAGGACTACCTCCAAGGCATTACCCCAAATGGCGGAGATCTAGGTGCACCCACACGGTGGCACCACAAGACTATATCCTCCTAGTGCATACTTGACGGTTCATCCACAATATGCATATAATCAATGTAAACATTTACTCCAATTAAAAGTACATAATACCCACGGTAAACTAGTGGTCCAACCACTGTATTCAATACAAAATGATATTTATAATATTCATGTAACGCCCCAATTTCTCGAGTAAGTAATACCACCCCATCCTTGACCTCAATTTATTGCTACAACCTTTGGTAATTTCAACATTTAAGTTCTCTAAGGTGACCGTAGTTATACGACCTATATACGGTTGCATGCGTATGTGTGTGTGTACGTAAAAGTTTCATGCACGAACCTTAAATATTTCCATGCATGATGTCTCGGGACAAGCCACGTTGCATTTCGGAATTTGCATCAAGGAAACAGCAAGTCGAGGACCGGGTGCGACTATGACCGGCGACCTTGACCATGGTCATAGTCGCTTGGTCATTGTCGCGGGTGGAAGGCGATATCGGACAGAAGCATGGTGGTGGGGCGCGACTATGCCCGAGGCATAGTCGCATGGTCAATGTCGCGATCGGGAGCATGTAACACCCTCAAAGTTAGAAAGAACAACTAAACAAAAACTCCAATTAACTAAACAAATAAGGATAACATTCCTTATGCAAACCATCCTTGGAAATACCTCAATAATAAAACCGCAACAACTTCAACAACTCAATATCCTAAGTCCTACACCAAGACTATAGAAGGTCGGGTGCTACTTGACCCAATACAAAGTTGTTATTCCCAAAACACGGATGTAACATCCTGAATTTTCAATAATATTATTTTAATGAGGATTAGGATCTATGTGTATTTTGGTTAAAACCTTGAATTATATAGTAAGTTTATAATTCAATAGGGTTAAAATGCAAGTGATTAGAGTTTGGTGCTATTTTGGAAATATTGGAACTTGGAGGTGTAATTGGTCATTTATGAAAGTGTGTATGGATAAAACAAATGAGATGGAAAATATCTCAGTGTTTTGTGATCTAGGTCGGTCAAGAGGCAGAGAGAAAGAGAGAAAAAGAGAAAAGGGAGAAAGAAGGAAAAACAAGGGTTTGGTCTTCAAAATTGGTAAGGAATTGATTATGGTTTTTGATAAATCTGTATAGATATATGATAGTAAACGAATCTATTTGATGAATAGGATTTCGGAATCATTAGCAGCAGATTGGAATCAGATTGGTGAAAAGAAGTGAGTTTTGTTAAAAAGGTGAGTTCATTTGTTGTTTGCATAAATCAGTGTTTATATGTTAAATTAAACCTTGAAATAGTTGTATAAACTGTTTATGAACTGTATGGAATGGTCTGGAATGAGCTGAATCGAACAGACATCGAATTAGATCGAATTTTAGGCTGCAGACCGAAGTTTCCGGATAAAAAGTCGTATCCGGAAACCCCTGTGAAGAATGTTTCTGGACGTGCAGAGTATCCGGTAAGTTTCAATCTTCTTGTAAGTATCCGGATAGAATTAGTTACCGGATGGTATCCGGATTGTCTTAGTCTCCGGATGTTGTCCGGATTAGAAGGTATTCGGAAAGTATGGTTTACCCGGTGAGTTGTATTTGTCCGGAAAGTGTAATCGTCCGGATAGTTTAAGTCATCCGGCAACCCTGTTGTACGGACACTTTTGAGAAATTGAGAATGCTAGGTTCTGATGGCTGGATGCTATTTCTAGATGTTTTGTCTGGTTAAGTTTTCTAAATAATTTCTGGGGAATTTGAGGATGAAAATACGATAGGTTATCTAGTATTCTCAGAGTTAAGAATATGATATGAGATGTGGCGTGATATGTTGTTATGCATATACGTTAGTAAAGTGTAATGGATCCATAGGCACTAATGGTTATGTACACGTGGAATAGATCAAGTTTAGTCATTATTCTGATGTGTGTGGCACTAATGGTTATGTACACGTGGAATAGATGAAGTTTAGTCATTATTCTGATGTGTGTGAGAAACCCTGGAATAAACGTAATTCCCGGTTTCTAAGGAAGAAGAGGGATTGACATATGTAATTGTAATCTCTACTTCCTTTCCTAAGAAATGGGCATGTGTATATTGCGATTTCTGGAGAATGATATAAGTGGAAATAGGCATGTGTATATTGCGATTTCTGGAATATATATTTATATCACAAGTGGAAATGGGCATGTGTATATTGCGATTTCCGGATTAAGAGCACAATCTAGAATTAGTGAAGATTCGTAGGATGGCTCTGAGACATGATATGATGATGGAATGTGTGTCAGTCATATTCATGGACTTAGATAAAATTGTGTTAACGGAAAAGAGTTACACGTATGGTAAGAAAAGGGTAATCAGGTTAGTTATAACGTGTTTACATTGATTTTGCAAATATTATTGTGGAAACGAATGTTCTCACTAGGCGTTGGCCTAATCGTTTCAATATAATGTTTTCTTACCAGGTGCTAGCTCGGGAAAGTAAAAGGGATGTGGGACGAGCGTTTCGGAATAGCGGAAAAGTCAATTAACAGAAGGAGATTTTGAAGGATTGCTTAGATAACTTAGTTAATCTGATTATAGTGGCATAATTAGATTAATAGGTTATTTGAAGAATTCTGTACTTGTAAATGTACTCCTAGTGGTTAATTCACTTGCTATATATATGAAAGTTGAAGTTTATTTTATCATAACTCGTTGAAATTTAAGGTTCAAATTAGCCCGGATTTTGGGGCGTTACAACGGAAGACTTCACCAAGCCACTTACTAACGCACATCTAGCTCCCCACTTTTCACAGTGTCACTAGAACTATTCCCCAACCGGAACCTGTTGCACATGCCGGCAAATAAAAAGGTTAGGTTAACGCCTAGTGAGTTCAAGAGTTTACATCATGATTAAAGTAATTTGTTAAATGAAAGAGTGCTACTTCAAATCATGATTTCCAAAAGGGTTTATGATAAGAATGTAACAACTCATTTTCCAACGCATAACGAGAGTTCCCAAAATATAAATAGCATTTTCCAAAATGGATTTCGTTCCCAACTCACTCAAAACGTGAACAAACATTTAATTCTCAATTATATAAACGTGAATAAATTACTATTATTCAAATCTTTCAAACATGGGTGAGGCATAATGCCCGACCCATATACCATGGACATCAATCCAAATAAACATAAAACATTACCGAAAACACAGATAAAACCTGATACTCACGCGAGCATAAAAAGGGAGTGAACTCCAAATACCAAAACATGGAAATGACATGCTTCATTCAAACCTTAATATACGTGGAGGGAAATCCAATATTAAAGTTATCATTTGTAGTCAACGCACAAGACCAACGATAATAAAGTAAGGACATTAATATCCAAATAGTGTTGGCAGACAACGGGGGAGAACCGTATCCATTGAGAGTGGAGGAACACAAAAGTTTGCCACTCATACAACGTTAATCGTATGACACTTCACGACATGAAAGCCCAAGTGTCCCTACGACTCCTTTCAAGTTACACCCAAAGAGACAGCTAACCTTAGCGAATATTACCATGAATACCACCAAAGTCCCGACACAAACGGGGTTACAACCATGGCATTGCCCCGACACGGCAGAGGTCATAAACGCCCATCAATCATGATAGCACAACCGGACTCAACCCTCCTAGTGTACCCTTGCAAGGTAAAGGTCATAAAATGTTGGTGATTTTAGTGTCATCAATCATTTTGGTGTAATTGTGATTTAATTGAGATCGATTAAGACGATAAGGCAAACTTACGTAAGTTAGGAGGTGCGGAGTGCACACTTACAAGTTTCCGCTATCATTTTAGATAGCCTTAAAGCGGTGTAGAAGTTCGAAAAGACTAGAATTTTCTCTAAAAAGTTGTCGCTGAAGATCACCTTCAGCTTGTGAAAATTGTCGCTGAGAGCTGAGAGCTGAGAGCTGAGGGCTGTCGCTGAAAGCTGAAGGCTGAAACCTAAGAGTTGTCGCTGAAAGCTGAAAGCTGTCAGCTAAAGTTGAAAGCTGTCAGCTATTGCTGAAAGGCAGCCATCGCTGAATGGCAGCCATCGCTGAAAGTCAGCTGTTGAAAGCTATCAGCTGTTGCTGATAAGTGCTGTCAGCTTTGATCAAATTTTCGCTGGAAAATATTATTGTCCAGAACTTCAGATTCGGTTGTAGGTAATTTTTGGCCTTATCCATTAACGGTTATAACCGTTTTACAACCGTTTAACCGTCTATAACTATCGATCTCTTATTTAAATATGTAATTGAGAATCTGGGTATAAATATATCTTATATCATAGCCTTTGGTGTAAGAAAAATCTTAAGAATTATCCCAATACAAAGTTCGTGAACCCAAGGCTTATAGGGTCAAATTGTTGTATTCGAAAAGTGCCTTTCCGACACGATTCTTAAGATTATCCGGTCTCGACACCATCATATAATTACACAATTTTCTAACATTCGAATACAACAATTTTTGTTTGATTAACGATGGCAAATCGAGAGGAATCCGTTCGTGATATGACTTCGAAATTTGGCAAACTAGAGAAGTTTCTAGGAAACGATTTTCGTAGGTGGCAAAACAAGATGCACTTCCTTCTCACCACTTTGAAGGTTGTGTATGTTCTTAGCACCCCCATGCCGGAGATCGATGAAGATTCAACTTTGGAGGCAATCCGACGTAAAAACAAATGGGACAACGACGACTACATATGCCGTGGGCATATTCTTAACGGTATGTCTGATGCTTTATTTGATGTTTACCAAAATGTAGAATCATCAAAAGAATTATGGGATGTCTTGGAATCGAAATACATGGCCGAGGATGCTTCAAGTAAGAAGTTCCTTGTAAGTAACTTTAATAATTACAAGATGATCGATTCCAGACCCGTAATGGAGCAATACAACGAATTGCTCCGGATCCTTGGTCAATATACTCAACACCATATGCATATGGATGAATCCATATCGGTGTCGAGCATAATTGACAAGTTGCCACCATCATGGAAAGACTTCAAACACACACTTAAACACAAAAAGGAAGAACTTTCCTTGGTGCAACTTGGGAGCCACTTACGTATTGAGGAATCACTACGTGTGCAAGAAAGTGGTAAGACCAAGGATAAGGATATCCCAAGTTCATCCAATGTCAACATGGTTGAGGAGCGTAAGAACACGACCAAGAAGAAATTCGACAAAGGTAAATGGATGTTCGACAATCCCATACATGGACCCAACAAAAAGTCAAAAATGACTTGTTGGATCTGTGGTCGAACAGGACATTTCAAACGAGATTGTCGAGTTGGTAAAGGTAACAAGAATGGAGCGAGTATGAGTGGTGCGGGACAAGGGTCGAACGACCAACCCCCAAATCAAGGTCAAAACTCGATCATTTCTAATAATTCAAGTAAGAATTATGTACCACTAATTTCCTATGCATTTTATGTACAGGATGATGATATTGCGTGGTGGATAGACTCGGGTGCCATGAGTCACGTGTGCAAGGATCGAAGATGGTTCAAGAAGTTCGAACCGGTGGAAGATGGATCGGTCTTGCATATGGGCAACGAGTCTAGTGCTCCAATCTTGGGTCGTGGTTGTGTGGATTTGATGTTTAGCTCTGGGAATTTGTTGAAATTAAACAATGTTTTATTTGTACCTAATATCCGGAAGAATCTAGTCTCCGGAAGTGTGTTGAACAAATTAGGTTTTAAACAAGTATTTGAAAGCGATAAGTATGTACTATCGCGGTGTGGTATGTTTATTGGATTTGGTTACTACAATTCTGGGATGTTTATGTTAAATATAATAAATGAATTTGGTTGTGAAAATTCTGTTTGCATGGTAGATAATAGCAATCTGTCCTTTCTTTGGTATGCTAGACTTGGACACGTGCATTACAAAAGAATGCATGAAATGTCCAAGGATGGCATGATACCTTCCTTTAATTTAAATTTGGAAAAGTGTAAGACTTGCATGCTTACAAAAATCACACGTCAACCTTTTTCCTAAAATTAAAAGATCATCTATGGTTTTGGATTTAATCCATAGTGATCTGTGTGACTTGCATGCGACTCCTTCACTTGGAAATAAAAAGTATTTTGCTACATTTATAGACGACGCTTCAAGATTATGTTATATTTTTTTACTCCATTCGAAAGATGAAGTTTTAGAAAAATTTAAGATTTATAAAACCGAAGTGGAATTGCAGCAAAATATTTTAATTAAAAAGTTGAGAACCGATAGAGGTGGTGAATATTTTGATCCTCTATATTTCCAATCTATTGGAATTATACACGAGACCACGACACCGTATACACCTCAGCAAAATGGTGTTGCGGAACGAAAGAATCGAGTTTTATAAGAAATGGTTAACTCGATGTTATCCTACTACGGTCTTAGTGACAGATTTTGGGGTGAAGCCATGTTGACGGCTTGTTATGTTTTGAACCGGGTACCAAACAAAAGGAGTAAGGATACTCCTTATGAACTTTGGTTCAAGAAGAAACCAAACTTAAATTATTTACGAGTTTGGGGTTGCCGAGCTGTGGTAAGGTTAACAGATCCCAAAAGAAAAACTTTGGGAGAAAGAGGTTAACAGATCCCAAAGGCATATCGGTTCTATGTTATTGAACCCAACGACTCTATTTCGGTTAACACCGTTATAGAATCAAGGGATGCAATATTCGATGAGAATCGATTTACCTCGATTCCAAGACCGAAAGATGTGATTCCTAGTACGAGTGGAATCAAAGATAGTGGAAAAGAAAAAGAAATTTCTCTGGAAATTCCCGAACCTCGAAGAAGTAAACGAGGAAGGATTGAGAAATCTTTTGGTTCCGACTTTCAACTATACTTAGTTGAAGGTTCACGAGATGAAATTGAATCTCAATATGCTTATTGTTATAGCATAGAGGAAGATCCAAGAACCTATGATGAGGCTATGAAGTCTCAAGACGTCGCCTTTTGGAAAGAGTCAATAAATGATGAGATGGAGTCTATCATGGGGAATAACACATGGGTGTTGGCCGACTTACAACCGGGTTGCAAACCTTTGGGTTGCAAGTGGATTTTCAAGAAGAAAATGAAAGTCGATGGTACTATCGATAATTTTAAAGCCCGATTGGTAATTCAAGGATTTCGGCAAAAAGAAGGTATTGATTATTTCGATACCTATGCACCGGTTGCTCGAATTTCCACCATTCGATTATTAATAGCGTTGGCAGCTATTAATAATTTGGTAATTCACCAAATGGATGTCAAGACGGCATTTCTTAATGGTGATTTAAAGGAGGAGGTTTACATGAAGCAACTGGAAGGCTTTGTGATGTCGGGGAATGAACATAAAGTATGTAAATTAATTAAATCACTTTATGGTCTGAAGCAAGCCCCAAAACAGTGGCATCAAAAGTTTGATGAAATGGTTTTGTCTAATGGTTTTCATTTAAACCAATCGGACAAATGTGTGTATAGCAAATTTGACGATTCCGGTAGAGGCGTCATAATTTGTTTATATGTTGACGACATGTTAATCTTTGGCACGGACCAAAGACAAGTCGACTTGACAAATGTCATCCCAATTCTCGATGAAGGATTTGGGGGAGGCCAAAGTGATCCTCGGGATAAGGATTAAACGGGAGAACAAAGGTTTGGCCATAACGCAATCTCACTATGTCGAGAAAGTGTTAAAGAAGTTTAATATGTTAAATTGTTCGCCCGTGAGTACTCCGATGGATCCAAGTGAAAAGCTTATGCCTAACGTGGGTGAAGCCGTTTCACAATTAGAATACTCTAAGGCAATCGGGTGCTTGATGTATGCCATGACAAGTACACGTCCGGACATTGCCTATGCCGTTGGTAGGTTGAGTCGGTTTACTAGTAGACCAAGTACTCATCATTGGCAAGCGGTAAGAAGGGTATTCAAATATTTGAAGGGAACCATGAATCATGGTATAACATATATTGGGTTTCCTTCGGTGATCGAAGGCTACACGGATGCTAGTTGGATATCCAATATAGAGGATCATTCTTCTACTAGTGGATGGGCATTTTTGCTCGGTGGAGGTGCCATCTCTTGGGCCTCAAAGAAACAAACATGCATCACAAATTCCACCATGGAATCTGAATTTGTAGCTTTGGCGGCCGCCGGTAAAGAGGCGGAGTGGCTAAAGAATTTAATTTACGAGATTCCTTTGTGGCCGAAGCCGATATCACCTATATGTATTCATTGTGATAGTGCTGCAACTTTGGCTAAGGCATATAGCCAAATATATAATGGAAAGTCGAGGCACTTGGGAGTGAGACATAGCATGGTTAGAGAATTAATCATGCATGGGGTGATATCCGTAGAGTTCGTTAGAACTCATAACAATTTAGCCGACCACTTAACAAAGGCATTGGCTAGGGACTTAGTGCACAAGTCCGTGATCGGGATGGGTCTAAAGTCCATATAGATCTTTATTAATAAGATACCCAATTCCCCTTTAATATAACGTTAAAGGTTGAATTCAATGTGGAAGGCTTATTGATAAAATTAAAGCACATAATATTATCATCCCAAGGTATGTGCTTAGACCTGCAAGTGTTGTAAGGCTGAAAATTTTATTTCTTAATGATTCTTTTGAAAAATTGCATATGCAGGTGCAAGATGTAAAAGAATCACCTAAGTGGACGTGAAGTGTGGCCGCTTCAAGAAAGTTTTCGACTTGGCTTTCTATACGTTCATGAATGGATAAGGACACAAGGCCTCTACAAATGTGTCAAGTTGTGTTATCTAGATTTGTACGAACATATGTGTATATTATCTTCATGTATTCAAATGGGTTGAAGGGTTCAATTCTTAGAACACCCCGATTCTCGAATATTTGGAATGTGTAATATACTAAAATGGAAATTCAATCTTCGTGACATTTTCATTTATGCGTCTGTTTGAATTTTACATATTTATAGTACGTTGTAAATCAAAGGATTACACTAAAATGGGGGAGGAATTGTAATACCCCGGGTAAGTTCGTTAGTTAAAATCTTCTTTCCGTTAAGTTTAGTTAACTTTAAAGTTGGATGTGTAGGGTAAGTTTGGGTGAAATTATAAGTTAAGGGTACTTTGGTCATATTCGAATAGTTCAAGCCAAAAGTGTATATTAGGTTTGATATACACCCTTGTAGACTTCAGATATTTCACAAACCTAAAATCAGATTTCTCAGTGTGTGAGTGTGTGTTTGGAGACGAGAAGAAGCAGAAGAAGAGTTCGTACGGTTAGGGCTTCAATTGGCTTGGTTGGAAACGATTTTGAGGTAAGTCCTTTATGTTTTATGTTTATAATCAGTAGTATTAGACTTCTATCGGATTAGAATATTTAATTTGTAGTTGTATAGGTTTAATTTGGATCTGGGTAAAATGGAACCGACTGAGTTCTTGGGAGTCCCGGTATAGTGAACTCCCGGTATAGTAGACTCCCGGTATGGTCGACTCCCGGTACCATGGAGTCCCGGTACCATGGAGTCCCGGTATTGTCGACTCCCGGTAACGACAAGACCCGGTAATGCCAACTACGGGTAATATGGAGTCCCGGTACTAGAGAGTCCCGGTACAGTGGAGTCCCGGTGCAGTGAGTCCCGGTAGTTTTGATAGTGTCCGGTTATAGTTTCTGATTGTATTTTTGGATTAAGTTGCTCCGAAAACTTCCTGGGGGCGGCCCCCAGACCCCGCAAGGGCGTTGCCCCTTGACCCCATCCGCTATCCGGGTAGCGGAACCCCCGTGATAAGTCGATGAAGGGAGAACTGTTGAGGATAAGATTTTAGTAGGCTTTATGTGTTTGACTAGTAAGGCGATATATGTATCTTAAATTGTTTCAGATTCTGTGAACTTTGAATGAAAGATTGGATTTCTCGAGAAAAGATTAGAAGGAAATTTGATAACCAATCGAGGTGAGTTTTACTTTAAAACGTTTTCAACTGGAATATATATATATATATATATATATATCTGTGTTTATATATATATGAGATGGATATGTGTGGAAAGGATATACGATCAAGGTGTGAATATTTTGTGTTTATAATATAGTAAGATATTATATTTATTGGTGCATTACACTACACAAGTGCACAGTAGCCGGGTTCCGGTGAGCAGACCGGTGTGTTGCCGAGTTCCGGTGTGCGGACCGGTGTATTGCCGGGTTCCGGTGTGCGGACCGGTGATGTGTCGTAGTTGTTGTACGGCGTTGATTTATTAGTTGGCTTGCTACCAACTAATATGGCCATGGTAACGAGAATTGAGGAGGAGTTGAGCACGATGCACGAGTCTTGATGTGGTAATTAAAACACATGTAGTATATATATGTGTGACGTTTATATACTTATGGTATATGTGTGTATATTGGCAAAGGTTGTATTTAAACTATTTTGATTGACGAAAGGTTTTATAATGATTTTGGAAAGGACCAGGATTAACTCACTAGACCCGTTTGGTCTAACCCTCATTTTGTTTTCAAAAATATGTTTTCCAGGTCGAGGAATTGATAGCGGCAAAGGAAAGAATAAGGTGTAGACTGCCTTCGTGGACCGATGTTGCTTAGGAAGTTTTATGTAATTTGTAGTTTCGAGACTAAAAGAGACCGTACTTGGTTTGCTATGTAACTTTTGTTGTAAATCAATGATATGTATGCATGTTATGTATTATGATGTATGTTATGGGATTTGGGTTGTTACAGGAATGTTGGTGATTTTAGTGTCATCAATCATTTTGGTGTAATTGTGATTTAATTGAGATCGATTAAGACGATAAGGCAAACATACGTAAGTTAGGAGGTGCGGAGTGCACACTTACAAGTTTCCGCTATCATCTTAGATCGCCTTAAAGCGGTGTCGAAGTTCGAAAAGACTAGAATTTTCTCTAAAAAGCTGTCGCTGAAGATCACCTTCAGCTTGTGAAAATTGTCGCTGAAAGCTGAGAGCTGAGGGCTGTCGCTGAAAGCTGAAGGCTGAAACCTAAGAGCTGTCGCTGAAAGCTGTCAGCTAAAGCTGAAAGCTGTCAGCTAAAGCTGAAAGTTGTCAGCTATTGCTGAAAGGCAGCCATCGCTGAATGGCAGTCATCGCTGAATGGCAGCCATCGCTGAATGGCAGCCATCGCTGAAAGTCAGCTGTTGAAAGCTATCAGCTGTCGTTGATAAGTGCTGTCAGCTTTGATCAAATTTTCGCTGGAAAATATTATTGTCCAGAACTTCAGATTCGGTTGTAGGTAATTTTTGGCCTTATCCATTAACGGTTGTAACCGTTTTACAACCGTTTAACCGTCTATAACCGTCGATCTTTTATTTAAATATGTAATTGAGAATCTGGGTATAAATATATCTTATATCATAGCCTTTGGTGTAAGAAAAATCTTAAGAATTATCCCAATACAAAGTTCGTGAACCCAAGGCTTATAGGGTCGAATTGTTGTATTCGGAAAGTGCCTTTCCGATACGATTCTTAAGATTATCCGGTCTCGACACCATCATATAATTACACAATTTTCTAACATAAAACATGGGGCCCGGGTCAAATCCCGCAACACCCAATAGATCATTAAATAAAGACTGACTTACGTGCCTATGGATCCAATGCAACACAGTCTAAAATTACATGACTACACAGGAATGACTACTGCACTCGAGCATGTAATTATCAATAATATGCAATAAGATGCAATAAGTTGCAATAAATGCAAACCATAAAAAGGACTCTACATTGAGCCATCAAAATCGGACAAGATGTCCCCAAAACTCATTTAAAGTCAAAACCGAGCTAAATGCTCAAAACCTATCAGACAAATAAATAACGGTCCTCATAATGTAAAATGCATTAAACGGCACTTATGTAAACGTATACCTCAAAGACATGATTAACCCAAAACTCTTCATGAATTAGGACAAATGGTTTCCAAATGGACTCATACACTTATAATTCCAATATGTCTCATAACACGAAAATATGCATTTTCCCAAATGGTTTATAAAATCAATTGCACCAACATGCTTAAACCATTGAATAAACTCCATTTAAGCAATAAATCATTTAAGGACATATTTATGATTTTTACTTATCAAAAATCCGAAAATCCTAAATATGGGTGTTTTACAAGGTTTATAAAGTTAAACACTTCAAAAAGTCAAAACTCACCAAATAACTCAACAATTGATAATTTTATGTAAAACACACAAATACTTGAAAAATAACATTTTTGGCATGTACAATATTTTCACAAATCAACTTGAACTCACCTTGCTAGATTTAGGCTAAATCTTGATTTTCCCCAATTTGAGCCCCTTTGAAGAAACTTGAATCCTCAAGCCAAATCTTCCAAAAATCTAGATCCATAAGTTTACAACCATCAATAATCATATTCAACCATTTAAAAATGTTCCCCAAACATTTTCATCAATAACCTCAACTTTACCAAAACCCTAATTTCCATTAATGAATAAAAGAGAAGGTTACCTCAACCACGACATGAATCCACCAACCAAACACCTTTAGGGTTACCAATATGAGCTTCCTTTCTCATTTCATCCAAAGAAAGGGAAGGATTTAGGTGAAGGTTGGGTAAAACCCTAGAAAGTGTAGAAATCTCACCAAAATTAAAGTGAGATGAAGAATTCCAACCTTCATCCATAAATCCTTGCTAAGAGATGAGGGAGAGGCTTTAAATCACAAGATTTATGGCGTCAAGGATTCCAAAAATGGTTTAGAGGGTTAGGGTTCGGTTTGGGGGAGTTTTGAGGAAGAGGAATGGGATGAAAATGAGAAAATGGCTAAAATCGCGACTTTTGAAACCTCCAGGGCCCGTCGGCTAAAGTGACGTGCGACAGTGACAAGTGTCACTTTCGCTGGATACTCTCGCCGGGGTCCATGGCCCTCGGTACAAAACCGACGAGAGTGACATGTGGTTGTGACACTTGTCACTTGTGCCGGTCACTTTAGCCGAGGTTGTACCGAAATTTGTTTTGGTCATAACTTCTTCGTTTTAGCTCCGTTTTCGCTCTGGAAAGGCCCGTTGGGTTCGTATTTGAATTTTCCATCCAACAAGACTATAAAATCTAGGATTCAATCCAAAATCCTATTTCTTCTACTTCTCTTGAAAGATCAATTTCTACACTGACTTAAAATTACACTTACCCGGAAATTACGGGTGTCATAGAGTAGTGGTGACCTTTTTATACCACTTTTTGCCAAGATGAAACCCACTTCTAAAAATCAGAATTGGAACCCGATTCTCCTCTCCCAAGGGGCGATTCTCACCCTTTTCCTCCCTCCATCTCTCCTCATTAAATACTTTGGAAGAATCCTTGCATTTATGGTGGATTTCTTGGCTAGGAAGTCGTCAAGAAGAAGCCATCAAGGTTTAGCTAGTCTCAAGTTCTCTCCATCTCAAGAGATGCCATTTCTAGGGTTGCTACTTTTCTAGGTTTTTGGCTTAAAACCTAGATTGTGAGTTCCTACACTCTTGGCATCTTTAAATACGAGTCTTTTAATCCTTCTTGATCTCATTAACTAACATTTATTTGGAAAGCTCCTTGTTGGTGCTATTAAGCTCAAACTCCTATATCTTGGGGAGAAAGTGCTTAATGACAATGAAAAAGGTTATGTGGTAGTATTTATTATTATGGATCTACATGTGGAGGATGATAACTACCTTGGGAAAATTATGACTTAATTTAGGGTTTTGGGCTTAATGACTTGGCTTATGGCTTAATGAGAATGTTCTTGGATTAATGATGGTATCTCGTCTTATTATGAGTATTGTTACATGTAATAATGATATATTTAGTTCTACAATTCATGTTATACCCATTATTGTATGTGGATATGCTTTGGAAGTATGTATGTGGGGTTTATGTGCTTAATAAGCTTGGGTTTTTTGTTGTAAGATTACCATATGGAAATAAATGCTTAATGGAATGGTTGGACCATGTCCCATGGATATGATATGCATTTATATATGAATGTACTACTTGGAGTAGTTGTTGGTTGGTATTTACACTTTGGATGAATCATTAAGTAGGCACTAAAAGGATATAGTCTTGGGCGCCACCTTAGAGGTATGTGCCTAGATCTCCGCCTTTTGGGACAATGCCTTGGAGGTAGTTCCCAATGTGTCGGGCCTTAAGGCGTTACTTGTGGGAGTAGACGCTAAGGTATATCGTCTCTTGCGGTGTAACTTAATTTGGTGTTTTGGGTCTCCCCCATTGATTCCAATTGTAAATGATTATCTTTATGAACCATGTTATCTTATTTGTTCAACTCACTAGGCTTCTTGGCCTAACACTTGTTTGCTTGTTTATTGTGTATCTCAGATCCTAGTGGAGCCGCCCTTAAGAAGGCTTAGATGGGATTGTGTGAGCTTGAGGATACACTTTTGGGATGTCGTTGTTAGAAGACAAGATTGGATTAGAGATGACACCCCTTTTGTAATCCTATTTCTTCTATAGAAAATAGATTAGTTGGTTGTCATTTACTTTCCGATTCTATACATTTGCATTTAAACAGGTATTTGTATTTTCCCCTTTTTGGGAAGCTCGTGCGATGCCATTTTATAGACCGCTCTTCCGTTTTATGGAAGTTTTTGTTTACCCCTATTTTTAGGGTGTTACAAGTTGGTATCAGAGATCTAGTTTAAGTGAACTAGGCGATGTCTGTAGCATGCCTAGACTTAAGCTAAGTATAGTGTCACTAAATTACCATTGTGGGTAGACGTCCTAGGATGGGAGAGCGTTAGGACTTGCAGAATTACGTTTGTTGAAAGTTATGATGACGGTAACGAGGACTCTTGTGTATAACATGTTCATAATTTCACCTAGTTAATGATATTATGAATGTGTTGTTACGTGAGCATGCTTGAATTTCTATTGTTGTGATGATTGATGAATGTATTAGTACGTAACTATAGTCTATCTCTTATTCTTACTCTAGCATGTATGACAGACTGAAATGGTAAATACAAGGAGTAGACTTCAAGCATCACCGGAAGGTCATGCAGTGACCGAATCTACTACCGATCAACCCAATGACATAGCAGCAGCTGAACTACCTCCAAGGCCACCCCTCTTGGGAGGAGGAGTGGAACGTATACCGAGGACCAACATCGTTACTTCCAACCCGGTAATGGAAGAGATTACTCTTGAAACTCGGATAAGGGATAGCATGATGCAAGCCATGAAGTCGGACAATGGTCAACAACAAGAAATGTTCATGAAGTTGTTAGAGGATCGGGACAACAGTCACCGACGACCCGAGATGGTGGCGGAGAATGCCGTGAATGGGTCAGGGGGTCTTGTGAACATAGTTGTTGAGGAAGACCAAGCAATCGTCCGAGACAGAATAAACGAGAGAGGATGTTCGTACAAAACCTTCCTTGGTTGTAAGCCGCCAAAGTTCGCGGGAACTACCGATCCAGTTCGATGCATGTATTGGATTCGAGAGATGGAAATGGCATTCGACGCTAGTGAGTGTCAGGACTCTCAAAGAGTCAAGTTTTCCTCTCATATGATCAAGGGAGAGGCCCTCACTTGGTGGAATCTCACCCGTTTATCTGTTACGCCCGAGGTGTTGGCCAAACTCACGTGGCGAACGTTCAAGAAGAAAATCCTTGACAAATACTGCAGTGAAAGGGCTCTAGACAAGACCGAAGAAGAGTTCTGTGGGTTAAGGAAGGGGAGTACAATCGTTGAGTACTCGAAGTCGTTTCTTGAGAAACTAAGTCTGGTGGAGCATCTGGGTCCTGATGAGAAGATGAAGATAAAGGCATACCATCGGGGTTTGCCTGCTGAAATGAAGATGGCCGTGAGAAACACCAAGGTGTCGACGTTGGAAGAAGCGATCGAAGAATCGCTATTGGTGGAAGATGATTTGGCCCAAGGGAGGTTAGAGCATGTGCAAGTTGTGTGAGGCACCTATCCTATCTCTACCTGACGAAACGGATGACTTCGTGGTGTATAGCGACGCTTCAAAGATGGGTCTTGGTTGTGTGTTTATGCAACGAGGTAAGGTAATAGCGTATGTTTCGCATCAGCTCAAAGAACATGAGAAGAACTACCCAACTCACGATTTGGAACTAGCGACGGTGGTCTTTGCCTTGAAGTTGTGGAGACATTATTTTTATGGGACAAAGTGTACTCTCTTCACCGATCACAAAAGCCTCAAGTACATTTTCGATCAAAAAGAGCTAAACATGCGACAAAGAAGATGGGTTGAGTAGTTAAAGGACTACGACTGCGAACTACTCTACCATTCGAGAAAGGCTAACGTGGTGGCGGATGCATTAAGCCGGAAAGGTCATGGAAGTGAAATCAAGCTAACTCTCACAAAAATTGATGTAGTGTCAAGCTTAATGGAGAGCATCAAGTCATGCCAAAAAGAGGCACTACAAGAGGCCAACCTTAAAGAAGAAGTGATGGTAAAGCAAATGGAACACCTAACGGAGGATAGCCGTGGGCTCAAACTTTTCCAAGGACGAATTTAGGTGCCGAAGTTGGGAGGAAGCCGCGAGTTACTCCTAGACGAGGCGCATAAGTCTAAGTACTCCATTCATCCTGGTAACACGAAAATGTATAGAGATTTGAAGTTGAATTATTGGTGGTTGGTGATGAAACTCGATGTCGCCAAGTATGTGGAAACGTGTGTCACTTGCCTTCTAGTCAAGGCGGAACATCAAAAGCCTTATGGAAATTTGCAACCTTTGAAGATTCTGGAGTGGAAATGGGATAATGTCACGATGGACTTTGTGACCAAACTACCAATGACGTTGCAGGCCACGATACCATTTGGGTAATAGTGGACCGTTTAACTAAGAGTGCGCACTTTCTAGCCATGAGGGAAACATTACCAATGGAGAAATTGGCTAGGCTTTACGTCAATGAAATCGTGTCAAGGCACGACATACCGGTATCCATCGTATTCGATCGGGATAGTCGATTCACTTCTAACTTTTGGGCTAGTTTCCAAAAGGAATTGGGAACCAAGGTTAAGTTGAATACGGCTTTTCACCCCAAAACCGACGGGCAAAGCGAGAGGAATATACAAACTCTTGAAGACATGTTGAGATCATGCGTCATCGATTTCGGGGGAAGTTGGGACACGCATCTACCTTTGGTGGAGTTCACGTACAACAATAGCAACCATTCTAGCCTTAAGGCCTCTCCGTTCGAAGCTTTGTACGGCCGAAAGTGTAGGACTCCGGTGTGTTGTCTTGAAGCGGGAGAGAAACAATTTGTGGGGCCGAAGATTGTGCAGGAAACCGCAGATAAAGTTAAAGAAATCCGAGAACGCTTGAAAGGGGCTCAAGACCGGCAAAACAGTTACGCGGACAAGAAGCATCGACCGATTGAATTTCAAGTGGGTGATCGAGTTATGCTAAAGGTTTCTCCATGGAAGGGCATCATCCGGTTTGGGAAGCATGGGAAACTTAGCCGCGTTTCCTTGGAACCTTCACTATTTTAGAGCGGATTGGACTCCAAGCTTACAGGTTGGATTTACCGCCGCAGATGGACGAGATCCATCCTACCTTTCACGTTTGCTACCTACGGAAGTGCTTAGCCGAAGAGAAGAACATCATTCCCATGACGAAATCTGGGTGGACAACAATCGATGTGTGGAAGAACCAGAAACTATTTTGGAAAGAGAAATGAAGAGACTCCGACACAAGGAGGTGGTTATGGTGAAGGTTCAATGGAAGCATCATCGAGGTGCCAACGTGACGTGGGAGTCCGAGGAGGAGATGAAGAAACGCTACCCTCATCTCTTCGTCTAAGGGCAAGATTTCGAGGAAAAAATCCTTTCTAAGGAGGGGAGGATTGTAACGCCCCGATTTCTTGAGTAAGTAATACCACCCCATCCTTGAACTCATATTATTGCTACAACCTTTGGTAATTTCAACATTTAAGTTCTCTAAGGTAACCGTAGTTATACGACCTATATACGGTTGCATGCGTGTGTGTACGTAAAAGTTTCATGCACAAACCTTCAATATTTCCATGCATGATGTCTCGGGACAAGCCACGTTGCATTTCGGGATTTGCATCAAGGCAGCAGGTCGAGGACCGGGTGCGACTATGACCGGCGACCTTGACCATGGTCATAGTCTCTTGGTCATTGTCGCGGGTGGAAGGCGAAATCGGACAGAAGCATGGTGGTGGGGCGCGACTATGCCCGACGACTATGCCTGGGGCAGTTTCGTGATCGGGAGCAGTGGTGAGCTTTTTATAGCACTTTTTGCCAAGATGAAACCCACTTCTAAAAATCAGATTTGGAACCCGATTCTCCTCTCCCAAGGGGAAATTCTCACCCTTTTCCTCCCTACATCTCACCTCATTAAATACTTTGGAGAATCCTTGCATTTATGGTGGATTTCTAGGCTAGGAAGTCGTCAAGAAGAAGCCATCAAGGTTTAGCTAGTCTCAAGTTCTCTCTATCTCAAGAGTTGCCATTTCTAGGGTTTGCTGCTTTTCTAAGTTTTGGCTTAAAACTTAGATTGTGAGTTCCTACACTCTTGACATCTTTAAATACGAGTCTTTTAATCCTTCTTGATCTTATTAACCAACATTTATTTGGAAAGCTCCTTGTTGGTGCTATTAAGCTCAAACTCCTATATCTTGGGGAGAAAGTGCTTAATGACAATGAAAAAGGTTATGTGGTAGTATTTATTATTATGGATCTACATGCGGAAAATGATAACTACCTTGGGAAAATTATGACTTAATTTAGGGTTTTGGGCTTAGTTACTTGGCTTATGGCTTAATGAGAATGTTCTTGGCTTAATAATGGTAACTCGTCTTATAATAAGTATTGTTACATGTAATAAAGATATATGTAGTTCTACAATTCATGTTATACCCATTATTGTATGAGGATATGCTTTGGAAGTATGTATGTGGGGTTTATGTGTTTAATAAGCTTGGGTTTTTGGTTGTAAGATTTCCATGTGGAAATAAATGCTTAATGGAATGGTTGGAACATGTTCTATGGATATGATATGCATTGATATATGAATGTACTACTTGGAGTAGTTGTTGGTTGGTATTTACACTTTGGATGAATCATTAAGTAGGCACTAGGAGGATATAGTCTTGGGCGCCACCTTGGAGGTATGTGCCTAGATCTCTACCTTTCGGACAATGCCTTGGAGGTAGTTCCCAATGTGTCGGGCCTTGAGGCATTACTCGTGGGAGTAGACGCTAAGGTATATCGTCTCTTGTGGTGTAACTTAATTTGGTGTTTTGGGTCTCCCCCATTGATTCCAATTGTGAATGACTATCTTTATGAACCATGTTATGAATTATCGCATGCTATCTTATTTGTTCAACTCACTAGGCTTCTTGGCCTAACACTTATTTGCTTGTTTATTGTGTATCTCAGATCCTAGTGGAGCCGCCCTTAAGAAGGCTTAGATGGGATTGTGTGAGATTGGGGATACACTTTTGGGATGCCGTTGTTAGAAGACAAGATTGGATTAGAGATGACACCCCTTTTGTAATCTTATTCATTCTATAGAAAATAGATTAGTTGGTTGTCATTTAATTTTCGATTCTATACATTTGTATTTAAACAGGCATTTGTATTTTCCCCTTTTTGGGAAGCTCGTGCTATGCCATTTTATATACCGCTCTTCCGTTTTATGAAAGTTTTTGTTTACCCGTATTTTTAGGGTGTTACAATTCAAGTATCTCAAGTTAGGTCAAATGAATCTATGACTCCTCATGGTTCATTTTCAACTAGTAGAATCATATACCATGTATATCAATTATAAGGCCATAAACAAGTAGCATTGAGTATAAGAATGGCTCAAATAAACTAAAACCTCTAGTTACGTTAAATACTACAAAATATGTATTTTTACATGAAAGGGTCAAAATACCAATCTGATTACATAAAACTGTTCCTGAAACACTTTCAATGTAACTCATGTTTCTCAAGATACCAAATGTAACACTCGTAATTTTTGGTAAGTGGATACCCGTACGTTTTTACGACTTGAAATGGTGAGATTAATGTTGGAAGAACATTATTTAAAGTCCCTAAGAGTATCGGGACTATTGATGTGGAATAAGTCGAGTTTTGGGGCTTGGCACGGGTCCGTCTACAATGCCCGACGACTATGACAGTGTCATAGTCGCACCTGGCACTGTTGCAACCAAAGAGCGGCATACGGTATCTCCTGAGCGACTATGACCAGCGACATTAACAGTGTCATAGTCGCTGGTCAATGTAGCACCCAGGGGGCAGAATGTTGTAAAAAACGAGATTTCAGCCTATTTCTCATTTTCACTTCTCACTTTTTTCCCAAACCTTTCTAAGCTCTCCCAAGGTGAAACCTACCTCATTTATGTCGATTTTGGAGACTTTTTGGTTTAAATCCTTGGGTATTATGGTGGTAAATCATTATCAAGTTAAGGATTGGAAGCTAGGAGCAAGAGTTCATCATCTCCACCCATTTCTTCAAGGTTGTGGCTAGGGTTTTCAAGGTTTTCACCAAAACCTAAGTGGTAAGTTCATCACCTCCATTTCCAAACTTCTTTATGAGTTATAAATGATCCATTGATGATTTCCTAGTGTTTTATTTCTCCAATTTCGGTATGGACGATTTTGAGAAAAGTTAGGTCAAAGTTAGGGTTTTGGTATTCTTGGTGATTTTGATGTAATGTGTTTGGGGAAATGATTCTAAGTGTTTGGGGATGAATATTTATGGTTGGAAACTTGTGGATCTAGGTTTTTGGAAGATTGGTGTAATATCTCGGGTAAGTTCGTTAGTTAATTTTCGGTTTCGTTTTATTTATTTAATTTTCGTTTATAAGTTTAGGGGTGTATCCATCATTCTAGTAAAGTTCAAACCCTCCATTCACAATTTGACTTCCATATAAATTGAACCACCCCTCTTGAATTTCATTGAAGTCGGTCTAAGTCGGGGTGTGTGTGTACAATGAGTTCAGAGAGAAGGAGAAAGAAGTCCTCGATCGATTAGGGCCATAGAAGGGGTTCGATTGAAGCAATTGAGGTGTGTGTTTCTTTTCAAATTGGGTTTCTAGCAGTTAGTATTAGATTCCTATCAGTTTAGAATTTTTAATTTTCGATTCATAGATTGGTTGTGGTTGATTTTGGGTTCGAACGACTTGTCCGGATTCCTCTTAGTTTCCGGATGCAAAATATCCGGATTCCGGTATGTTCCGGATGAGGTTTGATCCAGATTCTCTAAGTTTCCGGATATGGTTTCCGGATGGTGTCCGGATTTGGTTACCGTATTTTAGTTGTCCGGACCGGGAGTATCCGGTTTCTTAGGATTTCTGGGTAAGTTTCGGATGGATTCTCGGATGGTTTATCCGGATAATTATTCCCGGATTCTTTATAGTTACCGGATGAGATGTATCCGGATTGTGTACCGGATTCTCTAAGTTTTCCCAGTGGGTTTTCGGGTGAGTTACCCGGATAAGTTCCCAGATCACATATCCGGAAGTGGGACCCCCGTGCTAAGTCGCCGAAGAGGGACATTTGTGAGTGTTTTCTAGGTAAGGGTATGTTAGGCTTATTTAGGATTCTCAACCTGTCGAGTAGTTTTATGTGGTAAATGGTTATATATATTTTGTGTAATTCAGATTGGTGAAGTTTGTGGAAAAAAGTAAGGTTCTGACAAGTTTTCAAAAGATGGTGATAATTGCGTTATTTCATCAGGTGAGTTTTACTTTAATCATTTTCAAACTGGAATACATATATACTGAATAAATATGTTGTAGGTAGTGTGATGATGTGCTTATGATTGAAATATGATATATTGAGATGTATCGTGTATTTATATAAGCATTACACTACACGATTCCACGTTGGCCAGACTTAGGGCCGATGGAGTTTGGTTGTACGGAGGGATAGGAGTTGGATGTATTTTAGTGCAGCGGAGTATATTGATTAGTTGGTTTAGCACAACCAACTAATATAGCCATGTGAAAGAGTTGTACACAGTGCATACGAGTCATGTTTGGTATTCAAATACTTGTTGTATATCTGTATTTTACAAAGTGATTTCTATACTGACAGGGATTTTCTCACTTAGACCAATTGGTCTAACCCTCATATTGTTTTCAAAAATATGTATTCTAGGTCAAGGAGCGAGTAAGAGCAAAGGAAATGATAAAATGTGATATGCTTTCGAAGACTGTTTGTGATTAAGTAGCTTTCCTAAAAATGTTTTGTATGAATAGTTTTTGGTGGTTTGTAATGTAATATATTAGTGAAAAATTTGTACAGGTATATGTATTGTATAGTTTTGGGACCAAGAGACCTTATATGATATAATATGTATCTTTGTTATCTTATATTGAGATGTAAATGGTGTTATATGATGTATGTTTGGGTTGGGTTGGGTTGTTACAATTTGGCTTGAAGATTCAAGTTTCTTCAAATGAGCTCAAGTTTGGGAAAAATCTAGATTTAGCCTAAATCTAGCAAGGTGAGTTCAAGTTGATTTGTGAAAACGTTGTTCATGCCAAAAATGTCCATTTTCAAGTGTTTATGTGTTTTTCATGAAAATTATCTATGGTTGAGTTATTTGGTGGGTTTTGACTATTTGAAGTGTTTAACCTTGAAAATCTTATAAAACACCCACATTAATTTTATAATTATATCTCAAAGAAAAGTGTTTTGAATGTTTATTGTATAAATGGGGGTCTTTGGTAAAAATACACTTTAGTGTTATTGGAAAAATGAATAATTATTGTTATGGGTCATTTGTATATATATATATATATATATGATTGTGAGTTGTGTGGAAAACAATTTGATCAAATATATGATGGGAATTTGGATTTATCATATCTTGGAGGTATGTGTTTGCATATATGACTTTTAAATTCATTTTATTGTATTAGTGATCTTTGTTGTTGGTCAATTGTATTGTTGAGCCTTTGGCTCGTATTTGACTGAAGTGAGTCTTGGGGACTTTGGTCCAATGTAAATTACTCTATGTTGAGTTTTGAGATTATATGCATTTGAGTCATATTTATTATTTAATTACATGTGTTAAAGATGTTGGACATTCTTTTGGGAGCCATGTAACTGTTAGACTATAATGCATTGGATGCATATGCATATGAGTCGGTCTTGTTTATGGGGTCGAATGGGTATAACGGGGTTGGACTCCGGGACTCATGTTTATGACCTTAAACTTTCCAAGTGGACACTAGGAGGGTTGAGCCTCGAAGTTCTACCTTGGAGGTGAGTACTAGGACCTTCGCCGTTGAGGTAATGCCTTGGAGGTAGTCCTGCAGTGTGTCGAGTCTTGTGGTGGAAGTCCTGGGGATGGAGACTAAGGTCAACTGTCTCTTGAGGTGAAATTTGTTGAGGAGTCGTAGGAACACTTGTACATATAGTCAAGGAGTGTTATACGATTAACATTGTACGGGTGGTATACTTATGTGTTCCCTCTACCCCCAATGGATGCGGTCTCCCCCGTTGTTGTCAAATATTATATTGAATGTTGTGATACGCGTGTTTTATTACCGTTTGAGCCTTGTGCGAGTAATTGCATGTATTGACTTTAATACTGGAACCCATCCACGTACATTAAGGTTGCTTGAATGATTACTCCCATGCTTGGGTATTTGGGCTTTATTTCTATTTACGTTTTGCGTAAGTTGTTGAGTCGGTCACATGCTTTAGAGAACGTATTATAATTATATGGATTGTTTTCCATGTTTCATGGGCGGTGTATTATGCCTCCTCCTTGTTGGGGTGTTTCGAATAATAGAGTTTTATTCAAGTCGAAATTTAATATTTATTCATGTTTAAGTGAGTTTTGGATTTGAGTCCATTATTGAGAAATGCTTTATATTGGAGCTTTTGGTACGGGATTTGTGTGCATTGGAAAATGGGTTGTTTGTGTATTTAAATAAAATCATTTTTGGAAAATCATGATTTGAGTTGTACTCCTTTCGTTTAACGAACTATTTTAATCATGATGAAAACTCTTGAACTCACTAGGCGTTAGCTTAACCTTTTTATTTGTCGGCATGTGCCACAGGTTTCGGTTGGGAAATAGTTCTAGTAACACTGTGACGAGTAGAGAGCTAGTTGTGTGCTCAAGAAGTAAGTGGCTTGGTGAAGTCTTCCGCATTTTGGGAATAGCGACTTTGTATTGGGTTGAGTAACACCCGACCTTTTGTAGTCTTTGCATGTGGCATAGGATATTGAATGTTGAAGTTATTATGCTTTTATTTTGAGGTATTTCCAAGGATGGTTTGTAGAATGGATTTTATCCTTATTTGATTATTTTATCGAAGTTTTTGTTTAGTTGCTCTTTCCAATTTTGAGGGTGTTACACCAAATAAGGTGATTTACACCAAAATGGGCAATGACCATTAAAATGTGCAAATATAGACATTTTACCAAATGAGATGTATGAAAAATTAAACATGAGATGATGATGGAAAACACAATTAGACATGTATCTAGTTTTTACAAAGTTTTTAAAACTCACAACTTAGGTTTTTAGAAGAAAACCTAGAAAACTTGCAAAACCTAGAAAATCTTGAGGAGATGAGACTTGAAGTTTGGAACACTTGAATCTTCCCACTAGATGGCTCTTATGCAGCTTTAAATGCTCAATCAATGCTCTACCAAACCCTAGGTTTGGAGTAAATGCGATGAGGGTTTTAAAGAGAAAAAATCGCTCTAGAAAGTGTATAGGACGGATTTAGAGTAGGAGAGAAATGAGCTGAAATCGGGTTAAAGGGGTTTTTATACCCGGGTAGGGCCGGGCGATTATGCCAAGATGGCATTCTCGCCGAATTGGTACCGAGACCACACCCTCGACCGCGTGTGAAGGGCGACAATGCCCATGTGTCACTCTCGCTGGCAATGTCGTTGGAGGTGTACCGAGACCTCTTTGACCACAACGACTGTGACTTGCGATAGTGCCCTATGGAACTATCACTGTCAATGTCACCCAGACCACTCTTAGGCCCAAATTTTCATCTTTTGCATCCCGGTAACGCGTACACACCAGCCCAAAATTCCAAAGTCCTGAACCGTCTTCTCATAAAACGAGACTTAATTTACTTATAAATTTTTCGGGAATTAAAGTATGGTGGTCGTTAGTGATTTGGTGGTATGTATGAATCTCCGACCAAGACCTCTGCATGTGATTCGCTTATGATTTTGGGGTTTTCTTGTTTTTATTTTGATTCATGTTCTTTTTATTTTTTATATTTAAATTCAGGGTTTTTGATTAATTGCTAGAATTATAAGTACATTTTTGAACAATTATTTATAATCAAAATACCCTCATTTATAATGATTCTATGCATTTTATGATCTACCTATATGTTATGTTTATTGGTGAATAGGAGCAAAAGGGGGTGAAATGTGGTGAAAATTTGGCAAATGCCACTTTTTGGGCGACTTTAGTCTCATCAAAAGCCGCATTAGTCACTGTGGAGCATATATTTTTAACCCTTTGCAGAGTTGAGCATGTTTTTGTCAAATGACAACCTAAGCAGACATATTTCTCAAATGATCGTTAGCTTGAGCATATTTTCAACGGACGAATCATTTAGCGGGCTTGATGGTGTTTAGGGATTTTTAAGGTTTATAAGCTCGCATTTTCTTGGAGAGATCGATCATAATTTGGTATAGAACAAAGGAAGGAGAAAATGAGGTAATTTTGGGGACTTCAGTCATATTTTCTTTCTATTAATTAGGTAGCATAGATTTTAGGTTTAATATTTACATTTCTAGTTAGTGTTTTCTTTCTATTAAGCCTTAAGATTGTAATCATTTGAAAATTTGATTTGTGTGGAGACTTTCAATCTATATATGTTTTCCTTCATATTTCATTTATGTTAATCTTGGTTGAACATCTTCATTAGGGGTGTGGTGCTCAAAAACCCAATCAACCCGCGACTAACGTAGCCAACCCAACCCAACCCAAACCAATGCAAAATAACCCAAACCGAAGTAACCATATGTCTAATCAAGTTGTAAAATCTTCAAACCTTAGGTATTAGGTTGGAATTGGGGTATGGTCATTTAAACCCAACCCGATGAACCTGATCTTCTTTTGTTTCATGAATTTAATATGATTGTTAAGTTCATATTAATATGTACATCAGACAGTTACACCATCACGTACCCTATTCATATACATATATTTTCAATCTCTTCTTCGTTTCTGATACAGGTAGAAATCGAAGGGTTTTCATAAATAACTGGAAAAGAAAGAAACAAGTTCGAATAGGAAAACGAAAGAGGCATGTAATTTGGCATCGAAAAAGAAACAAATTAAGAATCATAAACAACGGCCGAAACGAGTTACAATTAAGTTGTAGAGGAAATGACAATGAGAATCGAAAGTCAGATCGAAAGAAAAAGAGACGACGCAGGAAACCACGCAGCCTAAGCCGCGCCATATCTCGCGCAAGGCACTATTTGCCAAAATCAAATTCTTCTTATGCGCCGCCTTTTCTTTTGGGAAGATAAGCCATGCACCGTCCATCATCATTCCACTAGCCACCTCCATCAATTTGAATTGGTTTACAAATGTTTCTTTATTATTTATTTTATTTTAATTATTATTATCCTTTAATTATTTTAGTTTCTAAGATTAGGATTAAATCTAATTTTCTTATTTATCTTTTATTAGTTTAGTATTTATCTTTTATTAATTTAGATTATAAATAGGGTTGATAGGTGTTGATCCAAACCCTCAGTGATTTGATAATGACCCTCTCTTAAATACTTAGTGAAAATTGTAAGTAAACAATATGTATCAGAGTTTCACTATCGCTGATAAGTACTAAGATCTTACAGTACCGCTGATAGGAACTCTCGCTCTTTAAATTAAACACTCAGCGAACACTGTTCACCATAATGCTCTGAGTCTGTTCAGTCCTTATGGTGATCGCTGATAAGTTAGTTGTTTACTTATGATCCCGGAAGACAAGTTTCACGTCAACAAAGGTTCTACGCTGAAGTCGAAGATCAAGCTCAAGAACCAGCGACAAGTCTACTAATGAACTGATGCGGATCAGCGAAGACTCAGATTTGTCCACTCAACGTGAAGTATCAAGTACAAGACTTCAGCTATCGCTGAACTTTATCATTCGCTGAATAGTAAATGATAATCGCTGAATCAACGAAAGTTGATCATGAAGTCCTCCGTACAAAGTACTTTTGTCTTAACCTCCCTTGCACGCCACCGTACGAAATGTCAGAAAAGAACCTCCGAAAATCTGAGATCGTACAACCACTCTGATACTACACTGTTCATTCATGCGGCTACTAAGGTTGTCAACAAAGGTCAATGACATGCAACCAATCCGCTGATGACACGTGTAAAGTGTATACTGAATTGCATTAAATGCATGCAGTATATAAAGAGATGAACTCACTTCATTTGAAGTAACTTGCTAACTATGGACAAGTTCAAATCTCTCTCAAGATAGGATTTTATTAGTAATCTCCTTATCTTTCTTAGTGCAAGAAACCTTAGTGTTCCAACTTGTTTAGATTTAGGTTTATCCTTAATCTTGTTTCCGCAACAAGCTGTAAATTGTTAATGATTTATCAATAAACAATTTAGAAAAGTAAAATAGTGTGTTTGTATTCAACCCCCCCCCCCTTCTACAAACTTGTATAGGCCTTTCGGGACCAACAAGTGGTATCAGATCAGATTTGTTTAATCTCATAAACAAGATCTAATCTAAGATATTTCTCTTCCTTGCTATTATCTGAAAATGGCCTCCCACATAAACACAAATTATATAGACAATGGTTCTCTTGCAAAACCCCCTAGATTTTCCAGAGACAACTTCAACTTATGGGAAAATAGGATGATGCTCTTCCTAGAAGGTGTAGACCCTACTATGACCTACTATCTTGAAAACGGCCCACACATCCCTGTAACTATTGATCCTTTAGTTCCAGCCACTGCAACTCGAGCTGCTATTCCTGAAAGGCTGATTCCAAAGGAAATACACATGTGGACCGATGAAGATAAGAAGAAAGTGGCTATAGATACAAAAGCCAGATCCATACTATCCATGGCCCTTCCTGACGAAGTCTACCATTCCGTCATGAACCTGAAATCCTCAAAAGCCATGTGGGACACAATATGTGTTCAGTATGAAGGAACGTCTGAAGTCCAGGATTCAAGAAAGATCAACCTGGTAAGACAATACGAAAGCTTCATTTCTGGTAAGAATGAAACTCTCTCTGAAGTTCATCAACGTTTTAATTGCTTAATTATAGATCTTAAAACGGTTGGTAAGGAATATTCTAACTTTGAAGTGCTAACAAAGTTTTTAGAATGTTTACCTGAAAGCTGGGACAATTATTCCATGTGTCTCAAGCTGTCAAAAGATCTAAGATCAATGACACTTGCTACCTTATATGGCACATTGCTGAATCATGAGCAATCTAGCCATCTTAAGAAGAATCTTGTAAAAGATTCCAAAAGCACCCCTGTTGCTTTAATCTCAGAGGAACCTTCTACTCAGCGACCCGTGGTCACTATCACTGAGTTAGAAAGTAACTCTGAAAGGTCATCAGATTCTGATTCTTCAGATGATGATGAATCCTTGGCTCTCCTAACTAAAAAGTTCAGGAGATTCGCCAAGAAGAAAATGTTTAGAAAGAACAAAACTCTTTCTATAGCTGACAAGCCTAAGTCATCAGCTTTTGTTGATAAGGCTACTGCTACTTGTTTCAACTGCGAAAAGACAGGTCATTTCGCTAACAAGTGCAGGTCAAAGAAAATCATGAGACCTTCAGCTTTTACAAAGAAATCCTTTGTTCCAAGGAATAAAGACGACAAATACTCAAAGCTGAAGGAGAAGTATGCAAAGCTAAAAAGCTTTAAGAAGAAAGGAAAAGGCCTGATGGCTGACTATGATTGGGCTGCTTCTGATGAAGAAGCCTCATCATCTGATTCTGAAGATGATGAAGCAAATCAATGTCTCATGGCCAAGATTGAAGAAGAGGAAGAAAGTTCAGACATTCCCTCCACTTCAACATCTGCTATTCAGGTATCACCTTCCTTCTTTACAAATATTGCAAATATTGATGAAGCTGATAGTCTCCGTAAAATCGAACTGCTGACTAGAAGTTTATACGAAGCCATGAACGGCAAAGCTGTGGTTGAAAACCAAAATCTTGATCTCGCTGAAAATCTTAAAAACTGCCACCTTCAAATAGAAAAGCTTTCTAAATTTGAAGAAGATTTTAAAGATCAAGTCTATTTAAATCAGCTAGTCAAAATCGAACGAGCAGAAGCTATCGCTGCATTAAAAGCTGAACAAGCTACTGTTGAAGGATGGTGTAATTCTTCAACAAAGATCACTGAGATAATTAAGGCTCAGATTCCTCTGAGTGATAAACGTGGTCTGGGTTATAAATATGATACTCCAAAACCAACCACTGAACGTTCAATGCTTAAATTTGGAACGTTCGTATCCTCAGTAGCTGACACTTCTTCATCTCAGTACTCCTCGTCGGTTACACCAATCCCTGAGGAAACTCCTACCTCCTCAAAAGGTAAGGAGAAAATGGTTTATTCAAAACCTACCTCTGTCTCTAAAGACAAAGGTAAAGGAATTGTTATTTATCAAAATCCTTAGAAGGGTACCTTAGTACCTAAGCTGAATGCTTCCAAAGCCTTAGTGATTCATTCATCTGGTTCTAGAAATCAGACCTCTGGATCAGTTCAGCGACCTACTCCTAGACTCAGAGTAGATGTCCTTGGTAAGAAATCTGAAGAACTGAATGTTCGTCCTATTTCAAAAACCAATAGTGTACTTGGTGCTGGCACTTCTAATTCCAAATTAAAAGCTCAACACTCAAGTGGTCCTAGAACTATTTTTAGTTATAGGAAATGTTATCACTGTGGACTTACCGATCATATTGCAAGTAAGTGTCCCACAGCCACCAAAGCTGATAAGATAGCTAAGGTGAAGATAGCACCCAAGAAGACCAAACCAGTTGCAATTCAGGTCAAGGTGACTCCTACCGCTGAGGTCAAGAAATTGACTAAAGTGAAGAAAGACAAAGCTGAATCTTCAAATGCTGCGAAGACTGCTGAACCCATTCCAACTACTTCCACTGACAAACGTGTATACATGGTGAAGTGGGTACCCAAGAAAAACTAATCTTCCTTTGTATTGCAGGTTAAGAAGGGTATCTGGTATCTCGATAGCGGATGCTCTAGACACATGACTGGAAAGAAAAACCTGCTCGCTGAATACACGGAAGAGAAGGGTCCCTCTGTGACTTTCGGTGGAAATGGAAAAGGACACACCCGAGGGTATGGTGTACTTTCAAATGGTACAACATCCTTCAGAAGAGTCGCATATGTTGAAGGGCTGAAGCATAATCTTCTAAGCATCAGTCAGCTTTGCGACATGGATAACAAAGTGATTTTCACTAAGGAATCCTGCTTTGTCTCTGACAAAAAGGAGAAGATAGCTCTCAGCGGTTATCGTTTGGAAAATGTTTATGTTATAAACATGGACTCAACAACCACTGAGAACTCCTGTTTCTTCTCAAAAGCATCTTCTGATGTTAACTGGCTATGGCACAAAAGGCTCTCACATCTCAACTTCAAGACACTGAATACTCTTTCATCCAAAGAGTTAGTCACTGGTCTACCTCAACATTCATACGCCAAAGAGTCTTTATGTTCAGCGTGTGAAAAAGGGAAGCAGACCAAGGCAAGCTTTAAGTCAAAGCAAGTTTCCTCAGTGTCATCTCCTCTACAACTACTCCATATGGATTTGTTTGGCCCCGTTAACAAACAATCCATCGCTGGAAAGAAATATACGCTGGTCATAGTTGATGAATTCTCTCGTTACACATGGGTAATGTTTCTCCGTTCTAAGAGTGACACCCCTGAAGAACTCATCACCTTTGTTCGGAAGATGGAAACTCTGAACAATATGACTGTTCGCTCAATAAGGAGTGATCATGGAACTGAATTCAAAAATAGTTCTCTTGATTCCTTCCTTGAGAGCAAGGGTATTTCTCACAACTTTTCGTCAGTGAGAACACCACAACAAAACGGAGTCGCTGAAAGAAGAAATAGAACAATTATTGAAGCTGCACGTTCAATGCTCAGCGATTCTCACCTGCCTACTCAGTTTTGGGCAGAAGCTGTCAACACTGCTTGTTTTACGCAAAACAGGTCGCTGATAGTTAAAAGATTCAAAAAGACAGCCTATGAACTCTTTCATGGGAGAAAGCCTTCAATCAGCTTTCTTCACATCTTTGGATGTCAGTGTTTCATACTGAACAACAGAGATGCCCTTGGAAAGTTTGATCCTAAGGCTGATGATGGAATCTTTCTTGGATACTCCTCAGTTTCCAAAGCCTTCAGAGTCTTCAACCGAATAAGACAAACTGTAGAAGAAACTATTCACGTCACGTTTGACGAATCCCGTTCAGCGAACTCTAAACCGAACGCTGATACAGAAGAACTGAATCAATGGATGTTTTCTCATCTTGGTGATTCAGAAGATGTTCCCACTCCTCATGCTCACACAGTAGAAAATGATGGTCCTTCTATCATTCCAAATATGCAAAATAGTGAAGCTGAAACATCTTGGGTCTCAGCTGTTCCTATAAACACTATACCTGCAGTTGATCCAAATGTCTCAGAAATTCCATCTATTTCTCAGCAATCAGTGAATGAAGTGGCAAATGCAAACATTCCTCTCTTAGCTGATAATCCAGAAGTAGCTGAAGCCTCATCTTCAGTTTCTCCAGTTCAGACTGAGTCAGCGACGCATGCTCCGGCTCAGCGATGGACTGTAAATCACCCAATCGATCAAATTCTTGGTGATCCCAACGCTGGTATTCAGACCCGTAGAAGTGCAGGTAATATTTGTTTATTTGTTAACTTTATTTCTCTAACTGAACCAAAGAAAATAGATGATGCCCTCAGAGATCCAAACTGGGTCAGCGCTATGCAAGAAGAGCTGACTGAATTCGAAAGAAACAAAGTTTGGAAACTTGTTCGTAGACCAACTGACAAAACGGTGATAGGCACTAAATGGGTCTATCGAAACAAGTTAGACGAACATGGTACTGTAACTCGCAACAAAGCTCGTCTTGTTGCTCAGGGATACAGACAAGAGGAAGGCATAGATTATGACGAAACTTTTGCTCCAGTAGCAAGACTTGAATCTATTCGTCTTTTCTTAGCATATGCTATACACAAAAACTTCACTGTACATCAGATGGATGTTAAGTCGGCGTTTCTAAATGGAAAGCTGAATGAAGAAGTGTATGTGGAACAACCTCCAGGATTCTCAGATCCTAAGCGTCCAGGTTATGTGTATAAACTGGACAAGGCACTTTATGGCTTAAAGCAAGCTCCACGTGCATGGTATGATACTCTCTCTACTTATCTCCATATTGAAAAATTTGAGCGAGGTAAAATTGACAAAACTTTGTTTTTTTAGAAAAGTGAAAGGTCATATCATTTTAGTTCAAATATATGTTGATGACATTATATTTGGTTCTACTAACCCTGAGCTTTGTACTCGTTTCGCTGATAGAATGAAAGATGAGTATAAAATGAGCATGATGGGTGAACTAACATATTTCCTTGGTCTTCAGATTAAGCAAACTGAAAAAGGAACTTTTATAAATCAGGGAAAATATGTTAAAGATATGCTGAAGAAATTCGACTTAACTGAAAGTTCAGCTATGAAAACCCCTATGGCACCACCGCTGATACTTGACAAGGACACAAAGGGTGTTCCTGTCAATGTCACGCTGTACCGTGGGATGATCGGCTCACTACTGTATCTTACAACTAGCCGACCCGATATTATGTTTGCAACATGTCTGTGCGCACGATATCAAGCTGAACCTAAGATATCCCATATGAAAGTTGTAAAGCGAATCTTTCGATATCTTAAGGGTACAGCGAATCTAGGTCTTTGGTATCCCAAAGACTCAGGATTCGATCTAACCGCCTATTCAGACAGTGATTTTGCAGGTTGCAAAATGGATAGGAAAAGCACCACAGGAGGATGTCAACTCCTGGGTGGAAAGCTGGTAAGTTGGACAAGTAAGAAGCAAAACTCAGTGTCCACTTCCACAGCTGAAGCTGAGTATGTAGCCGCTGGAAGCTGCTGTTCTCAAGTCTTGTGGATGAGAAATCAACTACTAGACTATGATCTTCAGCTCTCCAAAATTCCAATCTATTGCGACAACACAAGTGCCATCGCTATAGCAAACAATCCAGTGCTACACTCAAAGACAAAACACATAGAAATCAGATATCATTTTATCAGAGATCATGTGATGAATGGTGATATAGAACTTCATTTTATCCCAACTGATTATCAGTTAGCTGATTTGTTTACCAAACCTCTTGATGAGACAAGATTCAACTTTCTCATCAGCGAGCTTGGAATGCTGAACTTTGAAGGATAAAATCTTCAGCGGTTCACATTTAATCAGCGATACGTTTATACATTCTTGTATAGGCTTCGGGATAAAATCAACTTATATAATCCATTTCATCATCTTCTCTCTGAATAAACTTGGTTAAACTGATATCCAGGTATGTTTTCTCTCTCTGACAATCGCATGTAAATGCAAGATTTCAAAATAAATTGCATCGCTGAATATCTCTTCCTTAACAGCGATATTTTGAAAATTCCTTAAACCTTCACTGATATTTCTATTCAGTGCTTCATGTTTTTCAAAAGAGTCCTTGAGTTTTTCAAAACCTCAGAGACATCCTAAAAGAATGTGAAAGGACAGTTGTGACGTCATTGCAACGGATAACACTCGGCACGATTTCTTTCTGACACACGTTTGCACGTTTTGTTCAAACTTCCAATCAAATGCAAACACGTGTCCGTGTCATGATGAAAACCTTTTCCCGCTCAAGGTTTTCTCTCTCTAAAAATCCCTATATAAACAACTCTTGGTTTATATTTGTCTTTTACGCGAACAATCTTTCTCCGCAAGAAAAGAATTCTCTGTTGCATTTGTGCTCTCAAAAACCTCAAGAACTGTTCATCATCTTCTTCATCAAAACTTCAAGGTTAATAAGTTCTTATCTTTTATCAAATGCGTATAACTTGTTTTCGATCTTCTCTTTGTTTTAACAAGATCAAACAAAAGAACTTTTTAAAATAAAATCATTTCTTTCATGGTTTTATGAACACAACCATTTCATGGTTGTTCTTCAAGTTTTAAATCTAAATCTTAAACTTGTTCTTCATTCGTATCCATTTTTCTTTTAGAAACTGGAATACAAGATTTTATGGGTTTTACTTTTCTTTTAAAATCAAGAAAAACCCTAATCTTCATTAAGACATTTTTTGTCTGAATGAAATGGACAAGATTCGAAATATCTTAACGGAAATTTCTTTCCACATTAAGATAATTCTTATTTGTTAACATCTTTGGTTGAACTGATAATACAATGATATGGCATCTTCAAAGCTGAATGTTACCGCTGAATCCATCTCCACTGACTCTGAGGAAATGGAAATCTTCAAAGCCCCCCAGGTGAAGTTCGAGCTGGATCAACTCGATTGGACTAAGGCCAACAACCTCTCAGCTCTTCTCGAGTTTCCTCCTCGGAAGCAAGTATCACATCTGGACGATGCTGTAAGTTTTCTGAAGAACATCCCCATCTACACAGCCCTGACCATAACACCTCCTGCCAGTCAGCGGCTCTTATCCCAGTTCTGGTACTCTGCCAGACACACTGAGCTACCCTCTGCCAAAGATCCATCCAAAACCATAGACTGCATACTCAGCGATACTGAGTATGGCACCATCAAGATCACACCGGCCATTATCCGCAAAGCCCTAAACTTCCCAAATGCCTCCAAAGAAAAACCCTTCATTCCATTCCCTGGCCACAAAAGCATGCTGACAGAGAAGCAATCATTGCTTTCCTTGACGCAATGGGTTATATCTGGGATATTGGAAGGGACAAGAAGCCTGAGAAGAAACTGACGCTGATAAAGAAATCCAAGATGCCCAGCGAGATGAATTTCATCTTCGCTCACCTGATCAGCTGCATGACAGCGAAATCCGGATCTTCTGATCAAGCCGCCCAACCTCAGCAGTCCATGGGATACGCACTGCTGAAAGGTCTAAATATTGACTGGGCCTCAATTATTTATGAAGACTTGATTCAACGTGTCGATTCTGCCGCTGACAGACCAGCATGGGTTCCTTACCCACGATTCATCAGCGCCATCTTTCAATATGGCCTGAAGGACAGCTATCCTGAAGAGGGTGATCTGAAACTTTCTCAGATTGGCCCTAAGGTTCTCGACTTCAAGCCTGTCGCCAATGAGGTACGTCTCTCTACTCTTCTCTCTCTTCTAAATTCTCCGCTTTCTGTGGCTCCTTCAGCGACAATACCCATCGCTGATACCCCGGCCACAAAATCCTCTCCTTATAAGAAAAGGAAACCCTCACACACCCAACTTGATTCCAAAAGGATCAAGAAAACCAAGGAGCAACCCCAGCAATTCCATGCTGAAGACTCCTCAGCTCATTCTGAAGAGCTGAAGGAAAGTTCCGTGGTACGCTCTGCCACACCCGTGCAAGCCATCCCTCCAATCCAGACTTCAGCGTCTCCAAACGCTGAGGTTAGAAACTTGGAAACTACCCAACCTCCATCAGTCTCTCAAAAGACTGATGAAGTGATTGTCAGCGATTCCAACGCTGAACTCAGAACCCGAACCCCAATCTTAACCTTCGCTTCTCCCTCCACTCACTTGGACACTCCTCCAGCAAACACTGGAGATGCCATCATTCCAGAAGCCGCCGCTGATGCTTCTCAACAAATGATGAAGAAAGGACCTGCAGAGTTCACCATACCTCACCGTACTTTCGAAGAGGATATGGAACACTATTCAGGAACTTGCAACTTCGACGCGTTCATCAATCCTCCTGCAGGTACAAATCCCACCTTAAACACTGTAACTAAACCTGAAACTTCTGAGCTTTCCTTTGTTCACAAGTACTTATATGTTACAGGTCCTAATTTGGGAGACATCAACGCCTCGCTGAAGTCCGTGGAAACAAAGTTGTCCAGTCTCACCACCACACTCTCCAACAACTCAACAGCTGTAACAAACGCTGGAGAGAACTTGACAAAGCTGACAACGGTGGTGGAGAAGAAAGCTTCCACTGAAGACATCAAGAGTCTTGATAAGACGCTCATCGATTTTGCCAAGGTGCTCTGTGACATCTACACTGACTACACAAGCCTCAAAACATCAGTTTCGACCATGTCAAGCGAAGTAACAACGCTGAAGACATCGATTGAAAAACTCGAGGGTGATATGTCATAGGTCAAGACTGACTTAGGCTCTGTAAAGACCGACGTTAGCTCTATGAAGACGATGATCGAGACACTGGTAAACAAGGCAAACAGTCCAGCTCCTGCTCCTGCCCCTGTCCCTATTCTGGAATCTTTCACAGAGGAGGATCGCACAGAGCTGAGGAAAATCACGCCTGCTATTTCTGGCCTAGTAGACAGAATAGCAAAGCTTGAAGGTTGTGTGAAAATCTCTGGCCCAGAAGACAGAGATGACACCAATGCTGAGTCTGCCCATTCCTCCCCCAGTCATCATGAAAAAGAGGGGGAGAAGAGCGCTGAACATTCCAAGGAGAAAAGCGCTGAAGATCTTGAGAAAAGCGCTGAAGATCTGAACAACAAAAGCGCTGAAGACCTTTCCCATGATGAATCTATCAGGGGAGAGAGGAATGAAGATCTGATCACTGGACCTCAGGGAGATGAAAACCCTGAGGGAACCGAGAAGCTCGCCTCTGTATCTGAGGGGGAGCAACTCGAAGAAGATGCTGAGAATTCCGAAGCAGAAGAAGATGAAGACATCGACATCCCTGACGACAAACCATCCTTCTCTCCAAGAAAGGATGATGATGATGATGATGATGAAGATGACGATGATTTCTTTATCGTCAAACCTGCCCCAAGGATCAAAGCTCTTAAAGGAATCTCAATAAAAGAACCATCAGGGGAGAAGACAAAGACAAAGCCCTCAGCATCTGGCGCTGAGAAAAGCAAAGACAAAGGCCTCGCTGAAGATGAAAATCTAGCGATTCTCTTTGAAAAGCCGGTTTGTCAGGTAAACTAAAACTTTACATTTTCCTTCCCTGAACTTCTCAACAACTCACTAAGTTCTCCAAACCTATATACACATCCACATTATTTTTCTATCTTTTCTACCCAAGTTCTTCTACCCAATTCTTATCTGTAAGATCGCTGCTTTTCAGCTAGTCCTCTCCCCTGTTTGAGGATGTCGCTGAAGGTTCTACTGTTGCGACTTCACAAATAAAGCCAGCTGCTGCTGATGAAATAATCCCAGTCTTGGATTTAATCTCTGAGACTGATGAACCAGAAGAACAACCTCTCTTGCACAATAAGAGACCTTCCTCAGTTCCTCAAAAGCTGAGTGAAGAGGATCAAAAGAGAAGAGAAGAAATAATAAAGCGATTCGAGGATCAGCGAATCATTCTAAGGCGTGATCAACTGCCTTCAGTTCCTCCTAAGTTCAGAATTTCAAAAGCTGAATATCAGGACCACCTTAGAGCTGAACGCCTCATTGCTGAAAGAAAGGAAGCTGAAGAGAAAGACAGAGAATACGCCATCAAGCTCACTCAAGAATCTGTCAAAGACCCCAAGCTGAAGCGTGTTCCCATTCAAATCCAACGAAAGCTGTGGGAAGAAGCCCAGAAGATCGTGGAAAAGAAAACTGAAGTTTCTCAGACCACCTTGATCTGGTGTAAAGAGAAAATTCACTTCAGATATCGTCCAGCGAAGATCAACAAGGTATTCATCTCTGGAAGAACATCTATCGGAGTACCTATTGTTGACATCAAACTGTTCAGAGAAGATGGCACATCTGAAACCTTTCGCGCTGACACTGTAAAAAGGTATGGTCTCTCTGAATGGCTGGAGATGAGGTTAGCTATCCAACCATCACAATCTAAGTACAAGAATCATTTCGAAAAGCTGATAAACAGACAGATCGACTTGATATCTTCTTGTGTGGATATTCCTCCTGTTCCTGATCTAAAGCCGAAAAGAAAAAGAGGTTCTCCAAGGAAGAAACGTCAAGATTCAAACTCAGGACCTGTCATACGAAATGAAACTGGAATTGGTTTCTCTCGCGCTGAAGTACTTGGTCCTGATCCTGATCTATCTGCCCTTGACATCTCTTTTCCACCATGTGAACTTTTCGTCCCTGGTAAAGTCATCAGTAATCCTTATGGAATATTCTTTCTTGACTACGACGGACGAAAATGCTTTCAACGGATCGCTGAGCTCCCAATCACTCCAATCGAACAGCTCAGAGATCTTATCTACTGGTGTGACTTCAGAAAGGACATTCAGGCACGACACCTAAAACCCTTGATCTTTCAAGAAGCGCTGAAGAAAAGAAAACAAGGTGTAACGGTTCCTGACTGGATGATTCCCACTGAAAAGACGACCCTTGATGAACTTCTCATTAAGGAAGAACCTTTTGAAAACTGATATAATCTCCTTTTTCTCTATTGTATCAGTTATCCTTCTGTACTTGTAATTTATTTCGCTTGTACTTGTAATCTTTCTGTTCTTCATTGTAACTTGATTCAAAGATTTAAAGAAAGATTTCAGCGAATGTACTTTACTCCATCAGTACTGAAAAGATCCCAGAAAACAGTAAAAGGGACAAATATTTTATGAGTTCTTTTTATCCTTATGTTTTCATTAAATAGCAATTTTCTTTGTTGCTATGTCATAATCAAATAGGGGGAGATTGTTGATCCAAACCCTTAGTGATTTGATAATGACCCTCTCTTAAATACTTAGTGAAAATTGTAAGTAAACAATATGTATCAGAGTTTCACTATCGCTGATAAGTACTAAGATCTTACAGTACCGCTGATAGGAACTCTCGCTCTTTAAATTAAACACTCAGCGAACACTGTTCACCATAATGCTCTGAGTCTGTTCAGTCCTTATGATGATCGCTGATAAGTTAGTTGTTTACTTATGATCCCTGAAGACAAGTTTCACGTCAACAAAGGTTCTACGCTGAAGTCGAAGATCAAGCTCAAGAACCAGCGACAAGTCTACTAATGAACTGATGCGGATCAGCGAAGACTCAGATTTGTCCACTCAACGTGAAGTATCAAGTACAAGACTTCAGCTATCGCTGAACTTTATCATTCGCTGAATAGTAAATGATAATCGCTGAATCAACGAAAGCTGATCATGAAGTCCTCCGTACAAAGTACTTTTGTCTTAACCTCCCTTGCACGCCACCGTACGAAATGTCAGAAAAGAACCTCCGAAAATCTGAGATCGTACAACCACTCTGATACTACACTGTTCATTCATGCGGCTACTAAGGTTGTCAACAAAGGTCAATGACATGCAACCAATCCGCTGATGACACGTGTAAAGTGTATACTGAATTGCATTAAATGCATGCAGTATATAAAGAGATGAATTCACTTCATTTGAAGTAACTTGCTAACTCTGGACAAGTTCAAATCTCTCTCAAGATAGGATTTTATTAGTAATCTCCTTATCTTTCTTAGTGCAAGAAACCTTAGTGTTCCAACTTGTTTAGATTTAGGTTTATCCTTAATCTTGTTTCCGCAACAAGCTGTAAATTGTTAATGATTTATCAATAAACAATTTAGAAAAGTAAAATAGTGTGTTTGTATTCAACCCCCCCCCCCCCCCCTCTACAAACTTGTATAGGCCTTTCGGGACCAACAATAGGTTTCTTTGTTAAGCAGTTGATCAATTATTGAATAAAAGTTTTCGTTTTTAAGAGTTTTCTCTTGAAGTTTGAGTTTTACACTCGTAATTCTCGTCTATCATAAGGATTTAGACGCTTGTCGATCCTTCCGCAAACCTACGCTGCGTCAAGTGGTATCAGAGCAGGATTCACCTGTCTTTTCACCATTAATGGCATATCAACAGCCCGCTACCAAAGCAGAATTGGCTGAGTCGGATGTAGCCTTATCCACAACACTCGCGAATCTGACAACGGTTGTTAACAGGCTTCAACCCAACATCGTCAACGACAACCGTCAGAGAAGAGACAGGTTTGAAGGACCGGCTATGGCGCCATTTAATGGCAACCTTAACTAGGTCGATCCCTCGAGTTCCGAATCCGAAGAGGAGGAGGAAGACTCCCAAGAAAAGATAAATATCGTACTTCAACGAATACTCCTTTCGTCAAAGGAAGAGAGCCAACACGAAGATCTTTTCCGGTCTCATTGTTCGGTGCACAAAAAGGTATGTAACTTAATTATTGATAATGGAAGTTGTATGAACCTCGTGTCCCAAAAATTAGTCGATTACTTTAACCTACCTACTCAACCACATGAAGCTCCTTATTCTCTTGGGTGGGTCAAGAACGGTTTTCACGTTAGGGTCACTAAAACTTGTCGGGTACCTATCTCAATTGGCAAACAATATCGAGAAGAGGTCCTATGTGATGTCCTTTATATGCACGCTTGCCACATTCTATTGGGTCAACCGTGGCAATTCGATAATAATGCCACTTACAAGCGCCGATATAACATCGTACTATTCCGTTGGGGTGACCTAAAGATGATCATGACACATGTTAATAGCTTCGATGAAAGCCCCAACAAGAAGAGCAACAATAATAATCGTATTATAGGTTCGATTTCTTCCCTAGTCAATCAACCGCCCATTCTGAAAAAACCACCGGAAAAAGAGGAAGCCTTGCCGGAAACAGAGTCACACCATGAAACCTGTACCGATCTGAAAGAGTCGACAACAGACTTCAGGTCCCGGTCAAAGAAACCGAAAGCAAGCTAATGGAAGACATCCTCGAGCCGACGAAACCGTTGTCACAAGATGTCAAGGTCGATGATCCCGAAGGTGATGCTTTCATTAGTCACACATCCAAAGCTTCGATTCAAACCGAAACAATTCTCGGTAAAGTTACCCAAATCTCTTACCCTTTCAAGTTTGATAAACTATTTCGCGTATGGAAGGGATTGCAACGACCTCCGTTGGAATTTGAAGACCGGTCGAAATGTTTGAATTTTGGAGGCCGAGTTGTGCATCCAAGCGTTTTGAAGAAACGCATGTTCTACGAATCGGGTACAGTTGGTTTTCAAGTGAATTTCAGGACGAGTTCTTTTCAAGTGAGGGTGACTGATATAGGGAGAAATCGAAGGGTTTTCATAAATAACTGGAAAAGAAAGAAACAAGTTCGAATAGGAAAACGAGCTCGAAAGAGGCTCGTAATTTGGCATCGAAAAAGAAACAAATTAAGAATCATAAACAGCGGCCGAAACAAGTTACAATTATGTTGTAGAGGAAATGGCAACGAGAATCAAAAGTCAGATCGAAAGAAAAAGAGACGCCGCATGAAACCACGCGGCCTAAGTCGCGCCATATCTCGCGCAAGGCACTGTTTGCCAAAATCATTATTTTGGGAAGATAAGTCATGCACCGTCCATCATCATTCCACTAGCCACCTCCATCAATTTGAATTGGTTTACAAATGTTTCTTCATTATTTATTTTATTTTATTTTAATTATTATTATCCTTTAATTATTTTAGTTTCTAAGATTAAGATTAAATCTAATTTTCTTATTTATCTTTTATTAATTTAGATTATAAATAGGGTTGATAGGTTTCTTTGTTAAGCAGTTGATCAATTATTGAATAAACGTTTTCGTTTTTAAGAGTTTTCTCTTGAAGTTTGAGTTTTACACTCGTAATTCTCGTCTATCATAAGGATTTAGACGCTTGTCGATCCTTCCGCAAACCTACGTTGCGTCAGTTTCCATGTAACTCCTTCATATATATGTTTGCACACACACACACACACACACACATATATATATATATATATATAAGGGTTAAATCAAATGAGAACCACAAATATGTTATAAACCCTGAGAACCGTTATAAAAATATTTTTTATATGATGTTTTTTTCATCAAATGCTAGGATTTGAGATATGTTGATTCACATACATTTGTTTCATAATATGATATTTTCACATGGACTTGGTTCACCATGTGAATATTTTTTACGTGTATTTTTCAGTTCACTAGGTGAATCAAAACTTCTTTTCCACACATAATCTTTTCACAAGGTGAACACGAATATATGTGAAACAATATCTTAAATCATAGGTTTTGATGGAAAAAAAATCATGTAAAAAAATATTTTTATACTGGTTCTCATGGGTTTGTAACATATTTATGGTTCTCATTTGATTATCGTCACATATATATATATATATATTCATATATATGTGAACACACACACATATATATATACACACATGCGAACTGAGAAAAGAGAGTTGAATGTGATATACTTAAGATTTAAGAAGTATGGATAAATTATACTAAATGATTAGAAATTATGAGTGGAGAAAATAACATTTAAGTTAGAAGAATATTTTGATTTATCAAACTATCAACCCGACCAACCTGTACGGTTTGGTTGGGCAAGGTTCTAAATAGCGCGAGGCGTGGCGTGGCGGCGAGGCCAAGCCTTAAATCTTAGGAGCCACGGCGAGGCCACGACATTTATCAAGGCGACTTATGGCGGCAAATCTCTATATCATATATAATATTGTATATAAAAGTATATGTTTTGTACTATTACTCGACGAGTTAATGATAATAAACAGGTTAAATTAGGTTATATATTAAAAACTAGGAAATAAGACATGAAAAACGTAAAGAAAAATCAAATATCACGTCACAAAAGACCGCACATTAGGCCATGTCGTGCCACATGCATAGTGTGGCGTGAGACTCAAGCCTTAAGCCACAGCGTGCAATGATGGCTGTTGCGGCGAGCCTTTTAGAATAGTGTGGTTGGGTTGCACTTTGGTTTGGGTTGGGCTAAGATTTTTTAAACCGCCAACATTGGGTTGAGTTGTTCAAATGTCTTCATCCCAATCAATCCAACCCAACTTTGAATTTCGAATCGAAATTGAGGATTCGTAATTGTTCTTAGTTTTGATAAGATAAAATTAACACTTCAAATGACCATCGGTTTATTTGCAAGGTGTTAAAGGTTTTGATAATCTAGCAAATGATTGAGCCCGTCCTCATTAGTTACGATTTGTGTTTATCTCGCTAATAAGGTATTTAGTAGCTTAACTTCTATGTTTTAACTAGAGTTGCTTTAACTAATAGGGACTTGTTATTGAGCTTCTCATGATAGTCTATTCATAAGTATAAACAAAGTGTACGATGATTATCGACACTTACGGTCAGTTTGGAATTGATCTAGTGAATGTATATGGGAAGTCAATTATATACAAAATTGAACTTTAATTGAGTTATAACTCATTGTTGGAAGCTTTATGTTTATTATTTGTCGTTTTTAATTATTTGTATGCTTAGTTTAAAATATCCCAATCCAAACCCCCTCATTTTACTAAAGCATAGAAGTCAATAATATTTCACGGCCAATTCATGCGGATTCAACCCTGCTTATCGCTATTGCAGTTTAGGTTTTAATTTGAGGTAATAGGAAGTTATTATTTGTCGGACTCAGCACCTACCATCGAGTTTTGTATAATGATAATGAATTTGTTCTTCATCTTGGTTTTGTCCTCGTTTTGAATGAAATTTGCAAATAAAATAAAACGAGATTGTAAAGTGAAAGATAAAAGATGAAAACCAAAGGTCACCGGTAGTAAGCGACGGTGCAAAGTCTACGATCGCCAGAGAGATGCCAAGGTGCAAAGTCGTTGGGCGTCTAGAGATGGAACAGAGCAAAGTCGCTTTTTCTAGAGATGGAGGCGTGTACTTTTTTTCTTGAAAGAGGCGTGCTTTTGCAACAAGGGTAGGAGAGTCATTTTTTGGCTTAGTGGGGACAACACACCCCTACCTAATTGTACGGATAAGCCAAATGTTTCCCGATTAAGTCGAAAGTGTGCGAATAAGCTAGTAAAGCCATTAAGTAAAAAGTAAATGTGAAAGGTGTGGAGGAAGAAGGATAAAAGAACAGAAAACACCCCTCACGTAAAAGACACATGACACTTTAACGAAACTCAAGAGTGTTAAAAAAACGACCTAATTAATATGTTTGACAGTTTGAGAGACTCGATTCAAAATTTGGGTAAACCACATAACCAAAAAGACATAATCCAATTTTAAAGAATGGGCAAAATGCATCTAAATGTAACAAAGTTTAGCTTACATCCTATTTAATGTGAGGATGTTTATTTTTTCTCAAATAATATAACAAACTTTTGTTTTTTTTTCTATTTTATACATATTTTACCTACTAAACAAGTTACTAACCTACATGTCATCAATGTTTATTGACATGGCATTTTTCTTTTTTCTTTTTAATTCTAAATCAACCTAGTTTAAGTCAATTTTAGTACTTTACCCTCTTTTATAAGGTTTTTTTCTCATAAAAAAAATGTCGCAATTATTATTTGTATTACGACCATTTTATCATTGAACAACAATATAACGAGAACGTCTACAAAACAAACTTAAAAATTTATTGGTTAAGGAAGTGACATGCGAACATCAATTTATTTTAACAAAAAAATAACATTATAAAAGAGGGTAAAGTATTAAAATTGATTTAAATTAGGTTGATTTGAAATAAAGAGGATAAAAGAAAAATGTCATGTCAATAAACATCGATGACATGTAAGATAATAACTTGTTTAGTAAGTAAAAATATGTATAAAATAGAAAAAAGAAAAAATAAACATCATTACATTAAATAGGAACTAAACTAAATATTGGTTACATTTAGATGCGTTTTGCCCAAAAAAAAATCAAGAGAATTACATTTATTTGAACGAAACATGCTACTCCATTATATATTATATATTTAGTAAATTTCAAGTAGTTAGATTTCATCAACTTCTTTCTAGCCTTCTTCTTCTTCTTCTTCTTCCCTAACTAACCATAATACTACTACATCTCCTACCTTAAAACCAGATAACCCATCCATCTACCCTTTTTTTTCTTTTTATGATCATCAAAAACATGCAAGAAAAATAATAATCAAACCTTCAAGACACCGAATGCCGCCCTTTTCTTGAAGGAGTGGACCCCACTTTCACTTCATCCCGATTCCCTGACCCAAGACTCCCCGATGAATCCGACCCACTATTATTCTCTCCATTCCCACTTTTGCTTGACCAAATCTTCGTAAAAATCCTCTTGGTCACTTTCTGAACGGAACTGCGGTCCGCTAACGGGCTCTTGGCATGTCCACCGTTGTTCTTTTCCAGTCTCAAGGACGCCAGCTCACCCCTTAACGCTTTCAGTTCGTCAGCTGTTGCAACTGCATCCCATTCTTCTTCTGTGTTGGTTGTGGTTGACCTTGAGCTGCCACTGTTCAGGTCCTTGATTGCTTTTGGCAGGTCCGGAGTGCTGCTGCCGGAGGTAGCTGCCGCCCGAACCTGTTCAAAGAAGAGGACCTGCACCACCACACGCAGCGGCAGCCGCTCGTTTTGGACTGCGTGCATGCATGCCTCCACCGATAGCTTCTTGCAGTCCATCAGCCTGCATATTCTCTTCCTCTCACTCTTGCTGATCCCAGGGTGTGCCTGCACCATAAAGCATACACATTAAGAAACAATACAAAAAAACACTTGCAACAAATTCAGCTTTATAAGCCGCCAAATATGTCTAAATGTGCTAACAGACTGCTTCGTAAGACGCCAAATATGTCTAAATGTCTTTTAATAGACAGTTCCACAAGACGTCAAGTATGTCTAAGGGGCTGTTTAGGGACTGTTTGTTAGCAGCTTAATGAGCTTAATGGGACTGCCAGCTTATTTGGTCAAGCTATATGATTGTTTGATAGTGGCTTAATGATATAGAAAGTGGCTAACTAGTAAACTTCTAGTGGTGAGCTTTATGCAAAAAGTCATGTTTTTTTTCCAAATCTGCCCCTCCCAATTAAAAATCACGGTCATTCCATTTATGAAAAACTCTCTCAAATAAAAACCTTCTCAATCTATACCGACAGATTCTTCCACACAGACAACTTTATTCATACATGCCTTAACGGAAAACCAACCAAACAGACCCTAAATATCCTAAAAGAATCTTTCATAAGTTCCCAAATATGTCTAAACGTCTTGATAGACTCCTTTATAAGACTTAAGTTTATAGAACTAAACAATTGTGTTTTAGCGTTTTTTACGACACTTGTTTTTACAAAACACTTTATTCTCAAATAGTGTCGTAAAAAGACTAATAACAACCCTTTATTTTCTAAAATGTTCTAAAAATCTTGTTAGGACACCCAATAGCGTCCTATCAACTTATAGTGGACAATCTTTTTATTACACAAATTAAGTCGAACAAATCAGTCTATTAGAACATTTAGACATATTTGACGCCATATCAAGCCGATTATTTTATAAAGACGCCCTTAAAAGCGTATATAGTTGATAAAAAAATCTGACTAAAAGGAAGTATTTCTACCTTAAGATACATATCGATGGCTCGATATATCCCATCATGCGCTGGCCTCGAAAAAACAGATACCATTTCAGCAAGATCAACAAACATCGACAAAGGTAAGTTGGGATCCTTTGCGATCTCAGCAAGATACGAATCAACAACTTTAGCAACCATCAACTTTGAAGCTTCCGATAATATCCCTCCCGTTGCCCTCCTCACTTCCTGAATCTCATTTCCCTCAACTTCAAACTCACCATTTCGATCCTGATCTCTAACCATAAACTCCTCAACTATTTTCTGAACCGTTTTCACATCATGGATCGTGGGCTCACCTTCTTTGGCTCGAATCAATAAATCATGCACTGAAGCCTCCTCAAGTTGACCACCAATCTTTTTCACTAAATCCATCTTCACTGTTTCCCCTGAATCCACCAAAATAGCCATTTTCAACAACTTTAGCAAAAAACCACACGAAACGCTGCCTTTCTCGGCTGGCAAAAGACACACGATTGTTTCAACTATAGATCTTGTTTTCAACAAATCCCCACTTTGTATCACGCCTTTGTTAAACCCCGGCAATCTTCTAGAAGCAAAAGCTTTTAAAGCTTCTCCGATCACTTCATTGTGTACTAAACCCTTGTTTTTAATATTCACGAGAACCCGTTTGTATAAATCAAGCTCCAGCTCAGCCAAGTCCTCGACCCACCAATCGGATGGCACTGTCATGCTTCTAAGACTTCCGTTTAAGATGTGGTTATCGCTTTCTTCCGGAAGCTTCTTACGATTGTAAGTATACGACCAGTCAACCTTTGAAACATCAACTGAGACCTTTGAAGCTATGGAGTCAATGCAATGGCTGACTAGCTTCAGCTCCTCGGATAACATCATCATTGATTTCGTGGTTTGAAGCACGATGATTGAATCTTTCCAGCTTCTGAAAACGCTTGAGTTCAGGAAAATGTCTATTTTGTAAATGAGGTTTCCTTTCTCCATTGTTTCATGCATCTCGAGATACTCTGCAGCGCAACGAGCAGTGACAACGTTGTACGCGTTTAGGGTAACTGTCATGCCGTAACAGAATTTGGCGCATATTTCGAAAGCAGCGGGCCCGCCTGGAATGTCGTCAATGTCGATTTCGTCCCCGTTGTTTCCTTTGTTGGTGCTTGCTACTAGCTTCTGTAAGCGAGCACTCTTTGACAACAATGGGAACTGCAAAATCGATTGATAATTAGTTAAATGTTTAATTGAGGGAGGTTCAGCGGAAAACCTCAAAAAAAAAAGAAAACTAAGGAACACCCTGGTAGCCCTTCATCCGGACGGTGCATACAAGTAAATTAAGTTGTTTTTTTGTTTTTATGCACACAAGCATTATGCATTTGTGCATATGTGTGCATTTGCACGTTACTTGTATGCACAAGTGAGTCCAAATGAAGGGCTACCAGGGTGTTCCTCAGTTTTCCGATTTTTTTGAGGTTTCCCTTGAACCTGGCCCATGTTTAATTTTCGGCTATCGTGGTTATAGTTTGCAATCGGGCCTGTTTACCTTATGCAGATAGAACTTCACATCTCCTACGTTGATGATGATATCGGTTGCCAATTCTGAAGCCACATACCTGTATAAGGAACGATTAATGCTGAGTTGGTGGAACGCAAACGGTAACTCGATGATTTCATATGAACTTCTAAAAATAGAATTCTATTCGAACAAAAAGTTTTCTAATTCTATGGTTTTAAGATTAAGGGGTCCTCTTATTACCAAAATCTAAGGTAAACGATACTCTATGATGATGATGAATCAATCGTAATAAGTAATAACCTAAACCAATAGTAGGATCATTGATGGATGCTATTATTGAACAATAAAATAGGAGATTACTAAACAAGGTTCATGAAAATGGTTATAAATCAAACATAATGAATAAGGAAAAGCGATATAAGATGCATTTGTTATGGAAATTTACCAAACATTGTTGTCGTCGGTCTGAAACGAATCGGGTTTGGATCCAAGTTTCATGAACTTCATTCTTGAAGCAGCTTCTGAAACCCTTATCTACCTTCTCTCCAGAAACCGTTTTTTATCTTGTTTTCAGCTCAAAGCAAGTGAAAATCATCTACGTACCAAGTTTTTAACACCATGGAACCCTAGAAATGGAAAAAAGAAAAGCAAATTCAAGTTGAGGACTTTGTTTCGAGATTTCTTGATGAAACTTTGTGGGAGTTTTCCCGAAGATGGAACTTTTGTGGTTTTTTTCAAGATTTCTTGATGCTAGTTTTCAAGATTTCTTGATGCTATTTTTCTGGATTTTTTTCAAGATTTCTTGATGCTATTTTTGTGGGTATTTTCAAAGAAAGAAGATCTGAGTAGAGAGTGTATATATATATGTGTATGTATATATATTTCTTTGAAGAGAATCTTTAACACCAGAAGAGAGAGAGAAAGTGTTGAAAGATGGGTTTCTTGATCACTTGAAGATGAAGAAGTAAAAGGGATAAAAGAAGGTGTGTCCTGGTTCAGCGGCAAAGCCCACGGACTCCGGGTGAACCCGCAGCCCAGGAGACAAAACCAACAGTAACACACACTCCTCAATAAAACTATTCTTTCTCTCTCTAGAAAACCAGTAGAGAGAGATATATATGAATAAAAGAAACCCCCACAAGCACAAATCTGACTCCACCCACCCACCTCCCTTCCTATTTTTGTATAAAAGAAACACACTCTGCTTTATCTTGTCTTTTTTTTATATAAATAAAATCTTGAAAATAGATCAAACAAAACCTTCTAACTTCAATCTTCAGGCCTAAATTAAAAGAAATCTAAACTGTTTAATTACCGTTGAAGACTGAGAAATCCTGCAAAACAGAGAGAAAACAGCATCTTTGAATCAGTTGCAATAAGGCCATTGGAACGGCAGACAACAAGCATCTCTTGCTCTGTTTTTGTACAAGAAAACAATAATAGAAAATTGGGGAGCAAAAGATCACAAAAATCAGTTAATTAACCACAAACCCATATGTAATGATGCTTAGTAAGCAGAATCAAATAAATATTCTTGCATGTATCCCACTAGAAATTTAAGAATGAAGAGACAAAAACCTTCAAAACCCCATTAACTATTTTTTGTTGCAACAACTTGTAATGGTAAAACCCACCTCAAAACAGTATCTTTACATGCAATATTCATATATGAATCAGCTGATTGAAGCAATATTCATATATGAATGAGCTGATTGAAGCAATATACGTGCAGAAAGAAGAGCAGCCCACATGAAGAGTTTTTGAGATGAACAAAAATGGAACCTTTAGGGTATTATTGTAATTTGTAAAACAAGAAAGCATGCAAAAAAGAGACACCCTATCCCCACCACCCAAAGAAAACACACAGACAGACACCCATTAGAAGAAGACAAGCTGTTCTCCATATTCTGTGTCCACTCAAAAGCAGAAACTATTTTTACACTAAAAGCCAACTTCTGTGCCTGCTCAAGTGCTTACCCAGTTCTGTAAAAGAATCCCACAGAACCACTACTTTCTTTCTTTCTTTCTTTCTTTCTTTCTTTCTTTCTTTCTTGAGAATCTTTGCCCTTTTCTTTAAACAGAAAACCCTAATTAGGGCTTAAAGAGAAAAGATGAAACACTGCTTTCAAGTAGTAATCTTTTTGTTTTGATATTGTGTTTGGGGTGAATCATTCATTGGGTCGTGGTTTGTAGTGATTAAGATCAAGACTCCAATCTGCTATGTTATGCACGCCAATGCTGACAACCTGCTTTTTTGCTCCCTCTTTAAATAAATGTGGACTTGTACTCGGCTTCTGTATGTATGTATGTATATATATAATCACACCCAATTTTCAATTTCAATTATTTCGTTAACAAAGTTCCACGATTCTACCGTTTGAGTTTCAGTTCGAGTGTTTTGGGTATAGATGGATGGTCTTGATGTTAAAGCTGGAAATGGTACAGCTAAGGTAAAAGTTAGAATGGTTAAATAAAGCATTGGGAATATATAAAAATGAATTTTGATAATAAAGTTTTGGGAATTTAATTAAAATACTCAAAGTTTGACTTTAACTTACCAAAATATTCATTTCTCTCTCGTTTTTACTAAAATACTCATTTTTTCCACGAAGGGGGTCCGCGATCACGGACAGGGACCATTTTTGACACTTTTTGAAACTTTTCACCCCGCGATCGCGGGAGAGTGTCCCGCGGTGGACCAAATTTCTTCAATTTGATGATTTTGAATTGAAATGTTACACTTTCAACCCATATACTTATTTACTTACTTTACTTTATACCTTTTACTTTCATAATTTTAATTTTACATTTAACACATATAATCGTTTATTAACTAAAATACGTTAAAAAATACGTTTTAATTTAACAAATTACACCATTATAATCGTATCTTCGATACGTTCGGAATGAGCCCAATCTTGAATATTTTTTGATTTATATATTTTAATATATATCATATACACTACATAAAAATATTATTTATATTTACAATTCATACCCTTATAGTTAATTATTTAATTTATGGTACTCTTATAGTTAAAATACGTTTTATTTATTTTATTATCGATGGTCCAAGTGTAAGTATTAAAAATTGGCGGAGGCTTTGTGATGGACAGACATCGAACCTTTTGTGCATACTCTGTAACTGCAAATACTTCAGCTCCAAACACACATGAATCATCATTCGCCAAATACCTATTTTCACAATTATTAAATGAGTCCAGTGATACCAACTTGTCAAAACCCCATTTCATATTGTTCTCGTGAAACCTTGTCCTATTGTCATTCACGATATTTATAAACACATACAAATAATAATAATTTAAAACGATTTAATGAATTAGTTAATATATGATTATTATGTTAATGCGATAGGAGTGTAAAACTAAATTGAAAAAAATAAGAGATGTACCATAAATTAAATAATTAACTATAAGGGTGTGAATTATAAATATAAATAATATTTTTATGTAGTGTATATGATATATATTAAAATATATAAATCAAAAAATATTCAAGATTGGGCTCATTTCGAACGTATCGAAGAGACGATTATAACGGTGTAACTAGTTAAAATTAAAACGTATTTTTTAAACGTATTTTAGTTAATAAACGATTATATGTGTTAAATGTAAAATTAAAATTATAAAAGTAAAAGGTATAAAGTAAAGTAAGTAAATAAGTATAGGGGTTGAAAGTGTAACATTTCAATTCAAAATCATCAAATTGAAGGAATTTGGTCCACCGCGGGACATTCCCCCGCGATCGCGGGGTGAAAAGTTTCAGAAAGTGTCAAAAATGGTCCCTGCCTGCGATCGCAGACCTCTTTCGCAGAAAAAATGGGTATTTTGGTAAAAACGGGAGAGAAATGGGTATTTTGGTAAGTCAAAGTCAAACTTTGGGTATTTTAATTAAATTCCCTAAAGTTTTTAATGAGAAATTTCTTAGTTAGGGTACATTTAGCAATATACTTGTGTATTTATCCAATGTGGCGGGAACAATAAATGTAAACGATTTCTTAGTTAGGGTACATTTAGCAATACACAACAAGTATATTGCTAAATGTACCCTAACTAAGAAATTTCTCATTAAATTCTTTAAGGAATTTAATTAAAATACCCAAAGTTTGACCCTGACTTACCAAAATACCCAAAATCTCGATCACTTTATCAAAATACCCAAATTTTCCGCAGTGGGCCCTGCGATCGCGGGCCCAAACCCACGTGTCACGACTCTTTGGCCAAAAGTCCATCGGAGCCCCTCAACTATGCCCGCGGTGGCACTTTTAGCCCCTGCCCGCGGAGGTACCCTGCGGTAAGCCGAAATTACGATTTTGGCCCCTCAAGTTTGGGGCAAAAAATTACATTTTTGGTCCCTGTAGTTTTTAGGTTATCATTTTATGTAGTTGAGGTTTTTAATGTATTGTTTCCTTTCCATTTTAATGTATTTAATATAGAACTTAATTAAAGAAAATGTTTTCCTCATTTTAAGTTATTTAATAAGCAAATTAATTAAAAGATCAGTTATTGCAAATGATCTTCTCAACCGAAACGGATACAGTGCAGGTAAACAAAGAAATCTATGACTGGAATGCGTCCTGGATTCCGGTGATGAAGTCAACATTTTCCTTGATGACGTCCTCCATTCCCGTGTAGTCGTCTTCGATTTCTTGTAGTTCCTCTTCTACTTCCTTAATTTGTCGTTGCACCTCCCGAACGTGAGCCCTAGCCATGGCCAGTTCTCGTTTCTTCTCCGCTAGATACTCCATTTTCCCCTGCTGAATCCCCCTGTTATGGTTCCACATACCTTTTACCTTTTCGATATCGGCGTTCGCCTTATCAATGGATTTTTGCACTAAGGGAGTAATTCGTTGACTTTGTGGAAGACCCGTCGGCTGGGTACAATGATACATTGGTGGGCTTTTCCTGTCATTATCGAAGTGGTAATTCTCCCATGCCATCTCCCAGTCTTCTGCCTCCTCAGCCGTGAATGGATAATCTGCCGCAGTTCGCCCATGGTTTCTCCACTCCCCGTCTGTTTCCGGTACCTTCCAGGTACTCCGGCGAGCTCGATCGTTCAGTGGTTGGTAGGCTGCCGAACGTGAAGTTCTAGCCCCATTCGCCGACCTGTTCCCCTTGATCTTGAACCTCCAGCCATAGTGTTAAGAAAAGCGAGAGAATGTTTGTAAACGGTGTAAAAGAATGTATAAAAGATAGATAGCAAGTTGTGAATTACTACTTCATCATGCCATCTACTTATAGCCGTGAAAATGTATGTTCTTCATCAGGGATGTGGATATGGTCAAAGATTTCGTCTGAAAAGTTTCCTGCATGATTCGTCTGAATAGTTCACTACAAGATTCGTCTGAAAAGAGCCTGTAAGATTCGACTGAAAAAGTAACTACAATATATAACAATTATTGGGGAACGGGCCTACCAAATATTATCAGTTTCATCAACATTTTATTTTCCAACTTTTTTGAATTGAAGCTAAACATAACTAATTAATGAGAATTTAGATCAGATTTATATGGCACTATCAAATGCAAGTTTCTATTATATAGATAATGTTCTACATTACATAATACCAATTTTTGCATCGTATGAATCACTTCCAGACAACAAGAACTAATACAGTACTAGTTACAAAGAAAACTCGGCTTCGACAATAAGACCTACTTACTAGGTGTTGGAAATAAATGCTTGTTCATCCAATAATCTATGTATTAGGATTACCGCAAGTTTCATAAACCTACTTACTAGGTGTTGGAAAATTTTAGTAAAAATATGGGTTTTACTAAACTTTGGACACATTTAAATATATATATATATATATATATATATATATGTGTGTGTGTGTGTGTGTGTGTGTGTGTTATATAACTAACTCTTAGTAGGTTTATGTTCTCCTATATGAGAGCTTCGAAACGATATATAATGCGTCCAAAACGGAGTATGTGTGAATGAGATATCGATACTCAAAGTTCAGTAATTGGATGAAATTAGAAAAAACCAAATGGGTGTGGGAATGTGTCCTACATAGGAAGAGAGAGTAAAGTGTTGTTGCATGTTTTTACTGTTTTTGTCACACTTTTTAGGCTCCAAGTTAAATACTTTAACAAAATAATAAACAAAATTATAACTTCAATCACAATACTTTAACAAAATAAGTTAACACTAAAAATAACAATTATTTAATGTTACATAAACAACCTAATGTTGTTGTGTTTGACAATGCGCATAAATGGACTCCGCCATATGTACGCGAAATTCCTTGGCCTCCTCTTCGGTGCGGGAAGGGTGTAAATCTACCACATCGTTATTAATCAACATGCTGACATTACGGCATACCCAGACACCGCAATCCGCATTCATCCCTTTCTGATGTGGTGCATTATTGGCTAACTTGTGACGGAAGTTCACTGACCATTCGCGACGGCACACATCCCCGATCCGGCTAAAGAAGTCCGTCAGCACAGCTTTAAATCTGGCAAGTTGCTTATCCATAGCGTCTTTGAAGAGATTGGCAGTGTTGCTGTCATATATGGTCATCACCATAGTTGGAAGATCAAACACTCCGAGCAGCCAATGTTTAGGATGAATGCATATAGGGATGTACACCTGAAATGTTACAATATTAGACAACTTAGTTAGCAACCAAACAACTTAAATAAAATAAGAGTAAAACGATTTACATACAGTATCGAGGAACTGCCAATTCACCCCTTCCATGCCATTGCATGAGTTAGCCACGGAGGTGGGACCTTGATGTTCAAGCACCATGAACTGAAGAAAGTAGTGTGCATCACGGTCCACCTCGTGTCTGGTAGACGGGAACGTTGGAGAATGCCGACCCAACAATCGATGTGATATACACAAAAAATAGATGGTTAGACATGTAATATAAATATATTTGATTATATGACTATAGTTAAACTTCAATACTAACCACATCCTCAAATTCAGACTCCAAAGGGTCAACTGCCAGCAATACTTTGAAAAACGAGGGGGTGATGTCCAGGTTGAGGAAAGGGATGAATACCAGGCTTGGGAGGTTACCAGTCTGGCACATGTTCAATATATCCTCAGCCAGAAGACGCTCCGATGAATCCATCTTTCCCTTTCCCGCTTTCTTTCCCCCCTTCTTTCCCGCTTTCTTTCATGCTTCCTTTGCTTTCTTTTCAGGTTGCGGTGTGGTCTTTTTTTGCCGTGTCCATGGGGAACCCCAATAGCGTGAATGTTTAGTCTCCCGAACCGGCCTAGACGGGTCTGCCACCTCCGCCTGTGGATCTACAACATCCATCGGGTCATCTTCCGGCTCCGAGAAGTGGTCCTCGATAATTTCCGGCTGACGGAAGTGCTGTCCTGACCCCATCGACTGAAAATTAAGTTATTAGAGGTTTTAAGTACAATTTCATCATGTTCACAATTAAACCAAAACTACCAAAATAACTTACAGTATGCGTGGAAGCTGGCGGTGTGACGTACGACGACCCCGACATTTCTGGCCTATAGTAGTCTGCGTCCGATAGGCCAAGGAAGTCCATGAATGATGTGGTGCCGAACGTCGAATTTGGGGTTGTGTACCCCCTGCCCCCGGCATCCCGACCTGTGTGACATTGATCATTATTAGTCCCACAAATTTAGGAACTAACATATAACTATAATGGTTACTCAGTGTGACTTACACTCTCCGGGATTGACGAATAGGATGTGGTGACAAACGGTGGCATTTAGGATGTGTATCCCCCTGCCCCCGACATCCCGACCTGCGTGACATTGATCATTATTAGTCCCACAAATTTAGGAACTAACATATAACTATAATGGTTACTCAGTGTGACTTACACTCTCCGGGATTGACGAATAGGATGTGGTGACAAACGTCGCCTGTGCCCCCTGTCCGAACGGAGCGGGGATCGGCGTCGTACTCGACAGCTAAAACAAATTTAGAATGTAATATTAATATACAAACTAAAAGATCGTGGCCGACAAATTAAGTTAAACACTAACATGAACAGCGCGAAATTGTCTGACGAATGCCTCCAGATGGTTTAAACGTGTGTCTTGGGGCCCGTGGACGTAGTCCCACAGATCCTCATGACTGCCCCGAACTGGCCCGTAGACGTGTGTCGGATCTTGATGGGAGTAGGAAGGGGCCGCCTCATATGGATCGAAAGGGGGCGGCTGATATCGATCGGAAGGGGGCGGCTGGTATCGATCGGAAGGGGGCCTCGCGTCGTCTTCCTCATCTTCGTCAGATGAAGAACCAGACCCAGATGGGGAAGGAGAGGGACGTCGAACCCTTGCCGCCTCTCTGTCAATAAAGGCCACGCTGTTTCTGTACCAAGGCGTGTCCCTCTCATAGGCAGTAGGAACAAGGACCTCGAAAGGCGTAAGCGGCGGCTAAATATATGGTAAAACACAAAAAAAAAAATAAGCGGGACTAACGTATGCAACATTGTAAACATAGTAAAAGAACTTACATGTCTAGATTGGCTGAATAACTCAAGCCAAGTCTGCCTATTTAGGGAAAGACCCCAGTCCCAACGGGTTCCCCTATGTAATTTGTCGGTGCGCTTGTTGAAATATTGAACGGCTGCGGGAAACATCTCAAAGATCCATATCTGGAATTACACAAGAAGAGCAAGTACGTAAAAAGGAAAGCCAAACAGTTTGTATGTATTATTATTTATGTTATACTACGTATCTAACCTTTAAGGCGTATGTAAATCCACAAAGATTCATCTTGGCAAGTCGATCGGGACGTCTGGCAATGGCTCGGTGCAAAATAGTGTAGCTATGTGTCCAGATGTGGCTACCCCACGGGTACCTGTTAAACAAATCCAAGTCCTCGACGGCCCTAAGGACCGTCTCGGAAGCAGTCTGGCTCAACTCACGGCCCATGAAGCCCATATCCACGATCGCCACCAAGCATACACGGATAGCATCCTGGTCGCTTAGGGCCCTAAGGCCCTGTTTCATCGTCTCCACGACTGTCTTCAACTTCAAACGAGATGCTGACACACCCCAAAGACTACGAACGAAGGAAATGTCTGCTAAGGGAGGAAGGGGGGAGCCTCTCCAAAAAGTAGTCCTGTAATTAGACAAAACTCATGACGCCCAAACCGCAATTGATGCCCGAAGAAATCAAAATGCATCTCCTCCGGATCATCATTGGAGACCTCGACCTCCAACTGTAGAAACATGTGGACTAGCGTGGGGTCGCCACCAGGGTAAGTCAGATCCATCCATGGACCGAAAGGTGTCCCTCTAAAGATGTTGTTAGTCCCAGATGGCTATAACAACTATTGTAGAGGGGGGGGGGGTTGAATACAATACTCAAAATTTTCACAATTTTAATTCTATTATTGAAAATCTTTCAACAAGAATTACACATAGAAAACTTAAGACTGTTGCGGAAAAGAACAGATAAACTATTCTAACAATCTTACACAAAGTATACTAACAAAACAACTAAGAACACTTAGAACAAAGCTATCAAGTTTTGAGCAATATGGAGATTTCTTGCACTGAGAGAGATATCCAGAAAGCGTAGTTTGCATGAAGTCTTCTACTTCCTTTTATAGTGAGGATCAGAGTACCAAGCATTAAATGCTTGGTACACATGTCTTCAGGAGACTTGCTTCGTACCAGTGGACTTCTGAAAAGTTGATATGTCAACATCACCTTTTCCTTGGTACAAGGAATAGAACCCATGCTGAAAGGGACTTTAGCTAAAAGTGGATAAAACGACAAATAGTCACTTTTACCTGGCAAAGGATATTGTCCCATAATAAATGATCTTCTTGATGTGTATTCCAATGCAATCATACCGAAGGTATTCCACCGATATGATTGACATTGGTCTTTGAAAAACATCTGCAACAGAGTCCATTTACACAAAGATCCCACCGAGATAAACATCCTTATCGGTGGGATAGATTTGGCCGATGTGTCATGACACCATCGGTGGTGTGCATGTCCACCGACGTGTGAAGACACCATCGGTGGTGAGCATGTCCACCGACGTGTGAAGACACCATCGGTGGTGAGCATGTCCACCGATGTGTGAAGACAAAATTCGGTGGACATTGACTTGTATGAATCTTGAGAAGAGTCTTCTTAATTCCGCAAAGAGAATCTCTTGAAGCTTGGTTTCGGTTGATTTTCGACTTCACCGAACAGTTGCTATCTTGTACAAGTCATTCAAAGAACCATGCTAAAATATTCTAAGTAGGATTTTAGGGAAAACATCGGTGAGTCAATTTCAAATCTTTGGTGACCCAACAATCTCCCCCTATTTGAATTTGAGATCCTTCCTTAGAATATTTAAGAGTTTTGAAAAGTAAAATGCATTTTGACCCTTTTTTACTCTTTTTGGGTTCTTTTCACATAGACCATTCTTTTTGTTCTTTTTGATCTATTTTTCTTTTGTATGAGTATGTATACAATTTACAATATTTACTAGTAAATAAAAGTAAGGTTATGTGCAGAAATAAAATTCAAATAGAAAAGTACTTGTATTTGGATAAGTTTTTCTCGTACATTTGACAAAAAGAGAAACAAACTTTTACAAGTACCACAGAGAAAGATGAAAATCTATTTCTTGGAAGTTTGTCGGTGCTTGATCTCATCCAACACATTTCGGTAGAATGGTTGAGCTTCGGGGATGTAAGGAAATAGATTGGAGATGCCTTCAAGGAACAAAGTATCTGCGATGGGGATTTGTGCAAACCTGAAGAAAACCCGACGACCGAAACCATCATTAAAGAACAGCCCAGAAATCGGTGAGAGGCTTAGAGTCGTAGTAGGATAAGGCACAGATGTAGGAATGGACAGATTCAAGTTGCTCACATTTGGAATTTTCCCTTCGATTGCCATTTCCTTGAACACTTTGTCGGTAGGATTCTTGACTTTGGGAAGACGGATTTCCTCTTTCATTGATTGAAGTTTTGCCCTTTCATCGGTGGATAGGACTATGTTGTGTTTTTTTTATCTCTTTCATCTTTTCCATCAATCCATCAATGCATTTGACAAAGATGTCCTTCTTTGGGTTTACACTTCTGAGCAAGTGTTGAGAGATTTCATACCATTCGGGGAGACCGAAATGTTTGAGGTGGATATCTCTCACACTTTTCATCGAGCCATCTTCTCTATCAATGATTAGCCTGATATCTTTCGAGTTGGTTCTGGAGGTGGCAATTTTGACGTTTGAGATCGGGGATCTATTAAGTCGGTGGTGCATGGTCTTTTTGTACCAAGAAATTTCTTCGTTCCTTTCTTCTTCGATGGCACCCAGCACCGATTTTTGGGTGAAAATGGGGTCGGCAGACTTGGCTTTAATAGCCTCTTCCTTGGCAACTTTCACGGAGAGAGCCTTAGAATCATCTAAGGCCTTTTGAGCGAGTTTGGCTTCCTCAATCTCCTGAGGAGTCAGACCGAGGTTTGATTCCAGAGATTGTTGAGAAGGAGGCTTTAGCTTCAAGGATTGAGCATCGGCAGGTCGAGTCCCATATTTTGCTAACTCTTTGCATTTCTTTTCTTCTTCGGCCAACTGTTCAGCCGTGAGTGTTTTCTTGCCTTTGTCTTTGGGAGTTTTGGATTTTTGCTCCCCCACGGAAGATGCTTGGATTTTCTCCCCCTCAACTACTGTATGTATTATTTCCACCGATGGGGATTTCAGTGGTGTGGAGAGAAGATCGGTGGTACCTGTATGTTTCGGTGGAGACTGTGATGTTTTCGGTGAAGGCATAGCTTGAGCTTCGGTGGCTTGTGATGATTTATCGGTGGAAGGTGGAGGCATGTTGCTGATAGATCTCTTGATGGAGGGCAAATTTGGTTGACCAACAGGCTTCTCCCCCTCAGCAGCAGCCGAAATCTTAAAACCCAACTGTTGAAAACAACTATCAAACTTGGTGTGAAGAAGAGCTAAGCTTTGAGTGGTTTTATCGGAGATCATAGTGAAATCACCCAAGTCCATTTCCCATTGTGTTAGGAATATTTCATATAAATTTGATGTGTCAAAACTTCAACTTACAAGGGTTCGAATTGCAATATGTTTATTTTATAGTTATCCTTGTAAATTCTAGTTTATCTAGGATTCCTAGTTTATCTAGGATTCCTAGTTTATCTAGGATTGGTATTTATCTAGTTTCTAGTTTATCTAGGTTTCTAGTATATAAAGAAACCTAGAGATATAGAATTAGACGTTCTTGAAACCCACGTTTAAACAAAAACGTGTAGATGTGTGTGCATGAGCCCCAAGGTTCTTAATCCTAATACTTGAGAAGAAGTATTCGTTTGTTGATAACTTAGGTCAACAAATTGGGGCGTGAGTATGTAATCAGTATGTTTAAATTAATGAACCTTGTTAGCTATACAAATCTGTCGTTTAATTCCGCTGTTCATGTTGTGATTTGTATATGTTTATTCCATGATCTAGAACTAATCATTCTTGAGCTTAAAGATCCGGTTTAGGGTTTATATAAATCCTATCAGGTGGTATCAGAGCACATGGTGCTCTCTGATCTGGAAGAAAAACAAGGTTTAATGGAAGATTTGAAGAGACGAAAGAAGATGAACGAAAGAAAGAAAAATCTGATTTTTCGTAGAAATTTTCTGGAAAATCACAGCCGGCCGTTTCGCCTATTCCCCGAGATTGAACCGTCGGATCGTCGCGATTTTTGGACAGCAGCTTCGGGACACATTGTTTAACATTATGTATGGTTGGATTGGCCGTACGACGTCCAGAACGCTCCCAGAAATTCTCGAAATCCAGCAGTTTTTTTTCTTGATAAAAATTGTTCTTCACTCAGAATTCCTCAAAGCCATGAAATCAAAGCCGCGATGCAATGGAGAATACATGTCACACACCATGTTAGGATCATGCTCGACAAAAGGAGGATGATTTTTGTTTGTTTCAAGAAAATTCACACACACAAGGTATGAAGGTTTGATGAACGATAGAGGAAGAATGCTTAAATGACTACCCTTTGATCGTCATCAGTTGATTACAAAAAGGAAGATTAATTAGAGTTTGTTTGAAGAAGAAGTGAAAGTTAGAGTTTGTGTTCTTATCATATCTTTAAAGGTATCCTTCACCTGTTAAAGATAACCCGTGATATTATGAAGATTATTAACGTAATTGTTCGAAGAATGTGACTTCAATTTGACGAAATCTTAGAGAAGAAGATTGGTCGAAGGACAAGGATCCCCTCATTCATGAGAATGACATTGTTGTTCACTTGGTTTCTACGGGATATAAGACTCAAGGTTTGGTTTTTTTACTTCAACTTCAAATAGATAATGGTTGATTTTCTTTACAACGTAATTGATATAACCTCGAAGACACAAGGATGGTTAGCATAAATTCAGGGGAAGAAGAAGTGTTGATCATTCAAGGGGAAGATTCAAGTTTGATAAGTTTTGGATTTGATTATGTCAAAAAGGGGAAGAGCTACTTGAAGATTCTGATGCTAAGTTTTGTCATCATCAAATAGGGGAAGATTGTTAGGAATATTTCATATAGATTTGATGTGTCAAAACTTCAACTTACAAGGGTTCGAATTGCAATATGTTTATTTTATAGTTATCCTTGTAAATTCTAGTTTATCTAGGATTCCTAGTTTATCTAGGATTGGTATTTATCTAGTTTCTAGTTTATCTAGGTTTCTAGTATATAAAGAAACCTAGAGATATAGAATTAGACGTTCTTGAAACCCACGTTTAAACAAAAACGTGTAGATGTGTGTGCATGAGCCCCAAGGTTCTTAATCCTAATACTTGAGAAGAAGTATTCGTTTGTTGATAACTTAGGTCAACAAATTGGGGCGTGAGTATGTAATCAGTATGTTTAAATTAATGAACCTTGTTAGCTATACAAATCTGTCGTTTAATTCCGCTGTTCATGTTGTGATTTGTATATGTTTATTCCATGATCTAGAACTAATCATTCTTGAGCTTAAAGATCCGGTTTAGGGTTTATATAAATCCTATCACATTGGGCTTTCTCTTGCATGTTGTCAGTTTTGGTGTGAAGAGTGTTGAGGGATTCGGTGATGCTTGAATGAAGACTTTGATGAGACCGGTTCTCTTGAAGAAGCCTCTGAAGTTCAGTATCCTTGACTAGAGAGGATACCCTGAAAGCACCAAAAGAGAGAGCAAGATCCCCATGAGACTTTGTCAAGGATTCCACCTTGGAAGATAAAGAACCAATCGTATTAGATACAGGCCGAAGAGCGTCGTCAAGAGCATCTGACAAAATCTATGGTAACTGAGACTCGATCACCGAGATTCTGGAGTTGGCCTGTGTAAGTATGGAAAGAGTCGAGTGTTTGAAGGATTCAAACTGAGTGCCGACGAGCCGACATTGGAGAGCACATTCCTGAATATCAGCATGAAAGTTAGAAGTACGTGTAACAGCATGACCACCGATTTCCGGGAGATGGAAAGGAAGACGAAACCGATCGTCTTCGGGGGCAAGATTTGGGAGGTATTTTGTCATCACATCGGGATAGAGAGCTCTCGGTGGAGGAGGATCTCGGGGAGGAGAATCCTCCCGTATTGGTGTAGGAGAGCGTTGGGGTGGGGGTTGCTTCGATGAGGGAGGCGCGGAGGAGATCTCTTCGGTGGACGGGATGGTTTGGGGAGAACCAGTGTCACCCAAAAGAAAATCAAAGAAGTCATTTGGGAGGGATTCGATGGGGGGGGGACCCTGATCGGGTTGTGCTTCGTCATCGATCATAAACTGATCGGGTGAAAGGCCGTGTAGTGTCAGATCTACGCCTTCGAGGGGAGAGTCCCCGAAGTCATCTCTACCACCCGAAGAGATGAGTGGAGAGGCAAAAGATGGGATCTCCATGTCTACAACTGTAGTCTTTTGAGAGACTGCAGAGGAGTCGGTAGTGGGTTTAAGAAAGTCATGTGGAAGGGATGGTTCGACCAAAGGTGCCCGAGATCTTTTTAGAGAAGACCTCGGAGGGGGGAGGGGGGGGGGGGGGGGGGGGGGAAGATGAGTGCCTCCGCTTGAGAGAATGTTTGTGGACCGGGGCAGCCACCGCTGGTTTTATCGGTGGCATAGTCTTAGAAGCGGTGGCGGAGGTGTCGGGGGCCTTATGTTGTTTCTTTTTGGCGCCCCCCGACTTAACTCGGGAACGGGGGGAAGGGACCACGACAGTTGGAGTGACCTCGGGAATGTTCGGGTGTTTAAACCCGTAAATTTCCGCATCACCCCAATGTAGTTCGGGAGAGTGAGCGAAAGTAACCATACCTTGTCTCAAAGGGCGATCGGAGGCGAGAGGTCCAACGTTTAAGGTTTTGATGCCGATAACCGGAGAAGACCAATCATAAGAAAATTAGGGAGAAGAGGATATGCAGTCTGCCTCCAAAGTGTTTCCAAGCTTGTGCTGAATAATCATTGAGATGAAGCGCGGGTAGGTGACGTAACACTTCTTGGGGTGCTTAATCACCTCAACGAGTTCGGTGAAGAAGTATTGTGCAAAGTCGACATGCCTTTGAAAAATTAGGGCATGAGCAAGTTTCGTGATGTAGGATGGAGATTGATCGTATCCACTGGTTTTGCGAGAGAGGCAGTGAATAACATGTGCAAAGAAGAAGTTCCATACACTTCCCATTTTGCCAGGAAGAAGAGTGCCAGGACCTTTGGAGCCTTTGGAGGAATCGTCGATCACATAGCCAGTCGTCTGAATAACTTCTTCATGTATGTTTTCCACATACATGTCATCATAGGCGGGAAAGGCATCTATCCTGAGGGCTAGACGAACATCATCGACCCCAAAGGTAAGGTCGTGATCACCTTCGTCTTCAGTGAGAATGGAGGCGTGAATGGCATCGTTTGAAGGGTCGTAAACACACGTTAACCAAAAGTTACCAATGAGCAGTTTGCTCATCTTAGGGTTGCAAGTAAAAGCATGAAGGAGAGGGGATCGAGTGAGAAATTTTGCCACTGTCGAGAACTCAGGATGTGAAGGATCAGGTTCGAAGCGAGCAACATGATTGCATGCGTTGAACTTGAGGTCTGCAAAGCATGTAGGAATCGCATTCTTGGAGGATGCCATGGTGAATGAAAGAAGAAGAAACAAGAGGAATTGCAGGTTTTATGCAAATGATGAGAGAAGAAGATGAATGAGGAAGATGGGTGGTCGTATATATAGGTGGAGGAAACGGGGTTTAGGGATTTGAAAAAGAAGAGGGAATGGTTATGTGGATGAGAAAGAAAGGTTTTAAAAAAATTAAAATAATCAAAAATAGTAATGATGAGGGCATTGGAAGTTGTGATGAAGGGCCGTTACATGGAATGGGAAGGGTCGTGACTGACACATAGGGTTAGGGTTGATGTGATCGAGAGAAGTGTAGGATAAGATTTCACACAATCGATGTGGGTTTTGGTGCTAGAGATCTTACCGATGAGAAAAAATTGCAACGGAGATCGGTTATATCGGTGGGGAAGATTGAAGAGAATCTCGGTGAAGAGCAATTCCACCGATGAGGATAGACCTAGAGGGTTGATTTCGGTGTAGAGAATGATAATCACCACCGAAATCATTACCACCGAAAAGTAAATTCCATTCTTGAGTTACAAAAACCACCGAAGGTGTTACCACCAAATTGATTTTGTGATTGTCGGTGTGATCTCGAGAATCAGTGTATCACATAGCCACCGATTGGTACATTCGGCCACCGATACATTGAGAAGTCGGTGAACTAGATTTTTTTTTGTTATTCTAAATACAGCATACCAAGTTCACTTATCAGAAAATTGAACCTGGCTTCATCTAAGGGCTTGGTGAACAAATCGACAAGCTGAAGATCTGTAGGAATGAAGTGCAGCTCAATGTCACCTTTGGAGATGTGGTCCCTGATGAAATGATAGTTGATATCTATGTGCTTTGATCTGGAATGAAGAACGGGATTGTTTGCAATAGCTATTGCACTAGAATTGTCACACAGAATGGGAATCTTTGAGTAGATTTGATTGTAGTCCCTTAGTTGATTTTTCATCCACAGGATCTGGGCACAGCAACTTCCAGCAGCAACATATTCAGCCTCAGCAGTTGATGTTGAGACTGAGTTCTGTTTCTTACTGGACCAACTGACTAATTTTCCACCAAGAAGTTGGCAGCTACCTGTAGTACTCTTTCTATCAATCTGGGAACCTGCATAATCTGAATCTGAATACCCAATTAGTTCAAAACCCGAGTCTTTGGGATACCAAAGACCCAGGTGCAAGGTACCCTTGAGATACCGAAAAATCTGTTTTACAGCCTTTAAATGTGATTCTTTTGGATTGGCTTGATAACGAGCACATAGACAAGTAGCAAACATAATATCCGGTCTGCTAGCAGTTAAATACAGAAGAGAACCAATCATTCCTCGATAATTGGTAACATCAACAGATTCACCTTTTAGATCAGCATGAAGTTTCAAAGGTGGTGCCATGGGAGTTTTCATAGGAGAGCTGTCTAAAAATTTGAATTTCTTCAGAAGGTCACGAATATATTTACTTTGATTTATAAAAATTCCTTCTGAAGATTGTTTGACCTGAAGGCCCAAAAAGAATGTAAGCTCTCCCATCATGCCCATCTCATATTCACTCATCATAAGAGAAGCAAACTCATCACATAGTGATTCATCAGTGGCACCAAAGACGATGTCATCTACATAGATTTGTACAAGAATGATATTACCTGAGGTTTCCTTGATGAAGAGAGTGTTGTCAATTTTACCTCTGGAATATCCATGCTTTAAAAGAAAGTTGGCAAGAGTATCATACCAAGCACGTAGAGCTTGCTTGAGACCATAGAGAGCCTTGTCTAATTGGTACACATGGTCTGGATGAGCAGGGTCTTCAAAGCCAGGTGGTTGTTTCACATAGACTTCCTCTGCAAGTTCCCCATTGAGGAAAGCACTTTTGACATCTATCTGAAAGACCCTAAAATTTCGGTGGGCAGCATGAGCCAGAAAGATTCTTATGGCTTCAAGTCTTGCAACAGGGGCAAAAGTTTCATTATGGTCAATGCCTTCTTCCTGTCTGTATCCTTGAGCAACCAGTCTGGCCTTGTTTCTGATAACTGTGCCTTCTTCATCCATCTTGTTTCTGAAGATCCATTTGGTTTCAATGATTGTCTTCTTTGGAGGTCTGGGAACCAATCTCCAAACTTTGTTTCTCTCAAATTGAGAAAGCTCTTCTTGCATGGCAGTGATCCAGCAGGGATCTGTTAGAGCTTCATCAATCTTCTTGGGTTCAATAAGTGAAAGAAAATTCACATAGAGACAAATATTTCCAACTCCTCTGCGTGTTTGGACACCTGCTTGTTGATCACCAATGATTTGATCTATAGGGTGATCTTTGGTCCATTTTGTGGCAGGAGGTAAATGTAACACCCCATATTTCAACTCTTGTGGTATTAGTGCAGAAATAAGAAATTCTGGGGATCTTTTGAGAAAAACTCAAAATTCTGTGGCTGAGTTGTGAAAAAGAAAAGCTAGCTAAGTTAAAACTCTCCTAAAACCCTATTTGGTCCTCATTTGTCGGCTGGAGAGTTCAAAAAGGGAGAAGGAGCTCAAGAAATCCACAGTGGAAGGTTTGGAGAAGGTGGTTCAGTGAGGGATTGAAGGAATTTGCTACCAAGGTATACCTTCATCTTCATCTCTTTGATTTGTCTTGGAAATGGAGTTTAGATGTATGATTCTTATTGATTTCTCTTCTTCTTCAAGTGTTTTGAGACAAAACCAATTGGAAGGGTGTGTTGGATGATTCCCTTGAGGAGTTTGTGAACTCTTGGTGTTATTCCACCTTTCCAATGGAGGTTCTTAAGTTGATTCATTTTAGAAAGGATTTGTGTTTTCAAAAGAGTAGTTCATGATGGTTGATTGAGGAATTGATTGATTTAAGTAATGAGGATTGTTTCCTTAATGTATAAATAGTTTTAGAGTTTGTTTTGGGAAGTTATCAATCGATTGGAATCAATTTTGGAGGAGTTAAGTGGGTTTTCGAGCTGACCCTGGGATGCAGAACTGAGAATGCTCGACCAGAGAGTTACGCGGCTTTTCACGCGGTTTGCAAACCGCGTAGCAAACCGCGTAAGTCTCTGTTGGGAAATTCTCGTTTCTGCTTCGTTGGTCGTTCGGGCTTGGATTCGAGGCGTGGTTTAGGGGTTTGTCTTAAGACACTATGGGGAATGTTTTAGAGTATAATTGGGGAGTCTAATACTTCCTTTGTTAACCCTAATTCAGGTGATCGTTTGGTGTTTAAGTGAGCTCCGATTAGAGTGTCGTATAGCCGAATACCAGGTGAGTTCCCTTATGCATTATTTCTATCTTTTAAAATGAATTGCGAAGAATTGATATGACTGAAAATGAGTTTACTTGATCATCATGAATTTATGTCTTCTCATGCATGAAAAGTGTTATCTTACAAGTGGAAGGAGGATTATCCTCGAGTAAGTTTTAAAACATGTTTTAATGTTTATGCCTGTGGTAGAGTCGGGTTGCACAGTGGAGGACCCCCGAGTTGCCGTGCCTGGCTTTGTTAGGTGTCGAGTTGCCGTGCCTGGCTTTGTAAGGTGTCGAGTTGCCGTGCCTGGCTTTGTAAGGTGTTGAGTTGCCGTGCCTGGCTTTGTAAGGTGTTATTGGTCCATGCCACTGTGTACACCCATGTTTGAGCTCAAACTTGTTACGTGCTGTTTGCAAGGAAACGTGTTTTCTTAAAATGTTTTGTGGTCGCGTTTTTAGGAGGGAATTCACTAGACCTTATGGTCTAACCCTCGCTTTCAAAACTTAAAAACCATTTTCAGGAAAGGGAGGCTTAGGTGCTTCGTTCAAAGGGAAAGAGAAGGCTTAAGGCGGATGTGCGAGAATAGAGACCGTCATGATCCAGCTGTTGTTAGTTTAAACATCTCGGTTGTAATCGTTTGGGAACTTTAAGCTTTGAGTATGTTATCAAGTATTGTGATGTAAATTGGGACCCTTATGGGCTTTTTGGACTTATATTCCATGTTAAGTGTTTTGGGTTGTTACAAATGGTATCAGAGCCGTAGTTTAAGGGATTTAGGTGACCGAATGGGCCTAAACTTAAACTTGAGAATGGGGACACAACCGAGATATAGGAAGCCATTAGGAAAGACCTTAATCGTAGGATGTCTTGACAATGGTAGTGAGAGCCCTCATGTAAGGTAAATTCAAATAGCATCTGGCCAATGCTATTATGGACTTACAGGTGCATGTGTGTAATCAATCGCTATTGTCAGGATGGGTGGTGAGTGTGGAAGTATGTAGAAGGTTCTAACCTTGTGTTTGATAGCAAATAGTTGATGTGTCATGGGAGATCCCTTGTGATGTGGTGTTTGTAACTTCTAGAAGAAGTGTTGTCTAGAATGTTGATGAGCTGTCTAGAGGTAAACTCTCTGGGATAGGAAGCGAGAATTATGTTGGCATCTTGAAAACCTTCAATTCAAGATTGAGGGAGGGAATTTAGTTCTGGATTCCTTAGTCAAACGGTTGAGTGGCAAGGTTATTGAATGAAGGAGATCAGTGTTGTTTTGAAGTATGCATAAGAGTAGGAGGTGAGATAACTGGTTAGTTTGGTAAACCATGTTGAGCGGTCGATCAAGTGGATTGTGGAGCATGTAACACCCGGAAAATCCTTGAAAGTAATATTAGTCATAATATTTCTTTATATTTTGACTTCTTAGATTATAATTGAGTTCCTAAGCAATTTCCGTGATTTTACTGGTTATTTGATAACTTCCGATAGAAATCAGTAAGTTTATTTCTTAAGGAAATTAATGAAAAATAGATGATAAAGTTAAATATTAGATTTTATGGATTAGTTGGATGGGTAATTTGAATACGAGTCCAACGGTTCTTTCCGGAGCAAAAACGGAGTTCTAACGAAGAAGTTACGGCCAAATTAGTGGAAATTGAGAAATGACCAAACAGAGGTTGGCGCGGATGGTGGCGCCGATGCACTGGCGCGGGCGCTGGCGCCAAGCACCTGACGTGTTAAAAGGGGGTTAAAACCCACCTCTTGGTCCTTGTCACTTATCCTTTCATCTAAGAACTCTAAAATCTGATATTTTGCTCTGCTCTATACCTCTTAGGCGATTTTCCATCTGAAGTTAAGGTAAACTCTTATATCTCAATCTTAATTCAATTCAAGCAATTAGAAGATGAATCTTACCAATTAAATTTGATTTAGGGCAATATATCTTCATCTTTCTTCTTGGAGTGTTTGAGTTCAAATCATCAAGTTAGGGTTATACCAATTGAAGAATTAAGGTGAGTAACTTGTACCTAATTGATTGTATTATACTTATCTACCATTTTTATCTTGATTTTGGTATGATTAATGAGAAATCTTGATGAATAAGCTCTTAATGGTTGAGAGGGAAACAAGAAGACTTCAAGTAAGTCATGGTGGATTAATTGTATTTATGGCTTAGTATGTCATGTTAAATGTTGATGCTAAGAGTTTGGCTTTGATTATACATCAATGGGATGTAATTTTGATGAGGGCTTAATAGATGTCTTAATGATAAATTGATGGCTTAATAGTCAAAATGGACTTATTATTGAATTGTAAACATGGTGGCTTGTTATTGAATTCATATAGAAAGTGATTTAATACATGTGGATGTATGTGAACTACATGGAAGTAGTATTGTTTATGATAAATGGTTGGACCATTGTTAAAGTGCTAAATATGCTTGATATTATTTAGAATATGATTTATTACATATGGATGTATATGAACTACATGGAAGTAGTATTGATTATGTTAAATGGTTGGACCATTGTTATGTGTAGAATATGCTTGAATATTATTAGGATTAACATATTTGGTATTCACATAATTGGAGGAGCACCTAGTAGGCATTGGAGGATATATCCTTACATACCGTGGGGTAAATGTAATGGATTCATACCTTCGGATACCGTGGGGTTTTCCGTTGTGATATGTCTTGTGACTCTACCGTGGGGTACCGATCATGGGATATCTTCGATTATGATGTAACTGGTAGCGATATGGGCCTTCTCCATGGAATCCAATTGGTGAATGTATCGAATTGTTATTCCTGCATGCTATGATTATGCTCTATGTGCTATGTGTAAATCTCACTTAGGCTTTAAAAGCCTAACACTTGTTGTGTGTTTTATGTATTACAGATTTAGTGATTCCGGGCAAGAAGGTTTAGATCGGGGTTGTGAGCATGGGATCATTGTTAGAGAGATAAAGACTGGAAGATTGATGATAGAACTTACCAGCACTCTTTTGATATTTGGTTGCTATAGTAGTGATCAAATAAGCTAGTGGTCCAATAGTAGTTATAATTAACTAAATCTTCGTCTTATTGGTTATGTAATGATTTATGTATACTTATACTCTAGTATTGAGTACCACTCTTCCGTTTTATGGAAGTTTTTGTTAACCCCTGTTTTGGGGTGTTACAAGTTGGTATCAGAGCAATAGTTTAAGTGAACTAAGTATGCTGATGAGATGCTTAGACTTAAGCTGAGATGAAATAAGTTATGACTTGTGAGATTTGGGTAGAAATACTAGAACGGGATAGTCTTAGAGTCAACGGAAATACGTGAAATTAGTACTGTGATAATAGTAACAAGGATTCTCATGTATGATATGTTCACAATTTCAATTAGCTACTGTTATTATGAATATATTATTACGCGAGCATGCTTATTTCTAAGATTATTACGGTGACTAACGATCAGTAAAGTATGTTTTGTATAAGGGTAGGTGCATAACTATTTTCTTATGATTATCCCTTTAGGTTATAGTAGAACGATGGTGATTATGCCACCAAAATCCTTTGGAGGACAGTTCGGTAAATGATTTGGGGGTTGGAAGGACAACCTAGAATTGGCGGGACTCATGAACGTCCGCCAAGGTAACCTTTAATAGGTGATTGATGCGCATAGAAATAGAATATGAAACGTTTGACCAAGACGAAAATAGTATGACATGGTTGATATGTGAATAGCGGAATGCATGAATAGCAAACGTCATAAGGCCGAAAGGACGACCACCGGTCAGAGGTAGAATGTCAATGATAAGATACTTAAGTAAGACGATTGACCTCGTTGAGTAAGTAGCCTTCAATTGCGAGTAAAGTTTTTATGCATGGTGTTCTAGAGTATGTTACATGAATTTTCATGATTTCAAACCAATTGCATAAATAAAAGTTTTAGTCAAGGTTGAGCTAGTATGTGCAAGTGAGTATTCAAAGAAAAGGCAATCCCATTTACGTTGCACAGCGAAATTTAGGAGTTGTTACAAAATATTTCTTACTTTACATGAAAAGATTTTTATTTTATTTTCGTCGTAACAACTTTATTTTGGTTGAGAAAGATTGAATTTACGGAAATTTATTATGCAAACAATTCTCGAGATAGTCGTGCAGTACTTTGGAGTCATGTGAATGTTGAGGTCATGTGTGCCCAAGTTATTCCAAAAGTGGTTATTTAAAATGAGAAAATGTGTGAATTGGGTTATGTATCAAGTTTTCATGCATGAAGGCTATGAACTCGCTAGGTCGTAGAGTAGTACACTTTAAGTTAAGAAAGAACTCCAAGATTGGAGAAGTGTGGAATAAATCTTGGGAAGATGTTTGTAATGTTGGTAATTGTGTTCAAGAGGAAGGTGAACAATGGGAGAGTTGAAAGTGGACTTAGAGTCGGTTGTAAGAAGGTTTATACCCTCGTTTGGTAACTAGAAATAGAGTTGACAAGGGACGGTTGTGTCCGGAGGAAGGATTAGTAGTCATCAAGGTGATGGATTTAGCAAATTGCTAAGAGTAGTGTGGTGAGACAGAAAGGAAATACCCTCGACGTTAAATAAGAATTTATGGTGATCTTGTGATATTAGTATTGCACGAATAAGTCTGAAATGAAGACGATGAGATGTAAATTGTATTATGTTATGTTGAAAGGATTAGGCTCAGTCCTTGTTAATGAACGGATTAAAGAATGTATCGATAGGTCGACTATAGATATTAAAGTCGGCAGTTGTGTAAGATGTATGAGGCCTTTTGCCTGTCACAGGGTGCGGTTTGGGTGCGTCCCGCGTATGCCTGTGCGGGCAAGAATAAAACCGTGAGTGGTACCGGCATGCTGTTATGCAGAGGGTATGCACAAAACGGACATTATCGTGTACGGTGAACTGGGGATGTTATAGAATGCTATAGAATGCGAACAATATATATATCTTGTGAAACACCACATGTGGGGATTTTGAGTGATTGGCGAATAAATCACGAGTAGAAGAGGTTTTGGTTAAATTATTACTGAAGTGAAAGTTAGGTGATCAAAATACGCTTTTAGAAGTTTATTATGGTCGTGCAATAATTTTGGTGTGTTATATGCTTAATCGCATTTTTAGTGTTGGTTTAACTATTGGTCTTATGTGTGAGGACCGTTTGATGATCTTGTATTCTTAGTACCTTTAGGACTAATGAACTTTGGCAAAATAATATATATATATATATATTATGGAGTATATAGAGTTGTATATACGTGTACATATAAATACATATAGGAATTGACTTCATTGGGAAAGTAGCAATGAAGGGGTCATGAGATTATCATGTCTCGAAGCGTGTGTTGCATGATGTGGGATTAGATGTATTTTAAATTTCATGAGTTGATATTGATAAATGATCAATAGACCCTTTGAGCAGATGGCTTGGTTTTAGACTCGGTTGAGTCTTAAGGGTATTTGTCGGTTTAATTAACTTGACATAGGCTTGGGGGTTGGGATTACATGGATTGTATTAAAATAGAAGTTTGCATGATGGGAATGTGTTGGGTATTCTTTTGGATTTAATTGTTGTTAAGTTTTAAATAAGAAGAATAAAAGCTGAAGGACCTCTTTGTAAGAGTGTTAAGATTATGAAAGACGGTTGTGTTATAGAAGTGTTTTACTTGCGATGTGGATGGGTTACAAAGGAGAAAGTTTTAGGCACAAATGAAGTCAGGTATGGAAAATGTTGATCTGTGAAGGATTGTACTGTGTTTTAGTAATGGTTTGGAATCACGAGGAGTTAGTATGAACGATTAAGTTCAAGTTATTTAGCAAATCGAAAGTGGTAGTTCAACTAAAGTTGGGGAGGAGATATTTAGTGAAATAAACTCGGTTAAAAGGTGTATGAATGATTGTGAGAAACCTAGTCTGTAATGAAAGGTTTTATGTGAAGAATGTACGAGAGAGTACAGGTATCAACTGCCAAGATACATGTGTCAACTAGAATGTATTATGAAGTTAGAATTAGGAAGTATCTGCTGGAAGTCTTTTCGGGGATTCTAGATGAATAGTATTAGTTGTCAACGAAGCTGTTGGATTATGTGGTGGTAAGATGATGTAGTAATTTGGCTATAATCGGAATAGAATGCCGAGCGGTAGTGTGAGTTTATCCAAAGTAATTTTGGTTGTGTGAGTCGTTAAATGAGTTTATGATTCTGAATCATAGGAAGTAATGATAGAAAGGTCGGACCTAAGAATGTAGTATACTACAGGTTCGATGGAATTATCACCTTTGAAATATAATATCTTAGTGCTTGGTTGCAATGTGATCGTGTAGTACGATATTGATGCGAGGAAATGGTAATACTTTATACTGAAGAAACGTGTGGAACATAGATGTAGTGATGGGTGCCGTAGATATAGAAGTATTCAAAAGTGGTGAGTATGCTCAATTTAAAGTGAGTATGGATTTTCAAGCAGCATACGTAAACGTTATTTTGAGATCTGGAGATTGAAATGTAGATGATGACGGTATGAAAGACCAAGCAATAGTCGGATAAAGGTTTAATGATAAACGGTTACTTTAAGGAGGCTTACAAATCCGAGTTGGAGAGCGGCTAATGATGAAAGAAGAAAGGTTAAGAAAATATGAAAGATAAATCCTTGTTCCTTCTAGATTTTTTTTTTGTGAATGGAACTCATGTGTGGGTTTGGTTAAAGTGTAAAGGCTGGTGATAATTAGGTGATAACTTTTGGGTTTAAGGCCAAACACCTTTAGTGTAATCGGGAAGTTGAAGTTGATTTTAGAAAGAATGATGGTGATGGTAGTAGTAACCATAAGATACTCATTGTTGATGAGTGGTGTTAGTGAACTAATCTTTGAGATTGGTAAATGAACTTGTCCGTTTGACGATTAATTATTGAAATGGATTTTGAAGTCTATTAGAGCTCATTGGATGTAAATGGCCGTTAATGATAGGGACAATTGAAATTAGAAATTTGGTTGGTCTCAGTATTAATTGAACCTTAATTTGATTTAGAGTTTGAAACTGAAATCAAGTTATATAGAACATTTTAAGGTTGGGAGATGACTGAAGTCGTATGGTTGGGAGCTTCTCTATGGTTGGAACGTTTATTTGTACATGAGTACAACGTATGTGTAAGGGCTTTGTTAATAAACAATTGTTCGAAGAATTGTCTGTATAGACCGTGTGGATAGAACTTGGATTTCCGTTAGGAATTATTGAATTTTGGTCGACAGTGAGTTGGTTGACTTTGGGTTGTAAAGGGTATAGATTTCGAGGACGAAATCATTTTCAAGTTGGGGAGAATTGTAACACCTGGAAAATCCTTGAAAGTAATATTAGTCATAATATTTCTTTATATTTTGACTTCTTAGATTATAATTGAGTTCCTAAGCAATTTCCGTGATTTTACTGGTTATTTGATAACTTCCGATAGAAATCAGTAAGTTTATTTCTTAAGGAAATTAATGAAAAATAGATGATAAAGTTAAATATTAGATTTTATGGATTAGTTGGATGGGTAATTTGAATACGAGTCCAACGGTTCTTTCCGGAGCAAAAACGGAGTTCTAACGAAGAAGTTACGGCCAAATTAGTGGAAATTGAGAAATGACCAAACAGAGGTTGGCGCGGATGGTGGCGCCGATGCACTGGCGCGGGCGCTGGCGCCAAGCACCTGACGTGTTAAAAGGGGGTTAAAACCCACCTCTTGGTCCTTGTCACTTATCCTTTCATCTAAGAACTCTAAAATCTGATATTTTGCTCTGCTCTATACCTCTTAGGCGATTTTCCATCTGAAGTTAAGGTAAACTCTTATATCTCAATCTTAATTCAATTCAAGCAATTAGAAGATGAATCTTACCAATTAAATTTGATTTAGGGCAATATATCTTCATCTTTCTTCTTGGAGTGTTTGAGTTCAAATCATCAAGTTAGGGTTATACCAATTGAAGAATTAAGGTGAGTAACTTGTACCTAATTGATTGTATTATACTTATCTACCATTTTTATCTTGATTTTGGTATGATTAATGAGAAATCTTGATGAATAAGCTCTTAATGGTTGAGAGGGAAACAAGAAGACTTCAAGTAAGTCATGGTGGATTAATTGTATTTATGGCTTAGTATGTCATGTTAAATGTTGATGCTAAGAGTTTGGCTTTGATTATACATCAATGGGATGTAATTTTGATGAGGGCTTAATAGATGTCTTAATGATAAATTGATGGCTTAATAGTCAAAATGGACTTATTATTGAATTGTAAACATGGTGGCTTGTTATTGAATTCATATAGAAAGTGATTTAATACATGTGGATGTATGTGAACTACATGGAAGTAGTATTGTTTATGATAAATGGTTGGACCATTGTTAAAGTGCTAAATATGCTTGATATTATTTAGAATATGATTTATTACATATGGATGTATATGAACTACATGGAAGTAGTATTGATTATGTTAAATGGTTGGACCATTGTTATGTGTAGAATATGCTTGAATATTATTAGGATTAACATATTTGGTATTCACATAATTGGAGGAGCACCTAGTAGGCATTGGAGGATATATCCTTACATACCGTGGGGTAAATGTAATGGATTCATACCTTCGGATACCGTGGGGTTTTCCGTTGTGATATGTCTTGTGACTCTACCGTGGGGTACCGATCATGGGATATCTTCGATTATGATGTAACTGGTAGCGATATGGGCCTTCTCCATGGAATCCAATTGGTGAATGTATCGAATTGTTATTCCTGCATGCTATGATTATGCTCTATGTGCTATGTGTAAATCTCACTTAGGCTTTAAAAGCCTAACACTTGTTGTGTGTTTTATGTATTACAGATTTAGTGATTCCGGGCAAGAAGGTTTAGATCGGGGTTGTGAGCATGGGATCATTGTTAGAGAGATAAAGACTGGAAGATTGATGATAGAACTTACCAGCACTCTTTTGATATTTGGTTGCTATAGTAGTGATCAAATAAGCTAGTGGTCCAATAGTAGTTATAATTAACTAAATCTTCGTCTTATTGGTTATGTAATGATTTATGTATACTTATACTCTAGTATTGAGTACCACTCTTCCGTTTTATGGAAGTTTTTGTTAACCCCTATTTTGGGGTGTTACAGAGCACTTGTGCGACAAGTTGTAGCATAAGTAAGAAAGCGGTTGTTGGTCTTAGTGAGGTATCAGTGAAGAGTTGAAGTGAGTGCAACGGTTGACTTGGTTAGAGTGAATAGCCTTCAATTGCATATTAAATTTCATGCATTGTGTCATTAAACTTATTACACAAGTTCTTTCATGTTAAAGGCATGTACGTGCATAACAAACTTTCCTTGTTTTGAGAAATGAGTTGACACTCGCAAGTGTGTGTTTTTTTTATTGGTAAAGGATAAATTTGTTTTCACTATACGATAAAGCTTTGAACTTAGAAATCTACGAATTACTTCACACTTTTATTTGGGGAGAGAATCTTCGTTATGAAAATATTGAAAATGTTTTATTGAGAGGTTTTGTTTACAAACAAAATGAGTATTGACTTGTTATTATTATAAGAACGAGTATTGGAGTTGACAGACCCACTTTGGGTAAGTAATTTCGTTCGAAAATTTTCCGGTCATATGCGAAAGGGTTTCATTGGAGACAATCGTAGTGTCGGCATCGATTTGGATGGACAGGGTTACGAATTATCGTAAGTGTGCCTGTAAGTGATCTTTGCGATCGTTGTGTTTTACTATTCATCTTGAGTAATGTTGTTTCATGCATACTCAAACTCGCTTTATACTTTTGCATCTATCGTGTTTCTTAAAAGTGCGCAAAATGATTTCAATCGTTGTGTCATTGTGCATGAAGGCTATGAACTCGCTAGGTCGGGGGAGGATGTTACGATTTAAGCCAAGGAAAGAGCTTTGGGAGTTAAATTGCTAGTTGTATAAGATGTGGTCAAGTTATGACCATAGTGTTCCGTTAGAGTAAGTGGGTGAATACCTGGAGTCTTGGGCAGTGAATCTGGAATGTTGGTATGAGTGTAGTTTGAACTATTGTCGGGATATGTGAGAATAGTTTTAATCGCGGTAAAGTTGAAATGGCCAAAGTGTTTCTGTTGGTGGAATAGAAATCAGTAGCGTTACGTTACCTAATGTAATGTTTTCGGTTTCGAGTTGGAGTACTGAGATGGTTTGATAATTAGATCTTGCTAAGAAAGATCTTGTGTTTACTGTTTAGTCTCTCTCGAGGGAGAACGGTGGGGTATAAGTTGGTTATAAGGCGTAGGACGAAGTGGGTTATGTTAGGAATCCTAGATTGTCAGGAAAGAATGAAATCATCATGTAGTCCATTAATGTGGAGGTTTTGTCAGGAGATTGAAACGTGAGAATGAACCCGTTGCGGGCGAACGAGTGAGGTTGTTCGAGAATGTGTTAAGGATATGGTATAGGAACACCGTGTGAGGGCATTGGGAGAACGGAAGACCACAATGTGAATGTAATGTCCATTGAGGTTTTGGATGATTAGCTTGTGTGTAAGGTGTCTAGCACAGCGGAGATAGATTGCGAGGAGTTAACGAGGAACGAGAACTGGTTCGGGAGTTAGGAGAAATAGATTCTTTCGAGAATCCTTGTTCGTCGTAAGGCGACTGGACAATTGCATGTCGATTGTCGATGTCGAATCAGTGACCGTTTTGTTGGATAGTTGTCGGGAGGTTGGTATTGGAGAAGTAACTATAGTGTGGCTATCTTGTTGAGTTTTCTTACAAAGAGGTAAGAAGTTGTTTGGAGAAAGGTAGGTATCCGACGTGACGTTTGACCACCTTGTGTGAGTGTACAAAAGTAAGAGATCGTGATTGCTTAAGTGATTTTCTTATGGGGTATGATGATCCATATAAGAACGAAAGGTTAGGGTAATCGAAACGGGTGTACCTTGAGTAATTGACTTTGTCATGTGGTTCGTTTAGACCCGGGAAGGGCAAAGTCGAGCAACGTTTTGGCTTCGTTTGAAATTGTGTTATGGGCGGCATAAAGGAAGTAACATCTTCTGCGTATGTAAAGGCATCACGTTAACTTGTTGCAATGTAGTCGCGGGGTGCGATAGTGGCGTGGGGAAGTGGTAGCACTTGGTACCAAAGAAGCGTGTATGTCTCAGATGTAATGGTGAATTGCCGTAATAATGGAGTAGTCAAAGGTAATGAGTATGCCTGGTTGAAGTGTGTGGTTTTGCGGGCGGTATACGTTAATACTAGGTTGAGATCAAGAGATTAAGTTGCGGTTGGTAACGGGATGACAGGAGAACCCTTGTCCTTCTCGATCCCATTGGATTTTGGGTGAGTTTTCATGCTTCACTTGATTGTCGAGCAGGATATTGTACCCGTTAAGTTGTAGTGCTTCGTCGTGAAGTTTAGTCAAGAGCGTTGGAGTATTTCGTGGATGTAATGAATTAGAATGAGCGGGTCGGCGGTGTTGGAGAGTTAGGAACTCTTGGTAGTTCTTGGTGTTAAGTACCTCATGAGAACTTGGCTAAAGGTCTTGACTGATAAGTATGGAGAAGTTGTTCTGTTAGGCTGTAGCGGTGTGCGATGGAAAGTTTGTGTAAGCATGAGAGAAGATGATGACGGTATGAAATATCAAGTATAGGCAGACTCGCGGTAAGAAGATGTCATGAGACATTGAATGGGCGGACTATAGTTGAAGAACTGTTCTTTTTAAGGCATAAGATAAGGGATTGTTGTTTATGTCATGGTTAATGAGTTGAGAAAGCTAAGTTCATGCGACCGGTCTAAAAGTTGGTTCTTGTGGGTGAGTCATTCTTTTGAGGGATCTTTAATGTATCAAGTTAGGATGGAAACAAGTGGTCAAATGTGGTGTCGTGGTCGAGAGACCTTGGGATTAGATTCAGTATTGTCGGGGAGAATGTTTCGCGTGAGCGTGTCGTTCAACATTCAATTAATTGAGATAGTTTGAATGAGCTTGGTCACTCCTCCGTGTGGGAGGGAAAGTGAACGTTGGAGGCAGTTCCTAGTTAGTGGAACCATTCGGTGGATTAGGGCGAAGGACATAATTGTGTATAGAATATAATTATGGCTTAGCGATTGTTGTGAGTTTGGACCGTTGATTTGTAGCTGTTGAGACACGTGTGATCAGTGTGACTTTGAGGAAACACAACTGTGCCAGGTGAACGCTATTTTGGTAGGAGGGCGTTCATCCTTTGATATGAATGTTATATGGTGGCGAGAATGCGGTAATGATATGAGAATGATAGTGTGTAATGTCGACGAAGGGAGTGATTAGTCTCCGTTTAGAGATTCGGGTTATTGCGGTGTTAACTCGAGTAGAGTCGTTTTCTATTAAGGAGAGTAATTTGGATGAGTAGTATGTTCGGACGAAGGGATTGCAAGTGTGTTTCAACAGGAGATTGAATTGGGCTATATTGTAATGAAGTAATGGCAGTTATAGAAGGAATTGGGGGAGATAATGAATGAATTAAAGGTACTCGGGGAAGTATGAAACTTTTGGTGCGTCTTCGCAAGTAATGCGAATGATTGAGGGGTCGGATTTTGTAGTACCGTTAGAAACAAATATTGGCACCGGATGGTCGAGAATTTGAGGGACAAAGAAGTTGATCTTCTAGAATTGTATTTGCAACTCCTTAAGAAATTATGTGGGTAATGTGATTATTGGAAGTCAGAAGTTAACTCCAAATTGCAGCATATGTCCGGCAATGGAATTCCGAGGACGGAATCCTGTTAAGGGGGAGGTGATGTAACACCCCATATTTCAACTCTTGTGGTATTAGTGCAGAAATAAGAAATTCTGGGGCTCTTTTGAGAAAAACTCAAAATTTTGTGGCTGAGTTGTGAAAAAGAAAAGCTAGCTAAGTTAAAACTCTCCTAAAACCCTATTTGGTCCTCATTTGTCGGCTGGAGAGTTCAAGAAGGGAGAAGGAGCTCAAGAAATCCACAGTGGAAGGTTTGGAGAAGGTGGTTCAGTGAGGGATTGAAGGAATTTGCTACCAAGGTATACCTTCATCTTCATCTCTTTGATTTGTCTTGGAAATGGAGTTTAGATGTATGATTCTTATTGATTTCTCTTCTTCTTCAAGTATTTTGAGACAAAACCAATTGGAAGGGTGTGTTGGATGATTCCCTTGAGGAGTTTGTGAACTCTTGGTGTTATTCCACCTTTCCAATGGAGGTTCTTAAGTTGATTCATTTTAGAAAGGATTTGTGTTTTCAAAAGAGTAGTTCATGATGGTTGATTGAGGAATTGATTGATTTAAGTAATGAGGATTGTTTCCTTAATGTATAAATAGTTTTAGAGTTTGTTTTGGGAAGTTATCAATCGATTGGAATCAATTTTGGAGGAGTTAAGTGGGTTTTCGAGCTGACCCTGGGATGCAGAACTGGGAATGCTCGACCAGAGAGTTACGTGGCTTTTCACGCGGTTTGCAAACCGCGTAGCAAACCGCGTAAGTCTCTGTTGGGAAATTCTCGTTTCTGCTTCGTTGGTCGTTCGGGCTTGGATTCGAGGCGTGGTTTAGGGGTTTGTCTTAAGACACTATGGGGAATGTTTTAGAGTATAATTGGGGAGTCTAATACTTCCTTTGTTAACCCCAATTCAGGTGATCGTTTGGTGTTTAAGTGAGCTCCGATTAGAGTGTCGTATAGACGAATACCAGGTGAGTTCCCTTATGCATTATTTCTATCTTTTAAAATGAATTGCGAAGAATTGATATGACTGAAAATGACTTTACTTGATCATCATGAATTTATGTCTTCTCATGCATGAAAAGTGTTATCTTACAAGTGGAAGGAGGATTATCCTCGAGTAAGTTTTAAAACATGTTTTAATGTTTATGCCTGTGGTAGAGTCGGGTTGCACAGTGGAGGACCCCCGAGTTGCCGTGCCTGGCTTTGTTAGGTGTCGAGTTGCCGTGCCTGGCTTTGTAAGGTGTCGAGTTGCCGTGCCTGGCTTTGTAAGGTGTTGAGTTGCCGTGCCTGGCTTTGTAAGGTGTTATTGGTCCATGCCACTGTGTACACCCATGTTTGAGCTCAAACTTGTTACGTGCTGTTTGCAAGGAAACGTGTTTTCTTAAAATGTTTTGTGGTCGCGTTTTTAGGAGGGAATTCACTAGACCTTATGGTCTAACCCTCGCTTTCAAAACTTAAAAACCATTTTCAGGAAAGGGAGGCTTAGGTGCTTCGTTCAAAGGGAAAGAGAAGGCTTAAGGCGGATGTGCGAGAATAGAGACCGTCATGATCCAGCTGTTGTTAGTTTAAACATCTCGGTTGTAATCGTTTGGGAACTTTAAGCTTTGAGTATGTTATCAAGTATTGTGATGTAAATTGGGACCCTTATGGGCTTTTTGGACTTATATTCCATGTTAAGTGTTTTGGGTTGTTACAGTAAAGGAGGTGGAATACTTTATGTGGGGAATGTCGGTGGAGTGGGATCAGAGGATCGGTGAAAGACATTATTTTCGGTGGAAGGTATAGGGTCGGTGGAGAGGTGTATGTCGGTGGGAGGAATCATGTCGGTGGGAAGATGGTCAATTTCGGTGGAAAAGTTGTTCGGCACCAAGGAAGGTGACCCAACTTGGTTATTTGAGGTAGATGGATTTGATGGGTTCAAAGGAATGGAGGATGCATCGGTGGAGTTGACTATGGGAGCATCACCTATGCATGAGGAAATCCATCTGTGTAATTCATCATCATCATTTGAAAGAGATGATGATCTTAGATCATCAAATTTGACATGAATGGACTCATCAATACATTTTCTCCTGAGATTATATACACGATATGCTTTGGAGGATAAAGAGTAACCAACAAAGATTCCTTCATCAGCTTTGGGATCAAACTTCCCAAGATTGTCACGATCGTTTAGAATAAAACACACACAGCCAAAGACATGAAGAAAGCCTATATTTGGTTTTCTGCCATGAAAAACTTCATAAGGGGTCTTGTTATGTCTCTTGGATATCACCGACATATTTTGGGTAAAGCAAGCAGTATTAACAGCTTCAGCCCAAAAATAGGTGGGAAGATTTGATTCACTTAGCATTGATCTAGCAGCCTCACATAGGGTTCTATTTTTCCTTTCCACCACTCCATTTTGCTGAGGAGTCCTGACAGTTGAGAAATTTTGAGAAATTCCTTTCTCATTAAAGAAGTCTTCAAGAGCACTATTTCTGAATTCAGTGCCATTGTCACTTCTCACTGATCGTACAAGCTGCCCATTTAGAACTTCATTTTTCTTGACAAAGTTGATGATATCTTCAGTTGCATCACTTTTATACCTGAGAAAAGACACCCAAGTATATCTGGTAAATTCATCAACAATTACAAGAATGTACCTTTTGCCACCAAGACTGGGAGTGCTGACTGGTCCACATAGATCCATGTGCAGCATTTGGAGAGGAAGAGTGATGGACGAGCATTGCTTGGTCTTGAAGGAAGTTTTGGTGAGTTTCCCTTTTTCACATGCATCACACAGCTTTTCTTTAACAAAGTTCAACTTTGGCATGCCAGTCACCAGTTCTTTGTTTGAGATTTTATGGAGTGTTTTGAAGTTCAGATGAGATAGACGTTTATGCCACAGCCAGTTCCTTTTGGCTGTGTCATCTGACACAAAGCAGACATTGGATGAATTATTTCTTAGTCCCATATCAATGATATAGACATTTTCCATCCTTTTTCCAGATAGCACCACGTTGAAATTCTTATCCACAACAGTACAGATACAAAGTTCAAAGATAACTTTATATCCAAGATCACACAGTTGGCTTATACTGAGAAGATTATGCATGAGGCCTTCAACAAATGCCAATTTATTAAAAGTGACAGACCCATTAGTGAGAGTTCCATAACCTTTGGTGTAACCTTTAGAGTTGTCACCAGAAGTTACAGATGGACCTTTTCCAGATACATAGTTGATGAGAAGAGATTTGTTTCCTGTCATATGGCGTGAGCACCCACTATCCAGATACCATATTTGATGGTGCTCAAAAACCTGCATGCATACACAGATTAGTTCTTAGGTACCCATTTGGTGGTGGGTCCTTTGGGGTTAGAAGATGAAGAGTCCTTAGGTTTATTTCTTTCAATTCTTTCCTTTGGACAATCCTTTGCAAGATGAAAAGTGTCACCACAGTTATAACATTTTCTGTAGACAAAAATCTTTTTGGGTTTTTGCACTTTTTCTTTTCCTTTTCTCTTGTCATTAACTTGAAATGTTTTAGGACCAAAGAATGAGGTGTGAGGAGGAAAACTTAAAGTCCCATTACTTGAAGTGGAAGCGAATTTGGAAAGATTTCTTGAAGTGTTTTTGAAAGGTTCTTTCCCAAGATCTGAGGATTTTCCTTTTAAAGAAACGTCGGTGAAGTTTGTGAGTCTCACAGATCGGGGAATAACTTATCTTTTGAAGAGTTACACATCGGTGGAGACATCACATCGGTGGAGTTAGACTTAACTCCTTTGACAAACTTTGATTTTGAAAGATCAGGAGGGACATATTCATCAATCGCTAAATCCTTTAAAAGACCATGGATAGGTTTTGAAAAATCATTGGAGTTCTCTTTTTCCATGTCTTGATCAGACGAAGATTCTTTAGCTTTTATGAACATTCCAAATTTTAAAGCTTCACCTAGATCTAAAGAGTTTAAGGAGATAGAGTCACAGGAACTTGATTCTGAGGCATCATCCCATACACTTGAAGTAGGATTAAGAGTTTGAGAAGATACATCAGAACATGTTTTTCCATAGCCCAAACCAAATTTGTTGTTACTAGAAATTTGATCTTTAAAGATTTGCTCAAGATTCTTTGATGAACTTGTCTATTTCTCAACAGTCTCTTGTTCTCTTTTTAATTTCTTAAAAAGTTTGTTTTTCTCTTTTGAAATCACATGATTTATGGTTTTCAAATCTGCAAGCTCAGCTTTGATTTCCTCAAAATTTTCAAGTTTAGACAAACATATTTCAAGTTGAGAGGTGAGATTTTTGACTTGTTCAGAATTTCTTTTCTTACCATCCTTCATAGAATAGAAATCCTTAGTTAAGGATTCATAAGCATCAATCTTTTCATTGTCAATCATATCATTAAAGGGATGTACCTGAGAGTATGATGTCGAGCACCCAGTAGACACCAAAGCCATTGGAGAGGTAGCTTTTTCAGAATCTTCCACATCTTCTGAGATGGACATGAAGCACTTGTTGGGAGAGTTGTTGTCACTGTCAGAAGTTTCTTCTTCCCAATCATGAATTTCGGCCATGAGACCCTTTCCTTTCTTAAGGAGACCCTCATTTCTTTCCTTTTCTTTCTTGTATTTGGCTTTGTACTTCTCAGCCCTTTCTTGATGATCTTTGGAAGAGGATTGGGTATCTTTCTTGGCAAGGTTTGATTTGAAAGAGTTATTTTTGGGTTTTTCATAATTGGAGGAAAACTTGTCATAAGATGAATTTCTAGAGTTCATCACACGCTTACTTCTACACTCAACTGCAAAATGTCCTTTCTTTCCACAGTTAAAGCATTCCTCATTTGTTTTATCAGACGAGGGAGTTTTTGTAGAAGAGAAGGGTTTTCTGAAAGATTTGGATTTGTTTGAAAAACGATATTTGTTTTTGAAACCAGCCAACATGGCTAATTCATCAGACAACTGCTTGACTGACATTTCTTCACCTTCATCATCGGCATCACTCAGATATGCCTCCGATTGGTGAGAAGAGTTGCTTTGTCTTTCATTTTCAGAATCTGATGACGGATAGGTGATGCGTGGAACACTTTGAGATTTCTTGGAATCTTCACTGACAAGAGCAATAGAAGTGCCCTTTATCTCTTTAATGAAAGATTTCCTTTGTAACTTGGTTTGTTCAAAGTTGAAGAGAGTTCCATATAGAACAGTTAAAGGCATGTACTCAAGGTCCTTGGAAGTTTTGATACAAGTACACATGTTTTCCCAAAAATCTGGGAGACAATCCATGAACTTGTTTAAAACTTCCTCGTTATCATAGACTCTGCCTAGTAACTTCAGATCATTCAGAAGAGAGTTAAAACGATTATAGTAGCTAGGAAGAGATTCACCTTTTTCATAAGTGAAGAGTTCATACTTTCTTATGAGAAAAATCTTTTTGCATTTCTTCACTTCCTCTGTACCTTCGTACAGAACACACAGTGTGGTCCACATCTCTTTAGCAGTTTCAAAGTTAACCAGAGAATGATAGACTTCATCAGGAAGTGAGAGAGCAATGATTGCTCTAAGCTTTGAGTCAAGAGTAACTAGACGTTTTTCCTCATCAGTATATTTCTTTGGATTTTTTAGAATATAACGTCCAGTACTTTTGGCTTTCTCTTTGTCAGAAGGTTCAAAGTCATCGGAATCAATAGAGTTCTTCTTCTAACCGGTTCTTTACCAGACCTCTGCGTTTCATAGCGAGCCCAAACTCGAGGGATAATAGGTCCCTCTTTGAGAATGGTTGGATATCTAGTATCCACTCCTTCCATGAATATCATCATACGGCTTTTCCAAAGAGAAAAGTTGTTAGGATTAAACTTAGGAGGTTTGGTAATGGAACCATTTTCAGAAAAGTTGTTTTGAGAAGCATTTTCAACAGTTGAGGATGAAGAGGCAGCCATCGCAGATCAAGTTTATGAGTTAAACTTTCTGCTCTGATACCACTTGTTAGTCCCAGATGGCTATAACAAGTATTGTAGAGGGGGGGGGGGGGGGGGGTTGAATACAATACTCAAAATTTTCACAATTTTAGTTCTATTATTGAAAATCTTTCAACAAGAATTACACATAGAAAACTTAAGACTGTTGCGGAAAAGAACAGATAAACTATTCTAACAATCTTACACAAAGTATACTAACAAAACAACTAAGAACACTTAGAACAAAGCTATCAAGTTTTGAGCAATATGGAGATTTCTTGCACTGAGAGAGATATCCAGAAAGCGTAGTTTGCATGAAGTCTTCTACTTCCTTTTATAGTGAGGATAAGAGTACCAAGCATTAAATGCTTGGTACACATGTCTTCAGGAGACTTGCTTCGTACCAGTGGACTTCTGAAAAGTTGATATGTCAACATCACCTTTTCCTTGGTACAAGGAATAGAACCCATGCTGAAAGGGACTTTAGCTGAAAGTGGATAAAACGACAAATAGTCACTTTTACCTGGCAAAGGATATTGTCCCATAATAAATGATCTTCTTGATGTGTATTCCAATGCAATCATACCGAAGGTATTCCACCGATATGATTGACATTGGTCTTTGAAAAACATCTGCAACAGAGTCCATTTACACAAAGATCCCACCGAGATAAACATCCTTATCGGTGGGATGGATTTGGCCGATGTGTCATGACACCATCGGTGGTGTGCATGTCCACCGACGTGTGAAGACACCATCGGTGGTGAGCATGTCCACCGACGTGTGAAGACACCATCGGTGGTGAGCATGTCCACCGATGTGTGAAGACAAAATTCGGTGGACATTGACTTGTATGAATCTTGAGAAGAGTCTTCTTAATTCCGCAAAGAGAATCTCTTCAAGCTTGGTTTCGGTTGATCTTCCACTTCACCGAACAGTTGCTATCTTGTACAAGTCGTTCAAAGAACCATGCTAAAATATTCTAAGTAGGATTTTAGGGAAAACATCGGTGAGTCAATTTCAAATCTTTGGTGACCCAACAGATGTCCTCAAGGGTAGCTGCGCGATCACCTAATTCCACGAAGCGGTCTCTCAACTACACCATGTAGCCAACGCGACACTTTAACGTCAAGTCGATGTGAAAGAAATCCCTCTACATAGTTATTCACGGATGTTATAGTTAGTGTTATATATAGATGTTTTTGCTTTTTTGGTTTATTGTGTTGATAATTATTCGTTTCTTTTAGTTTTAGAAAAGAAACCACTCAATCTATTGGACTTCCCGGTAGCAGGGGAATCACAAGGATTGCTTAAATCCCCACATACCTTAGGGCTATTTACACCCGTTTGACAAAATCTAAATAGATATGTTGCGGTTTCTTTTATTTCAATATATAATAGTGTTATATATAGATGCTTTTGGCAAGAGGCCAAAATGAATTTGAGTGTGGCATGTGAAGCCAATTTAATATTCATACCATTTATTTACGGAAATTTGTTTATCACCAAAGTTTAGGGACCTAAGTTGTCATTCACCAAAGTTTAGGGACCTAAGTTGTCATTCACCAAAGTTAGGGGTCCTAAGTTGTCATTCACAAAAGTTTAGGGACCTAAGTTGCCATTCACCAAAGTTTAGGGACCTAAGTTGTCATTCACCAAAGTTAGGGACTTAAGTTGTCATTCACCAAAGTTAGGGGACCTAAGTTGTCATTCACAAAAGTTTAGGGACCTAAGTTGTCATTCACCAAAGTTTAGGGACCTAAGTTGTCATTCACCAAAGTTAGGGACCTAATTTGTCATTCACCAAAGTTAGGGGACCTAAGTTGTCATTCACAAAAGTTTAGGGACCTAAGTTGTCACTCTTAACATTTTTTTTTATAAAAAACACTCTCAACATTTATTTTTTTTAAAAACACTCATCTTTTTATAAAAAAACAGACTCTTAACAATTATTTTTATAAAACACACTCTAACATTTATTTTTATAAAAAACACTTTAACATCTTTTTTTTATAAAAAAACACACTCTTAAATTTTTTTTTTATAAAAACACACTTAACATCTTTTTTTATAAAAAACACTCTCAACATTTATTTTTATAAAAAACACTCAACTTTTTATAAAAAACCCCTCTTAACAATTATTTTTATAAAAAACACTCTAACATCTTTTTTATATAAAAAACACACTCTTAACATCTTTTTTTTTTTATAAAAAAACACTCTTAACAATTATTTTATAAAAAACACTTTAACATCTTTTTATATAAAAAAACACACTCTTAACATCTTTTTTTTATATAAAAAAACACTTTAACATTTTTTTATAAAAACACTCTTAACAATTATTTTTATAAAAAACACTTTAACATCTTTTTTATATAAAAAAACACTCTTAACATCTTTTTTTTATAAAAAACACTCTTAACAATTATTTTTATAAAAAACACTCTTTACATCTTTTTTTTTATAAAAAACACTCTTCACATCTTTTTTTTATAAAAAACACTCTTAACATTTTTTTTATAAAAAACACTCATCTTTTTATAAAAAAAAACACTAACATATATTTTTATAAAAAAACACTCTAACATCTTTTTAAAAAAACCACTATAACATCTTTTAAAAAAAAACTATAACATCTATAATAAAGACAACATTATAACATACAAATAACACATTCAAACATACAACAAACTTAAAAACACTCAAACAACATACATATCATATATTTTAAAATTTAAAATAACAACATACAAAAAAAGTACAAGAAACTTAAGAAAAACTTACCAAACGAGTAACACGAGCCATCTTCAAACAAACCGAGCGCGTATTCCACACGATAAATTGAGAGAGTTTGGGAGAGAATTTTTTAATGAAAGTGGTAGGAAATAAGGTCCCCCACCCTCTCTCTTATAGCGATAACGGCCGAATAAAAAAAGTGGTTGGGGGGTTCGATGCATTAAAGAAATTAGGGTTTCAACCCTGTGTCGACACGTGGCACCGACATCCCGCGATCGCGGGGTACCTCCGCGGGCAGGGACCAAAAGCGTACCGCGGGCATAGTTGAGGGGCTCCACGGGACTCTTGGCCAAAAAGTCGTGACACGTGGGTGTGGGCTCGCGATCGCGGGGTTCACCGCGGAAAATTTGGGTATTTTGGTAAGTCTGGGTCAAACTTTGGGTATTTTAATTAAAATCCCTAGTTTAAATTTCAATATATTTAACCCAATCCAATCTAATTTAAGTACTACTAAAGTATAAATTAGAGATTATTTTATGTAACATTTGTATTTTATATCTTGGTGTATGAAATGATTAAACTAATTTAATGATCCATTCATATTGATCGACTGTCCAAATCCAATTTATCCCCTAGTTCCACTTTTTTTTTATCATCTCCCCAAGCATTGTAGCCTTTATCATTTGAATCACCACAATTTATCTCCTAGTCCCACCTTTTTTTTATCATCTCCCCAAGCGTTTTAGCCTTTATCATTTGAATCACTACAAGTTTCCACGACAAACTAACGGTTCTAAAGCACATTATAACAAAACCAACATTTTTTACCATTAAATTGAAGTATGGAACAATTCAATTCGCTTTTGTACATGACAATTAGGAGCAATCACTTACCAGAAAATTTTAAATTAATAATCTTAGGTTGGAATCTAAAAACATAGATCAAGACATTATTTGTTAATACAGTAACTAAACATTACATAGATATACAAGTTCACTGCAACAACCAAAACTTTTGGAGAGCCCGTGGTAACCTTCGAATCCCTAGTCTAACATTTGATTTGTTGGCTCAATAACTCGCCATTGTTATTGCGGCATCCAACCCTTGTTAATCTGGTTTTTAGCTGTTTAATTCATTAGTAGTCTTCTCCTACATGCATGAAGAAAAAACTAGCAACGTTTTAGTTTCAAATTACACCTAGAAGCTTTATTACAAATGCCACAAAACAAACCTATAAATCAAAACCAAACATGTAAAACCCACAACCAAAACCAAACAAACCAACTAAATTTCCCAAAATGTTTGGGCGGAACAAATAGAATATATAGAAAGTAAAAACACATAGATAGTACATATGGAAAAAAAAGTATTAAGAAAAAGAGGACAAATTCTAAAAGCAAATGAAAGAACATCAACCACTTGATCCGAGGTGGATTAGTGGATTTTGTATTTGAGAGAACATCAGGAGGTAGATGAATACAACAACAATATGCAACAATCGAGAAATGTAAATGACTATTTTTTGGTATCGGGTGATTTTTGAACGATGAATGACTACAAACGATTGCTACTAAAGGCTTTTTAACATGGAATGAAAATTTGGGCGTTTCAAGGAATAAGCTAACTATACGAAGTATTATATAAAACTAAGCATTTTCTCTTACACTCAATCTCATTAATGACTGTTTAATACATGTAACCGAACACTCCCTTAAAAACATTACTCATTTCCATCTTATGTTTTACCCTGACAATTATAAAATCATTGTAACAACTCAGTCTAAATAAAGCATACATAGCATTTAAATTTAAAGAGTTACAAATCTGGGTCCCAAAAATTTCATTACATCTGTCTCAAAACTTAGGTTGGCGGAAACAACCTATACACAACTGAGAACATACTAGTTTCTATTAGTGTCACATGCACTGTCTCTATCTGCATCTGTACTTTATCCTGCTCTTGCTCACTTACCTGAGCCTCCTACTATCTGCTTACCTGAAAAAGTTTAGTTTGGAAAATGCGAGGGTTAGACCATGAGGTCTAGTGAGCTCCCTCCTGACAGTTCTCAAAATCAGTTAAAAACAGTTTATAACTTTCAAATATCTTTGCATAAAACTTTCACATAACTTTTCATAAAACTTTCACATAACTTCACATAAAACTTCCACGGATAAATCCGCTCCCGTAAATGGCATGTCAGGATCGATTCTTAACAAGAATTAAACTTCTTAGAAACAGAATTTAGAGAATCTTGCGGAATAGAACTCTAAATCAATTAAAGAACAATCAATAGAAATTCAATAAACTGTATATATATCAAACAGTATTACTCAGAAGTTTTACACCAAACCTCAATCTTGTTGAACAGGATCAACAAGACGATTTCTACTTCTCTAGAAATAGGATCTATGATCTTGAGGTTAATTCACTCTTGAATGAATATCAAATTCTATTTCACTCGTATATTTTTCGTCTCTCTCTCTCTCTGTCTAATAGCTATCTATCAATACTATTTATACAAAAGTAATTACAAGATAACTATCAAAGTAAATTGATCTTCTGAATCTTCGTTAAACATATCTTGATCAATTCCTTATTTGTCTCCAAAAGCATCGCATACCAAACATATCAAGTCAGCAGTATTAACAATGATTTGGCTCAGCAGCATTAATGATGATTTGGCTCAGCAGCATTAACGACCTTCAGCAGTATTAACCTTCACAGTCTTCAAGCAGTAGTAACTCAGCTCAGCAGTACTAACCATGTCTAGCAGTAGTAATTTGGTCTAGCAGTACTAACTTCGTCTAGCAGTAGTAATCTTGGTCTAGCAGTACTAACTTCGTCTAGCAGTACTAACTTCGTCTAGCAGCAGTAACCTTGCCCAGCAGTAGTAACGAAGAACTGGCAGTAGTAATGTAGACTTAGCAGTACTAACCATACTTGGCATATCTTCAGTTCCCAACAATCTCCCCCTAACTTGACTTTTAGGAAAAGAAGTCAAGTTCTTCAGATGATGCTTCCAAAACTTAGTCATCATGTACACACAGATTAGGACTTAGACCTAGACTCTGATTGAGAATCCTCTTTACCAAGAATCTACCCATTGCTGAATCCTTGTTGCAGGTCAGCTTAGTATGTAACATTCCTTGCAGCCTCTTCATGCTGTGATTGTATATTTCATCCACCAGATAGTATTCTTGAGTTGCAGAGTCAAGGGAGATGACATATACTCCACAGTTTTCATAGAGCATCCAGTTGGTAATGGCTTGAAACTGTGTGTTTATCCTATGCTGAACTGCTTCAGGTTTGAACATTTGGCACAAGAATTCAAGTACCATTTTAGAGATTGACATCCCTTGCTCAGTCAGCATGTTTTCATATATCCTCATCCCAACTTTGAACATCTCTTCTAAGTCTGATCTTGAGCAAGTTCTGACAATTTTTCCCCAAGTAGAAAAGACTTCAAATTTTCCATCTGCTCTTTTTATCCTAATGAACTCCTTTCTACCATCTTTCAAAGTGTCCCAAAAGATGATTTCAGGAGCCTTAGATGATATTGGTTCAGCCTGAAGTGGAATTGGGTTAGAGTCAACACTAGTAATGTACAAATCACATTGGGCATCCTTTTGTGATTGCACATTGCTTGATTGCCCTGATGGAGTTGCCACTTCTTCTTCAGCAACTTTTGGATCAGATTTTTCTTTCACTGTTTCCTCCTGGGCCTCTTCTGCAGATGACTCCACCCTTGGCTTCTTTTCATTTTTCTTCTTTGAAGTTATGGGCTGGGTTCTTGGTCTTTTCTTTGACATCATCTTGGTTCTTTTAAGAGTTTTAACAGCTTCAGGAGTTGGTTCAGCTGCTTTAAGTTTTTCAGCAGCAATAACCATTTCTGCTGCTATGGCTGTTACTGCTTCTCTTAGAACATGTAATGATGCTGCTTCAATACTGTTCTTCACAATCCAGTATATTTCTTCATCTATTTCAGCTTGAGTTGTGGTTACTGCTTCCTGCTCAGTTTCTGCTGCTTTGACTGTTTGGCCTTCAGCAGCATTAACTGTTTCTGCTGCTTTGGTTTCTGCTGCTGTGGTTTCTGCTGCTGTGGTTTCTGCTGCTTTAACACACTCTTCCCCCTTTTCTGTCTCACTGGTCTCCCCCTTAAACTGTGCATAATCCATTTCCATCACATTCTCCATGTGAACTGTTTCCCCCTCAATTTGTGGACCCTTCAATTTCAGTTCTGCTTCTGACTCTGACTCCCCCTTTTTGGGAGCATCATCAGTTGAAGGTCTTCTTCTCAGCACAAATCTTGCCTTTTTCTTTTTGTGCAGCAACTTGGTGACCATCTTTTTGAGCTTCTCAATTTGAGACTGTTGGTAGGTGACCACAGTCTTCAGTTGCTCAATCTCCTTCTTTTGTGCCATAACATCCAAGTTGATATTCCCTATGGTTTCCATCAATTCCTCATAGTTATATCTATCCTCACCTTGTTTAGAAGTGTTTACCTTCTTTAAAGGATCACTGGAAGTTTTAGCAGAAGCCTTCTGCCTAGCAGAAGCACTACCTGCCCCCTTGGTTTCTTGGCACCTGGGTCCTCCTAATGATTTCTCATTTAGAGTTGCCATGGGGAAGGTCTTATTTATGTTACCACTGTCCTTCTCTGTGCTAGCAGAAGTAGTGGCAGCCTTAGCACCCATATGGTCATCCTTCTCCTTAGAGACCACCTTCTTGGGGTTGGGAGACACCCCTATGGTTTCCCTGTTGATATTCTCAATTGGAGAATGCTCCAACTGAGGGCTTAAAGGCTTAGGGCTCTGAGTAGGTACATCAAGGGAAGGAACCTTGTGCACCTTTCTTCTTTGAAACCTTTTGGTGATTGTGGGAATGGGTTGTTCAAGAATGGACTGAGGGATGTCTTTTGAGATGGAAGGTTGGGATTGGTCATCAGTGGGTTGATCTAATGAGGGCCTTGATCCTGATGCCATACCTTCAGAGGGGTGGGACACAACCATCATTGTAGAGAACAATGGTGCGTCAACTCCTTCCGAGTCCCTAGGAAGTCTTTTCATATTTGAAAAAACCTTCCCTTTAGGGGATTTGGGTACATATACCTCAGTAAACTGAGGTAAGTCCATCAATTCCTTGTTAAGAACTTCTTGCACAAACCTTGGATACATGAAAAAGCTCTTTTTGGATTCCAAGTTTGATACAAGATCATTAAAGATCATTGCTGAAAAATTGTACTTTCTGGCAGTGGATAAGCAGACCAAGGCATATGCAATGGGACTGCTGAACTCACTCCATCCAGTAGTTTTCTTGGAAATACAGTGCATCAGGGTATGAACAAGAAATCTCCATTGGTTGAAAAATTTTGACTTGTAGAATTTAAAAACACCAATGGGACCTTCATACCCCATTCTTTGTAAAGTAGAAAAGAGTTCTTCATTAGAAATAGATGATATACCTGAAGCATCATTCAACTGAAGAGAGATGCGAATAACCTCTTCAGTGACTTTCAAGGGTTTATCACAAACCCTTGTTCGAATGGTTTTCTGCCCTTCTTCGAAACTAACAGTGGCATTCTCCCAAAATTGTGTCTGGTGTTCGATATAGATTATTGGGCTCACCGTTAGGGCATAGGAGATGTGCGAGGATTTGAGAAAATCGACTATATCGTGGAATCCTGCAGCTTGTTTCGGCTTCTGAAGCATGGCTATTTCATTGTGCTCATCCACAAACTCCATGATTCCTGAGGATTCTTGAAAGAAAAACACAAAGATTCTGGGGAGACTAGGTTAGAACGAGAGAGAAGAAGTAAATGCGAAGAGTCGTTATGAACATTGGCGGGCAAACATGGGTATTTATATGCCCTAGATTATCAAAAGCAGTATTAACGACATAAGCAGTATTAACTACTAAGCAGTATTAACTGCAAGGCAGTATTAACTACACAGCAGTATTAACTACCAAGCAGTATTAACTACCTAGCAGTATTAACTACCGAGCAGTATTAACTACCAAGCAGTATTAACTACCAAGCAGTATTAACTACCAAGCAGTATTAACTACTGAGCAGTATTAACTACTGAGCAGTATTAACTTCAAGGCAGTATTAACTACACAGCAGTATTAACTGCACTAGCAGTATTAACTGCACTAACAGTATTAACTGCTGAGCAGTATTAACTGTGCACTAGCAGTATTAACTACTGAGCAGTATTAACTACACAAGCAGTATTAACTACTAGAACACATGCAGTAGTAACTCTGCACTGTGCATCACTTGTCAAATCCTCAAATGTCAACTTACACATCACTTTTACCACTTCTCTTACCTTCTGCAGGATTATTTTCAAAAGTAACATGTCCTCCATCAATTCATTTGAAATATTGAAGGCAGGCCATGTTACCTGTCATGTGCCTAGAGCAACCACTGTCAACATGCCAAATGCTTCTCCCCATAAGCTGTTGATTGCCCTGCACATCTGATAGATCAATTAGTTTTTGTTAGGGACCCAAGCCAAAGTGGTCTTGGGTCTCCCTTGATCATCAAAATACTTACATTCTGTTTTGATGAGCTTGTCAAAGTGAGGAACATCAGTGCTTGAGTACTTTGTTTTGATGATTGGTCTAGAAGCAGTACTAACTGATGTAGAAGTGCTAACTTTAGCAGCACTAACATTGCTTCCAGAAGTACTAGCCTTCTCAGCAGTGTTAACTAACTTAGCAGTACTAACACTAGAAGCAGTATTAATTGTTGAAGAAGTACTAACTGTGTTAGCAGTACTAACACTGCTAGTAACATTATTGCTTCCTGCAGTACTAACATTGTTAGCAGTACTAACTGAGTTGTCAGTATTATCATTAGTACTTTTAGGCATCCATACTCTAACACTTTCTGTTTCTGCCTTTTTCATGTGGCTTATGGTTTTAACTTGTTTCTTTGCCACAACTTTCCTCACAGACTTTTTATTTCTCCCACTCTTTCTGTAACCACCAGGTTTTTGAAAATATCTTTGAGCATTAAACCTTTGGTTAACTGGATTGAAATAACAGTGTTTGGCTAAGTGATTTAGCTTACCACAGATGAAACAAGGTTTTGGCCTGTTGATTCTGTTCAGATCAACTCCTTGTCTCATAGCCCACTGGTTATTCCAGTTCCTTTGATTTCCCCTCTGATTATCATGTTTTTGGGGCTTGAGCTCTTGAGATTTCTTACAAGAACAATGTTTACAGGTATTGGGAGCCACAACTGTGGTCTGTTTGTAATGGACTCCCTTTTCCTTTTCAGTCCTTTTGATCTCAGTGTCCTTATCACATGGACTCTCAGATTCCTCATCAGAGTCTACTTTGTCAGTCTCATCCTCAACCACTATTTCTTTTTCACAAGCATCTATATTAATCTTTAATTCAGGTTCCTTTCTATCCTTGGTCTCTAACAAATCAGACTTAGGAGGTATGTAGTTGTTATTGTAGGGTGGAGGTGTGGTATTGTACCCTATCCCTACTTTCATCTTGTCATGGATTTGAGTTTTAATGATGGTGTCCATGGTTTTAGAAGCACAGGTAAACTTTTCAACATCAAGTTTAACCTTTTTAAGCTCTTCTTTTAACTTCTCATTCTCCTCCCCAGATACTTTCAGCTTAATTTCATACTCATTCTTCTCCCACTTCCAATAGTTAGTATCATAGTGGTGTTGAAGTTCATTAGCTTGAAAAGCTCTAATCTGTTCCTCAAACCTTTCTACAATTCTAACATAATCTTTCACATCTTTCTCTAGCCTCTTAAGGTCATCACACATACCCTGATTGTGATCCCTATATCTTTTAACAGCATCAATGCAAGCTTGAGAACAGAGTTTAGATTGTACCTCAGTGGGAATATCAGATACTTCTGCCATAAGAGCTTGATTCTGACAGGCTTCCTCAGCTTGATCACTCCAATCAAATCCCATTCCTTGTTGAGAAACATGGGCTTGAGAGGAGCTTCTGTTTTGGTTTCCATTTGGAGCCTGTTGATGTGATCCTCCATAACACTCAACCTTGGACTGGTCAAAGCCTTCACCATCTTCTCCAATCTTTCCTTCATTACATGGGCCATTTTCTATGATGTCCCATATTGCATAATTAGTAAGAAGAATGTACTGCTTGATTCTCAGTTTCCACATGTCCAATTTATTGGGTTTGAGCATGGGAACTTTTGAAACAGGAGTACTGTGAGTATCCATTGAATTGTCCATAGCTTCTAAGATACCAATGCTCTGATACCACTTGTCAGGATCGATTCTTAACAAGAATTAAACTTCTTAGAAACAGAATTTAGAGAATCTTGCGGAATAGAACTCTAAATCAATTAAAGAACAATCAATAGAAATTCAATAAACTGTATATATATCAAACAGTATTACTCACAAGTTTTACACCAAACCTCAATCTTGTTGAACAGGCTCAACAAGACGATTTCTACTTCTCTAGAAATAGGATCTATGATCTTGAGGTTAATTCACTCTTGAATGAATATCAAATTCTATTTCACTCGTATATTTTTCGTCTCTCTCTCTCTCTGTCTAATAGCTATCTATCAATACTATTTATACAAAAGTAATTACAAGATAACTATCAAAGTAAATTGATCTTCTGAATCTTCGTTAAACATATCTTGATCAATTCCTTATTTGTCTCCAAAAGCATCGCATACCAAACATATCAAGTCAGCAGTATTAACAATGATTTGGCTCAGCAGCATTAATGATGATTTGGCTCAGCAGCATTAACGACCTTCAGCAGTATTAACCTTCACAGTCTTCAAGCAGTAGTAACTCAGCTCAGCAGTACTAACCATGTCTAGCAGTAGTAATTTGGTCTAGCAGTACTAACTTCGTCTAGCAGTAGTAATCTTGGTCTAGCAGTACTAACTTCGTCTAGCAGTACTAACTTCGTCTAGCAGCAGTAACCTTGCCCAGCAGTAGTAACGAAGAACTGGCAGTAGTAATGTAGACTTAGCAGTACTAACCATACTTGGCATATCTTCAGTTCCCAACATGGCACCCTAAAGTCTTTCAAGAGTGACAACGAGTCAGTCTCACGCTGCCTTACTGGATACTCCCTTCCATGACATAAACGGGTCACTCCTCCCGGCATGAGCACTAGCGGGTCTACCTCCCGACTTAGCCAGTTTACGTCTAACACAATGTATGCATACATCTCACATAACTTTCAAACAAGTAAAATCATGTATAAATAACATGACATTTCTACTCATTTACTTTCTTTAGGAAACACGTATAAAATCACGTATTTTAGTTAGAAAAACTCACCTGGTGCTTTTAACATCTTTCTTTACTTTGCTTCCGACTAACAATCGGGTTACCTGAGAAATGGATGAAATATATACTGCTCAGACCCTAATACCAACTTTTCGGACACTAACTTACTAGACAACTTGACTTACCAGATACACAACTTACCGGGTAACTCAACTTACCGGATAATTCTACTTACCGGGTAACCCAACTTACTAGTCAACATAACCTACCGGACACCACTTACCGGGTACTCAACTCACCGGATGCCCCATCTTACCGGATGCGCCAACTTATCGGACGTTGCCCTTCCGGACAACTGCACTATCCGGGCAACACCAAAACCGGATAGTTACCCGGGAACTACTTCATCCGAAAACTTCTGCTATTCGGGAACTTACCCGGTAACATGCCCAGGCTTCCCGGACACATCAGCTGTAGCGATTTTGGGATCAAAAATCCGCTAATCGCCCCTTAACCTCGTCGGTAAAAGCAACAATACAAATTAATAATCCTTCTTAGATCATTTCCTACAACTCTTTGTTGCATAAAACACAAGGATGATTCTCTAATCTCCTATTAGGGCTTCATCCTCAACTTTTGATAAAAGAGAACCCTCAATCAACCAATCAATCTAACTGGCCATCTAAACAAGTATTGGAGTTTGAAATTACCTGATAGAATCACTTGTAGAATCAGACTCCAAATCCACTTCCTCTTCTAATTTTGTTGATTGTTGATACCTTCTCTTCAAAGCTCTTGAACCAAATCCTTCCTGCTTCCTCTTTCTCTCTAGCCGCCACACACACTAGGGTTTTGAGCCCATCTTAGGAGTTTATATACTTTCTCCAAAATTACACTTCAGTCCCTGGTCTTACAACTTTCCCGAATTTGTCCCACAAAACTTTAATCTGTTCAGTTAAGATCACGGTCATTACAATACTCCCCCCTCAAAAGAATTCCGTCCCCGGAATTCCATTATCGAAAAGATGCGGGTATCTGGACCTCATATCCGCTTCCACTTCCCAAGTTGCCTCTCGTCCCTTATGATATCTCCACTGGACCTTTACTAGTCGGACTTCTTTGTTCCTCGTTTTACAAACCTTACTGTCCACGATTTCTATCGGTTCCTCTACGTAAGTCAATTTCTCATCAACGCTGATATCCTCCAAAGGAACAGCCACATCGGCTTCTGCCAAACACTTCTTTAAGTTCAAGTCAAGAAATTTTGGATGAACTCCTCTTAATTCTTCCGACAAGTCTAACTTGTAGGCTACCGTTCTAACTCATTCAATAATAACGAAAGTCAGCTCCCTACCGCCTGTATTCCTTGCAAGATCGCCATTGTCTCGACTTCCAACATATGCTCTCCATAACAAAGATGTGTACCACGTCATGAATTCTTCCAAAGCTTCCTCGTGCACAACAAGTTTGTATACCACCCCTCCAACTATCGCAATTTTCGACGGACCTATAACGTGGTCCACTTCACTTTTCTCTCGAACGCATCACTCCCAATTATGGGAACGTCTTCCGTATCTAAGTGTCCTTTTCTCATGATTTCGGAACTTCATACCTTTTTACCGAATTAACTTAGCTCCACTCATCTGCCCGAACTATTCTGGTTAATAACAGGGTCGTGCCCGATCCCTTGGCAATGTCCCTCAATTTCTCACCATGTCTTATGATAGGTCACCTCGCATGACTCACTCGCACCCTTCCGACTGACTATACCATCAGTAATGTGGCCTCCCAGGTCATCCGTACTAACTATTGTTTGCTTTGCCCACACCTGGACTCACGGTTTTAAAACGCGTCTAATCAAGGCTTCCGCTTACAACTTCACTTCTTGGAAGGAACTTTGTGGAATTTCCTGCCACAACAACGTAAATCCTTACCAGGAACAACCACTCACTTGCTAACTTGGCACAAGGCCAATCGTGAACCTTCCAACAAACTCAACCCAAGAGTTCCCTTATCAAATTACATGCGATCTCTAAATTACTTCTCCCAACCGACATACGTCTATGCAGATCATACTCCCTTTCCCGAAACACATCGGCTATAGCTCGCCAACTAATTTATACGTTCTCACCACTTCATCACCCATATTCATACGTAGATAAAAGCAGGAAACCTCCACAATCTCGCATCTAAGTGTCCCCTACTCGAATTGAACTTTTCCTGAAGACACAACAATTTCTCACTGCATTCCACGAGCGTCCAAACATATAAGTCATGACTTCGGTTACCCTCACTCAACGAGGAGAAGTAACTCTGTTTACCCAAAACTATTCCCAATAACTTATCATTAAACGACCAGTTCGTTTGAACATTTCTCACAATTTCACCAACTCAAATCCAATGGTCCTTCATTCTGAGCACCGCCTTCAACTACCTCTGTCCATTGCTTTCCCGAACTTAAAACATTCTCATATCCCCTTCCTTCATGCCCTTTTTAGGAATTCTCACACTTATCGATGACAATCTACACACACTACTCCACCTTTTCGGTGTCACTGCCAAGCTTACTGCTTCCAACCTATTCCCTTATTCTGACATTCCATCATCACCTCCCCATGCTAGCGTGGAGCACCGTCCACCAAACATCACTTGCCCCTCTCTTCCGATCTTTCCACATGTGCCGATAACGCTTTCTCATTACTATACATAACCAAACGGTTTCGCTAAAAAAAATTCTAACTCGAGGTATGCAACCAAGTCATCCTATTATGACATTGGTGACCGAAGCCAATACACGCTTCTTGTTCTCCAACTGTTACTTCCTCTGGTAATTCTTTCGTACTCAAGAAACCATTCTCATCCCTTAAAATTTTGCATTTACCGCGCCGCATCGCAAACTAGCCAAATCAACATCTCCTTTGAACTTTCCATGACCCCAAAATATACACACCTAGCGACTCACACAACCAAAACACTTGGCTCCACGTTTGGGTAACCACCCACTACCGTTCCGACATTTTATTCCGAGAATAGTCAAAACATAACGCCAACTTACAAACCACATGTCCCCAACAGTCTGATCAACAACTTGTACACCTCATCCGAAATCCCCGAAGAGACTCTCATCCGATGCTTCCTCTCTCAACAACATATTACCACCACTCTGGCTGGCACATTCAGTTTGGCAACTGATGCCTCTAACTTTACAATACATTCTCCACCCACCGCATCACACTATAAACTAGGTTCTCGCGGTCATCGCACACAAAATCAATCTTGCCTTCTTATCCACTCGCGTCAAACCATGTCTATCCCACGACTTTGTCTTTCCCCAAATCTAGGTAAACCACGACTCGCAATTTCTCATTTTATCCACGCATATACCTTTCTTGCTGGTTCTTGGCGATCCCAAACCACAACATAGATAGGGCGCTTTCTCTCACAGATCGATATAATCTACACACTCACTTCGTTCGTGCTAAGTACCTCATCCTTTTACGAACCGACCAATTTTCGTAAGTAAAACACTCTTCCAATTAGCAAAAATTCCACATTTCTAACGCCCACACGAGGTGTTCCATTGTCACGTGTGCATCTTTCCAGAACGACCTCCTACATTTACTCACACCGTGGTAATTCTCTCCGCTTCCAACCTCTTGACAACGCCTTCAACTCCAGACATATAAATAGCTATCGACTTTAATAATAATGGTCGACCTGTGGATGCTTTCCTAACTTTTTCGTCATCAAAGGTTCCTAACAGAACCTAGTTCTTCCATCATATCATGATCATCTACACATCCCGTCGTTCTTATTTCAAAACTTACTCGTGTAACGTCAACATTGCAAGATCACCTAAAACTCTTATTCGACGTCGAGGATATTTCATTTCTGCCTCACCAAACTACTCATAACGAGTTTCTAATACCAACACCTTGATGACTTCTAGTCCTTCCCCTGGACACAACCGTCCCTTGGCAACTGTATTTCCAGTCACCGAATCAAGGGTACAGAACCTCATACAACCGACACTAAAGTCCACTTTCGGCTCCTATTCACCTCTCCTCTTGAACACAAATACCAAAACTACAAACATTCTCCCCTGATTTGTCCAACACTTCTCCACTCTCGGAGTTCTTCCTTAGCTTAAAATGTAATACTCTACGACCTAGTGAGTTCATAGCCTTCATGCATGACAACGCGATAAATAAATCATTTCGCACATTTTCTCATTTTAAAGAACAACACTTGGAAACAACTTGGGTACACATGACCCCAACATTCTCATAACTCCAATGCCCTGCACAACGATCTCAAGAATCGTTCGCATGAACCCTTTTTGTAAACTCAATCTTACTCTACCAAAACGACATTGTCACGACAGTAACATTTTGAATGAAAATCTTTTTTACGACAAAATTCTGAAAGAAATTACCGACACGAAATAAACCGGTCGGCTCTTACACTCATTTATATGACATCAACATTTCAATACTCATTTTGGTTATAAAAGTTTTGCTGGCAAACGTTTTCTTGACTTCTGCAACAATTTAACTTATCACGAAAGTGTGAACTATTTTGCAAATTGCTAAGCTCAAAATTTCATTATGCGACGTAAATGAAATTGCCTTTTTTCTTTAAATACACGCTTGCACATGCTGACTCAATCCCGACCAAAATTGCTATTTACACATTTTCTTTTAATCACGAAAACTCACGTAACACACACAAGAACGCAATGCATGAAACTCTACTCGTAAATGAAGTTTACTCACACAAACAAGGTCAACCGTTTTACTCACGCAACTTATCATTTGCACTCTATCTTCGACCAATGGTCGCCCTCTCAGCCTGGCAACAACTCGCTGAACATGCGTTCCACGGCCCACTTACTCAACCATTTCATACTATTTTTGTCTTGATCAATTATCTCACATTCTACCTCTCCACGTTTTCAATCCGCTACTGCAAAGCTCGACTAAAGAGTCAGGGCTCTAATCCTCCACTCGCTCTGGAATTTACGCTTTCAAGATCTCGACACTGTCCTTCCTTAGCATCCCAACTGATCTACCCCACGATTTCTAGAACTGGGACTCTCCTGTACCAGGAGTCTTACTCAGAAGCATTCACTCATCCTCTTCGCACCCACAAAGATCTTGTTGGGTCCCGAGAGGGTTATACAAGTTTGTAGAAGGGGGGGGGGGGGTTGAATACAAACAAACATACTTTTACTTTCTAAATTGTTTATTGATATAATCAAACAATTTACAACTTGTTGCGGAACAAGATTAAGGACTAAGCCTAATCTAAACAAGTTAAGAACACTAAGTTTCTTGCACTAGAATTAAGATAGAAAGGAGATAAGAATATTAAAGATAAATATTCTAACACTAAGATAGAAAGAAGAAGATGACCGAGCACTTCAATTCTGAAGTAGGGTTCTTCTTATATACTGCATGCATTTAATGCACTTCAGTATTGCTTTACACGTGGCAGCAGCTGATTGGTTGCATGGTTTGACCTTTGTAGACAACCTTAGTAGCCGCATAGTGTACAGTGTAGAATCAGAGTTGGTTGTACGATCCTAGACAGAAGGGATGTCCTTTCTGACATTATCGTACGGAGACGTGCAAGGGGAAAGACAAAAGTAACTTGTAGAGTAAACCTTATGATCAGCGTTCGTTGAACAGTACTTTATCAGCGAGTGATAAAGCTCAGCGATCGCTTAAAGTCTTCTACTTGTAACTTCACGTTGAGTGGACAAATCTTGGCTTCGCTGATATCCGCATCAGTTCATTAGTAGACATTGTCGCTGGTTCTTGGGCTTGATCTTCGACTTCAGCGTAGAACCTTTGTTGACGTGAAACTTGTCTTCAGGGATCATAAGTAAACAACTAAACTATCAGCGATCACCAATAGGACAGAACAGGCTCAGAGCTCTATTGATGAACAGTGTTCGCTTAATGTTAAAATTAAAGAGCATGAGTTTCCTATCAGCGGTACTGTAGAGACATAGTACTTATCAGCGATAGTGAAACTCTAATACACATTGTCTACTTACAATTTTCACTAAGTGTTTCTTAAAGGGTCATTATCAAATCACTGAGGGTTTGGATCAACAGATCTACCTCTAGACGGCTCATAACATTCCAAACAACATTCGGTTTCTACGATGTATACATACATCACATCATAAATGATCTCTCATGATATTTCCCCAACAATGGGTCTCAATCTACCCCTCAGGGATCTTGCTGACATTCCAGATTACTGGAACACGACATATAGACTAGCTTAAGACTACAACTTCAGAATAATAAGGCAATTTAAGCACATACATGTACCTGTAAGTTCGCAATTACACTGGCCTGGTGTAATCCCAAACTTACCTTACATGACTGTCCTCGGTACCTTATGTAAGATCCCACATTGGTTGGGGAGGGGAACAAAGGTTTCCTTATAAGAGGAACTTGATACCTCCCCTATCAGACGCGTTTTAAAACCGTGAGTCCAGGTGTGTGGACAAAGCAGACAATATCTGGTACGATTGGCCTGGGTTGTTACAGATGGTATCAGAGTCAGGAACCAGACTGGTGTGCCAGCGAGGACGCTGGGCTCCCAAGGGGGGTCGATTGTAAGATCCCACATTGGTTGGGGAGGGGAACAAAGGTTGCCTTATAAGAGGAACTTGATACCTCCCCTATCAGACGCGTTTTAAAACTGTGAGTCCAGGTGTGTGGACAAAGCGGACAATATCTGGTACGATTGGCCTGGGTTGTTACACCTTATTAGTCCTATCTCTACAATAGTGCCCTCCTAACGCATTTCCTGATTCTCATTTATGATTTCTACTCCCAAAGTTTAAGTTTAGGCCCGCCCAGTCTAAATAAAGCATACATAGCATTTAAATTTAAAGAGTTACAAAACTGGGTCCCAAAAATTTCATTACATCTGTCTCAAAACTTAGGTTGGCGGAAACAACTTATACACAACTGAGAACATACTAGTTTCTATTAGTGTCACATGCACTGTCTCTATCTGCATCTGTACTCTATCCTGCTCTTGCTCACTTACCTGAGCCTCCTACTATCTGCTTACCTGAAAAGGTTTAGTTTGGAAAATGCGAGGGTTAGACCATGAGGTCTAGTGAGCTCCCTCCTGACAGTTCTCAAAATCAGTTAAAAACAGTTTATAACTTTCAAATATCTTTGCATAAAACTTTCACATAACTTTTCATAAAACTTTCACATAAAATTTCCACGGATAAATCCGCTCCCGTAAATGGCACCCTGAAGTCACTCAAGAGTGACAACGAGTCAGTCTCACGCTGCCTTACTGGATACTCCCTTACATGGCATAAACGGGTCACTCCTCCCGGCGTGAGCACTGGCGGGTCTACCTCCCGACTTAGCCAGTTTACGTCTAACACAATGTATGCATACATCTCACATAACTTTCAAACAAGTAAAATCATGTATAAATAACATGGCATTTCTACTCATTTACTTTCTTTAGGAAACACGTATAAAATCATGTATTTTAGTTAGAAAAACTCACATGGTGCTTTTAACATCTTTCTTTACTTTGCTTCTGACTTACAATCGGGTTACCTGAGAAATGGATGAAATATAAACTACTCAGACCCTAATACCAACTTTTCGGACACTAACTTACTGGACAACTTGACTTACCGGATACACAACTTTCCGGGTAACTCAACTTACCGGATAATTCTACTTACCGGGTAACTCAACTTACCGGTCAACATAACCTACCGGACACCACTTACCGGGTACTCAACTCACCGGATGCCCCATCTTACCGGATGCGCCAGCTTACCGGACGATGCCCTTCCGGACAACTGCACTATCCGGGCAACACCAAAACCGGATAGTTACCCGGGAACTACTTCATCCGGAAACTTCTGCTATCCGGGAACTTACCCGGTAACATACCCAGGCTTCCCGGACACATCGGCTGTGGCGATTTTGGGATCAAAAATCCGCTAATCGCCCCTTAACCTCATCGGTAAAAGCAACGATACAGATTAATAATCCTACTTAGATCATTTCCTACAACTCTTTGTTGCATAAAACACAAGGATGATTCTCTAATCTCCCATTAGGGCTTCATCCTCAACTTTTGATAAAAGAAAACCCTCAATCAACCAATCAATCTAACTGGCCATCTAAACAAGTATTGGAGTTTGAAATTACCTGATAGAATCACTTGTAGAATCAAACTCCAAATCCACTTCATCTTCCAATTTTGTTGATTGTTGATACATTCTCTTCAAAGCTCTTGAACCAAATCCTTCCTGCTTCCTCTTTCTCTCTAGCCGCTACACACATACTCCCAATGATTGTTTCTAGGGTTTTGAGCCCATCTTAGGAGTTTATATACTTTCTCCAAAATTACACTTCAGTCCCTGGTCTTACAACTTTCTCGAATTTGTCCCACAAAACTTTAATCTGTTCAGTTAAGATCACGGTCATTACAATCATGTTATTGTTTCATTTTTTCAATGCATAAAAATAAACATAACATACAAGAAATTGGTGATAATTCAACCACAATTGATTAAAAAACATGATAAGAACAAATCATCACCTGGTATACGGTTGATAACAAAACATTTTTACATAGTAAAAAACATAAGCTTAATTTTTCAATACAAAAAAGAATTCAACATCTGATTGAAACATGGACGTATAAGCGTTGTTCACTCTTAATATTGAAATGTTATGTAACTTGGGGATAACTTATAAGATGTTAATGAACTTTCACAAGCATAAGCCCCAAATAAATGAAAGCTGAAATCAAACAGTAGGATGGTTCAAGAAACACCAATAGTTTGATTAAGGGGTTGTTTGTTTGTCTTTTAATAGTACCATTAAGAGGCAACCTCTGAATCTTTATGAGGTAAATCTTGTTTAGTAAAAAACGTGTGCCTCTTAATGGTTCTTTTATCCTCTGAGCAATTGTTTTCATTAGGGCCTCCCAAACCATTATGACCTCTATTCTTCCAAGATTGACCTTCCAAACTCACGTCGCTCACAAAAATATGCCTCTGTTTTTCATGGTCGATCTATAGGTACATTCTAAATTCTGCTAATTGTGTTCTTTTGAATCAAACCCTTCACGATCGATTCATTTGGGTGGTTCTTTCATCAATTCATCTGGGTTCCAGGTTTTCTCATCGATTCATCTGGGTTTGAAGTAGGGGTGTTTATCGGTTGACATCCAATGGATGTGAGGGGAACCGAACCGATCCAATCATCCATTGGATATCCGACTTTTCCAACCAAACCGATCCAATCATCCATTGGATGTTGGATTTTTTCAATCCTATGGATGATTGGATCGGTTCGGTTCCATCCATTGGATCGGATCCATCCAACATCCAATGAATGATCGGATCGGATCCATCCATTTTTTAAAGTTTCTTTCTAAAAAAATTAGTTATTATTTATTTACCCATGGTTTTAAATTATAATGTTTTAAAAATAAAAACTTTTTACTTTTAAAACGTTGAATTATAATGTATTGGATGATAGTTGGATGATAATCGGATGAATGGTTGGATGATAACCGGATGAGTGGTTGGATGATAATTGGATGGATGGTTGGATGCTGAATCGGTTCGGTTCGGTTCGGTTTTGGTCGGTTCTGGACGGTCATCCAAGAACCGACCGATCCAAATTGGATGTTGAAAATTATGATCCGATCCGATCCAATCACAATTGGATGTCCAATCAAGGTCGGTCGATTCTGATTGGATCGGTTGACTTCTGCACACCCCTAGTTTGAAGTTTAAGCACATACCTAAACCATCGATAACTAAGTGATTTGCATCTTTCCGTCTCACAAACAATATGCATCTATTCAAGTCATTTGGGCTAAAATTATATGCTTAAATAATCGATTCATCAGGGTTCTTAGTGATTTGCTTAAATAATCGATATGTATGATTATTAACTAATCTTGCATCTCTTCGAATCTTCTAGTTTCAAACCACTGATTTCTTAAATCATCTGATGCATATGTTTTATTTTTACACCTCCAGTGTTAAAAATTAATGGATTAAATCGTGGATGTAAAGGAAATATGGCAAGCACAAGTACAATTAACATATATTTCTTTTGGTTTACTCCTCTCTATTAATGTAGTCTAATGAAGCACAAATACGAACATCCATCAGATTTGTACCTTCAAAAACAAAATTAGAAACATAGAAGTAGCCAGATGATAAACAATTTCTACCTACCGATGCAACAGGATCCTGAATGAAGGATAAAATCAAAAGTCAAAAACGAAATTCTTCAATCTTATATCGTCTTTACCTCTAAAGCTTACATTGTAGGAATTTGCAATATGCAACCTCTAAAGCTTACATTGTAGGAACTTGCAATATGCAACAATCTTTACCTCTAAAGCTTACATTGTAGGAATTTGCAATATGCAACAATCAATTAGCTCTATCTATCAATGTGCCACAATCCTAAAAAAATCTTACAAGAATGTTAGAATAACTTGTCATATTCTAAAAATGAACAACTAATGCATAAGTCGTTACAAAAATAACACCTATCATGAAGAATAGAACGAACAATAAAGAAACAATTTGAGATTTCTACGAACTTCCGGTGCAAAGTTTAGAGTTTTAATAATTTGGTTGGTTTTAAGCGAGATATTAAACTTTAAATTAAGGAGATAATAAAAGGTGTGTACGGGTGTAAGTTTCCCCCGATGGTATACTAATAACTTAAATGGTTAGAAAAACCGGTCACGATGTTATCCGATATGATTTCCTTCTCTCAAAGCTACGTCGTATAGGTTGTGATGGCGATTTTATTATAAAGTTTTCGCAAATGCCAACTTTCGGTTTACCAACCTCACTAAGTAGATCTGGAAGATCTTAGCCCCGCCAGTATGAAGGGATGCACGTATCTCTATGACACCCACTCGACCGACATCTGAACCTTAGTTTGATTATGTGACAACCCATATATATGTGATTGTTGAAGATTTTCGCAAACCTCCTTGCATCATTCAAGCCGTATTTAGAATCCGCCCCTCTCGAGGTCAAAGATCTAATATTAACACGCACATGTGATCAGCTTGTCCGCTTTTAGTTATGCTTCGAATCGAATGACTAAACCAAAAAGTAAGCAAAATGCGATAACACCTAAGTGTTACATTTTAACCTCTCGGGTTTGGCTTACACCCACACCCAAGTGGGGGTTTAGCTCATACTTAAAAGAAAAGACATAAAAGAAGATAGAAAGTACTCAAAATTAAACTGCATATAAATTAAAAATGGTTATCTGGTGGCAGATGTCACCATAGTGGTACAAAAATGGAAAGACGGAAATAAAAATTACAACTAAATTGCTCAAAGGAAATTACTAAACTTAAAATATGTTGAATCTCTTTGAGAGCTGATAAATGGATGATGGATGATTTGAAAATGGCCCTCCAAGCTCCACTTTATAGTAGAATAGGAGATAGATGTAAAAGGGACTTGAAAGAACAAGCTTCAAAAGAGAAAGGGACCTTTCATGGTGTCTTATTCCTACCTTTTATCTTCATTCTCCTTGTCCATATCTCCTCAACATTTATGAATACTTCAGAGTTGACTAAAGCTCCTACTTTTCCCCATTTCACAAAATTAGCAATAAAATCTCTGCAGTATCTTCAAGGGCTCTGGTTGCCACGGTGATGAGTTTTATTGCCACTTTGACGAGTTTTCTTACCAAATCCTAACTTTCAATTATTTCTCTCTTGAGGAATAATTTGGACAAAAGAAGTGGGAAAAGCTCAAATGGGTATTAGATTGGTAAAAATAGGTTTAAAAAGATGAATAAATAACACTCTAAAATTTGAGATTGTTTCATGTGTTTCCTCATTTTGATAAAATTATTTCATGTATCTTTCTCATTTTGATGAACTTATGAAATTATTTTATATATTCAAAAGCCAACTGTACAAATGTACAAATATACATAAACACCCATGACCAAGCAAACACAACTAACACCATAGGCACCACAACCTACAGACCAAAAACCAATCTACCACCTCACAATAGAATCAATTGATAGCCACCCATTCCAAACACCACCTAAGGCACTGAGGTATATTAAGCACTGCCTGTAGTGATTAAGCACACTACCAGACAGCACCCAAACAACGCCTACACAGCACCCAGACTCGTGTGGTGTCGACAGCGACCTCCAAACAGAGGGACCAACTCAAAAACATTAAGCTCTCGATGTTTGTAACCCCCTTGTTTAATGCAGACTGTGTGTTCGCCTTGGACAGCCCCTGCGACTTAACCCAAATAGCAATTTGATAATCTTCAACCTGACTACGTTCCAACTGATAGCTTAAAAAGAACGACCATCTTAACCGATCCAGGGAGTTTTCCCGCAGCAGCTATCGAACGAACCACAACCACTGTCGTTTGCACGAACGGACCCCTCATGTTTTACTCTTTCTATCGCGATTTGAGGGTCTTCAACCCGAAACACACACCGTTGCCCACAAAAGCCCTGATCAACCTATCGACTTAAGCAGCCCTACTGTCCATGTTAATCCCATTCCCAAAACAGCCCAACAAACCTTTATAAGCCTCTACCAGACTGCCGCCGCTAATCCAAAAACAGCCGCTGCCCAAGTATCAGCATACGCCATCCCACACTCCCAAATCTGCACAGATTCTTCAGTTCCAGATTCAGCTGTGAGCTCCCTTGGACTACCACCAACTCCCCATTTGGACAGCCGTGACCCTCCATGATGCTGCAGTGATTCAGATTTTACGAAAGCTCACACGAATGCTCACACTGGAAGCACCGACACCCCTACATCCCTGCACAACCCCGATTACCCGACAGACAACGGATCTACGAGCCAGCTTTTCCAGTCAAACTAAACCTTCTTACATCGCCCTTTAAGCCATTCAAACACTTTCCGTTGGAACTCAAAGAACTTATCACCCACTTTACTCTTGTCGCTTTCGAAAATCAATTTGTTCCGATGAGACCACTTGAGGTAAACTATGGCCCATTTTACACCTAACCAGTGATCTAATTTAGGATCAGAATTCTTAGATATCGCCTCATCTTGTAGCAAATCTTGTATCGAATTGAGTTTGTCAAGATTTTTCTGCCACCACTTACCAACCATTTTCCAAACATTTTTTATTTCCGGACAGCTCACAATTGCATGGTCTAACGTTCCGGTTCCTCTTCGCATCTCGGGCAAAGGACGGAGTCCAAGTCAATACCCATGTTATCGATTACCGTCCTACACGGGATCTGTCCTTTTTTAACCCGCCACATGAAAACACAAACTTTTTTTGGGATGCATTTTAGCCACCTAGTGTGATCTCCCGGATTTATTGGAGATGAACTGCCCTCCTCAATCAACTCCCGCAACCTCTTTGTACTAAAGGAGTATGACGAGTCCAGGTTCCATTCTACCCTATCTTCTCGACCCCTTTCCGGTTGAAAGCCCTGTAATCAATCAAGAAGTTCTTCTAGTTCTCCCGCCTCTCTACCCCTTGGAAGCCTTCGCCAATTCCAAGCCCAACACCATTTTCCGTCAACCCACGAACCTCTATTAGATACCTTGATGTTCGGCTCAATCTTTAGTCTAAACAACCTGGGGAACTTGATTTCCAATAAATCTGATCCGATCCAGCGCTCTTTCCAAAATTTTGTACCTTGTCCATCTCCTATCTTCTTACCGAAAGATCTTGTGAAATCCATTCCAGAATTGTCCAACTCCGAGCCTAGCTGCACGATGCTCCTCCAAGTCGAACCTGTACCACCAAAAACAGAAGAGTCTCCCACCAATCCACCCTCATCCCCATAAATGCTTTTTATTATCCGGACCAAAAAAAGATTTTATTTCTACTTTGAACCACCATGTTGGGAACTGAAGATTTGCCAAGTATGGTTAGTACTGCCAGAACAACAATACTACTGCCAGAGCAAAGTTAGTACTTCAAGTAAAAGTTAATGCTGCTGGAACAATGTTAGTACTGCTTGTGCATAACGATGTTAATACTGCTTGTGATCATAATTATGGAATGCGAGAATGTTGGAGATAAAGATGGAATGATTGAAGATAAGCATGAAAGAATATTCTGAAGATCAATTTTGTTTTGATAGTTATATTGTAATTATTTAGTATAAATAGATTTTGATAGATAGCTATTCGGTGACATCTTTAGAATTTGTTTTTGTTTTAGAGAGAATTAACCTCAAGGTTTAGAACCGTATTTCTAGAGAAGTAGTAGTCGTCTTGTTGAGCCTGTTCAACAAGATTGAGGTTTGGTTGTAAACTTGTGAGTTGAAGTATTGAATACAAACAGATTGTGCTTTCTGATTAGTTGTTCATTAAGTGTGTTTGAATTAAAGTTCTATTCCGCAAGATTCTTTAATTCTGATTTCTAAGTATAATTATTCTTGTTTGGAATCGATCCTGACAAGTGGTATCAGAGCTTGGTTTCTTAGAAATCTACAATCATTATGGACAACACAGTTGAATCAAACAGTACTCTTGTTTCAAAGGTTCCCATGCTCAGACCTATTGAGTTTGATATGTGGAAGATTAGAATCAAACAGTATATTTTGCCTATTGATTATTCCATCTGGGATATTATAGAGAATGGTCCATGTGCTGAAGGAAGGGTTGGACCAGATGGCAAACGACCCCCTCCAAAGACTGATGCAGAAAGAAAGGTTAGACAAACAGAGATGAAAGCCTTAAGCACTCTGCTTTTGGCTATTCCCAATGAGTATTAGCACCAATTTCATCACTGCACTGATGCTCAGATTTTATGGAATGCATTGGAAAAGAGATTCACTGGTACCAAGAGCACCAAGAGGAACCAGAAGGCAATTCTTAAGCAACAATATGAAAATTTTACTTCTACAAAGAATGAGTCTATGACTCAAACTTTTGATAGATTTAATAAGTTGATTGGAGAATTGGCTACAGTTGGAGTTCGTATGGAGGCTGATGATGTAAACAGGAAGTTTCTAAGATCATTAGGTGAGGAATGGACAATGTATACTGTGTCTTTCAGACAGAATGACCAGTTAGAAGATAAAGAGCTTGATGATCTTTACAATGATCTTAGGGTATTTGAAGCAGAGGTTGAAGCCAAGAAGAAGCCCTCAGGATATGTGTATAATGCTGCACTCCTATCAGCATCAACTGATTCTACTGCTGACCCTGAATCAGTTAGTACTGCTGGTGGAGTCAATCAGGAGAAGGCCAATGATTCTGTACTAGAAGCTTTCTTTTCTAGTCATGTTAACTCCTCATTAATTAATGATGACTTAGAACAGATTAATGCTGATGATCTTGAGGAGATGGATATCAAGTGGCAGATGGCTATGCTTTCTATGAGGGTGAAGAAGTTTATAAAGAGGACTGGGAGAAACAACTTTTCCCAAAGAAGAGAAGATGGTGCTGGGTTTGACAAGTCTAAGGTGGAATGCTACAAGTGTCATAAGATGGGACACTTTGCCAGAGAATGCAGAGGTGGAGTATCTCAAAACAACCATCAACAAGCTCAGACTGGAAGCTTCAACCAGAACAGAAACTCTGTTCAAGCCCTTGTTTCTCAACAAGGAATGGGATTTGATTGGAGTGATCAAGCAGAAGAGGCAATTCAGAATCATGCACTCATGGCAGAAGTCTCAGATCTTCCTACTGAGGTAAAATCTAATCTCTGTTCTCAAGCTTGTATAGACATTGTGAAAATGTATAGAGAACACAACCAGGGAATGTGTGATGACCTTAAGAGATTAGAAAAGGATAGAAGAGATTATGTAGTGATTGTTGAGAGGTTTGAAGAACAAATTAAGGCTTTTCAAGCCAATGAACTTCAACACTCATATGATACAAACTACTGGAAGTGGGAAAAGAATGGTCTGGAGTTCCAACTGAAAGAGTCTAGGGAGGAATGTGAGAAATTAAAAGGAGAACTTGAGAAAGTAAAACTTGATGTTGAAAAGTTTTCATGTGCTTCTAAAGTCATGGACACCATAATAAATGCTCAAATCCACAGTAAGATGAAACCATGCCTAGGGTACAATGCCACACCCCCACCCTACAACAACACATACATCCCTCCTAGGTCAGACCTGTTAGAAACCAAGGATAGGAAAGACTTACCTGAAGGAGCTACTAAAGTAGATCCATTAGATGAAGTTGTTGTTGAGGATAAAACTGAAAAAGAAGAGTCTAAGAAAAGGAACAAGAATGTCAATGGTGAGATCCCCTTAGAGAACTACATCAAGACTAATGAGGAAGGTGGAAGTCCCTGGGATAAGAACAATGAGATGAAAAGATCTGAAAAAGGAAAGGGAGTTCATTATACACAGACCACTGTTGTGAATTCCAATACTTGTGAACATTGTTCTTGCAAGAATTCTCAAAAGAATGAACCCCAAAAACATGATAAAAAGAGGGGAAATCAAAGAAACTGGAATAATCAGTGGGCTCAAAAACAAGGAGTTGATCTGCAAAGGATTAACAGACCAAAACCTTGTTTTATCTGTGGCAAATTGAATCACCTTGCCAAACACTGTTATTTCAATCCTATTAACCAAAGGATAAATTTTCAAAGAACTTTTCAAAAATCAAATGGTTATAGGAAGCCTGTAAGAAACCATGTGGCTAAGAAACAAGCTAAATCCAAAAGCCACATGAGGAAAAAGACTGAAAAAGAATGTGTCACAATGTGGGTTCCTAAAAGCACTAGTGTTAGTACTGATGCCTCAGATAGTACTGCTGCTAGCTGTGTTAGTGCTTCTAACACTGTTAGTAATTCTTCTAGAAGCAATACTGCTGCTAGCAGTGTTAGTACTGCTAACACTGTTAGTACTTCTTCTAAAGATAATACTGCTTCTAGTGTTTGTGCTGCTAGACCAATCATCTTGACAAAGTACTCCAGTACTGAAGTTCCTCAGGTTGAAAAACTTATCCAAACTGAATGTAAGTACTTTGATGAGCAAGGGAGACCCAAGACCACTTTGGCTTGGGTTCCCAATAAAAACTAATTGATTTATCTTATGTGCAGGGCAACCAACAGCTCAAGGAGAAGAGCATCTGGCATGTTGATAGTGGTTGCTCCAGGCACATGACAGGTAACATGGCCTGCCTCAAGAATTTCAAAAGAATTGATGGAGGACATGTTGCTTTTGGGAATAATCCTGCAGGAGGTAAGATAAGTGGTAAAGGTGATGTATCAAAAGGTAAGATGACATTTGAGGATGTTTACTATGTTGAGCAATTGAGATACAACCTGTTAAGTGTATCACAGGTCTGTGACAAGAAACATAGTATATTATTTACTGATTCTGAATGCATTATTCTTGCTCCTGGATTCAATGTAGTTGATGAAAACATGATACTATTGAGAACTCCTAGAAAGGATAATGTGTATTGTTTAGATTTAGAAAGTGTTTCCTCTGATTCATCCCTAAACTGTTTGGTATCAAAAGCTTCAATGGATGAATCATCACTTTGGCACAGAAGGATGTGTCACATGAATTTTAAAACAATGAATAAACTTGTTAAACATAATCTTGTTAGGGGTTTACCATCAAAAGTTTATTCATGTGATGATCATTGTGTTGCTTGTCTCAAAGGCAAACAACACAAAACTTCTCATAAGTCCAAAGAGATAAACACTATCTCAAATCCTCTTCAGTTGTTGCATATGGATCTGTTTGGCCCTACAAATGTCATGAGCATTGGCAAGAAGTCATACTGTTTAGTTATTATTGATGATTACTCTAGATTTACTTGGGTATATTTTCTGAGAACTAAAGATGAGACAAGTGGACTGATCAAATCTTTTATTCTTAGAATTGAAAACCAATCAAATCAAAAAGTGAAAGTCATTAGATCAGATAATGGGACTGAATTTATAAACCTTGATCTAAACACCTTTTGTGAGGAAAAAGGAATTGAGAGACAATACAGTGCTCCTAGGACTCCACAACAGAATGGTGTTGCTGAGAGAAGGAATAGGACACTAATTGAGGCTGCTAGATCTCTGTTAGCTGATTCAAAATTACCCACTACTTTTTGGGCAGAAGCAGTTAATACTGCTTGTTATGTCCAAAACAGAGTTTTAGTAATAAAGCCTAAAAACAAGACACCTTATGAGCTTTTTCAGAAAAAGAAACCATTTATTGGATTTTTCAAACCATTTGGGTGTCCTTGTACAATTCTCAATACCAAATCTCACTTAGGTAAGTTTGATAGCAAAGCAGATGATGGTTTTCTTGTTGGGTACTCATCTCAGAGTAAGGTTTACAGAGTGTTTAATACCTCTTCTAGAATAATTGAAAAGTGACAATGTCAAATGCAATGAGAACACACCAAATCCTATTGGTTCAGGTCCTGATTGGCTATTTGACATTGATTCACTCACTAATTCTTTGGGTATCAGTAGTGATGTAAATGCAGGACAAAGGGATGCACCACCATCAAATCACAGAATTCAGTCTGTGATATTTCCACTCCCTACCATTGATCCTGTTGACTTCTGTGAACAAGAAAAGGAAGCTGAACCCATTCAGAATGAAGAAGAGAGAAGAATAGAGGAAAATCAGCCTTCAAGTCCAAATTCCAGAGAGTCTGAAGTGACTGAAGAAGCTGAAGAAAATCCAGACTTAAATGAGTCAAATCTGGATGTGAACTTACAAGAGGAATCTGGTCATCCATCAAGAACTCAAAAAAATCATCCTCCTGAGTTGGTAATTGGAGACATTGCTTATCCCATGATGACTAGGAATCAAAGCAGACTTCAAGAGCTACAAGATCAGCAAAATACAGTTAATACTGTACTCACTTGCTTTCTATCCCAAATTGAGCCCAAAAAGGCTTATGATGCTATGAAATATCCAAGTTGGATAGAAGCAATGCAAGAGGAGCTGCTACAGTTCAAGCTACAGAATGTTTGGAACTTGGTGGACCTTCCAAAAGGTCATAGGGCAATTGGCACCAAGTGGATTTTCAGAAATAAGAAGGATGAGAGAGGAATTGTGATCAAGAACAAAGCCAGGCTGGTTGCACAAGGGTATACTCAGGAAGAGGGTATAGACTATGAGGAAGTCTTTGCTCCAGTTGCAAGGATTGAGGCAATTAGGTTGTTTCTAGCCTATGCCTCATATATGAAGTTCAAGGTCTACCAGATGGATGTAAAAAGTGCTTTTCTATATGGGACTATAGATGAAGAAGTGTATGTCTGTCAACCCCCTGGATTTGAGAATCCATTGTATCCTGACAGAGTGTACAAGTTAAAGAAGGCACTTTATGGTCTACATCAAGCCCCAAGAGCATGGTATGACACCCTGTCTACCTATCTCTTGGAAAATGGATTTGAAAGAGGAATCATTGATAAGACCTTATTCATTAAAAGGAAAAAGAAGGACACCCTACTTGTTCAGATCTATGTGGATGACATTATCTTTGGATCCACAAATGATCACATGTGTAAAGACTTTGAGGAGTTAATGCACAAGAGCTTCAAGATGAGTTCCATGGGTGAACTTACTTTCTTCCTTGGACTTCAGGTGAAACAGAAGAAGGATGGGATTTTCATATGCCAATCCAAATATGTGAAAGACATCCTGGATAAGTTTGGATTATCAGACTCAAAGCCAGCAAGCACACCGATGGAGACACACAAACAGATCATTGCTGATCTTGAGGGGGAGGATGTGGATGTCCATCATTACAGATCAATGATTGGATCACTCATGTATCTCACAGCCTCTAGACCAGATATTATGTTTCCAGTATGTGTATGTGCCAGATTCCAAGTTACACCAAAGCAATCACACCTTCATGCAGTCAAGAGGATATTTAGATACCTAAGAGGGCAACCTAGATTAGGTCTCTGGTATCCTTATGAATCATCCTTTGATCTACTTGCATACTCAGATAGTGACTTGGGTGGAGCTAACATGGATAGGAAGTCTACTTCAGGTGGATGTCAGTTTTTAGGTGCAAGACTAGTATCTTGGCAGTGTAAGAAACAAACCACAGTGTCCTTATCTACAACAGAAGCTGAGTATATAGCTGCTGCAAGCTGCTGCTCTCAGGTTCTATGGATACAGAATCAGATGTTGGACTATGGGGTAACATTTCTTCACACTCCAATCTTCATTGACAACAACAGTGCTATTAGCATTGTTAACAATCCTGTCAAACACTAAAAAAACAAAGCACATAGAGATCAGAATCTCTTTTTTCTGTCAAGAATCCTCAGGTACAATGGAGTTTATCGACGAACACAACGAGATTGCCATGCTCCAGAAGCCAAAACAGTCCGCAGGTTTTCACGACATTGTGGATTTCCTCAAGAACACGCATATATCCTATGCCCTAACGGTGACCCCGACAATCTACACCGAGCATCAGAAGCAGTTCTGGGAAAATGCCACCGTGGTGTCTGAAGATGGGCAGAAAATCATCAAAACAAGGGTGTGTGACAAACCCTTGAATGTTACAGAGGAGCTTATTCGCATCACTCTTCGATTGGATGATGCCTCAGGTATGACGTCTATTCCTAATGACGATCTATACTCAAATTTAACGAGAATGGGGTATGAAGGTCCCATTGGAATCTTTAAGTTTTTCAAGTCTAAATTTTCTACACAATGGCGATTCTTTGTTCATACCTTAATGCATTGCATTTCAAAGAAAACTACTGGATGGAGTGAGTTTAGCAGTACCATTGCTTATGCCCTGGTCTGCTTGGCCACTGCCAGGAAGTTTAATTTTTCACAAATGATTTTCAATGATCTTGTGTCAAACCTGAAATCCAAAAAGAGTTTTTATATGTACCCAAGGTTTGTCCAAGCAGTGATTACTCAGGAATTGACGGATTTGCCTCAATTTTCTGAGGTATATGTACCTAAACCCCCTAAAGGAAAGGTCTTCTCAAATATGAGAAGAACTTCCAGGGACTCGGAAGGAGTTGACACTCCATTGTTCTCTACAATGATGGGTGTGTCCCACACACAAGAAGGTATGGCATCAGGGTCAAGGCCCTCATTAGACCAACCCACTGATAGCCAAACCCCACCTTCAATCACCAAAGAAATTCCTCAGTCCATTCTTCAAAGACCCACTCCTCTCATAACCAAAAAGTTTACAAGAAGAATGGTACACAAGGCTCCTTCCCTTGATGTACCTCCTACAAGCCCAAAGCCTTTAAGCCCTCTATTGGAGCATTCTCCAATAGAGAATATCGAAAGGGAAACCACAGGGGTGTCTCCCAACCCCAAGAAGGTGCTCACTAAGGAGAAAGTTGAGCATGTGAGTAGCAAGGTTGCCACTACTTCTGCTAGCACAGAAAAGGACAGTGGTAACATAACTAAGACCTTCCTCACGACAACTCAGAATGAGAAATCATTCTGAGGTCCCAGGTGCCAAGAAACCACGGGGGTAGGCAGTGCTTTTGCTAGGCAAAAGACACCTACTAAAATTTCCAGTGATCCTTTAAAGGAAGTAAAAACTCCTAAACAAGGTGAGGATAGATATACATATGAGGAATTGATGGAAACCATTGCCAATATCAACACAGATGTTGTAAGTCAGCAAAAGGAGATAGATGGACTCAAGAAAGTGGTCCTATATCAACAAACACAGCTTGAGAAGCATAAGAAGCTGATTACAAAGTTGATGCACAGGAAGAAGAAAGCTCAGTATGTTCTTAAAAGAAGAAGCCCCAACAATGATGCTCCCAAAAAGGGGGAGTCAGAAGCTGAATTCAACATGGAGAGTGCACAGGAAAAGGGGGAGAATGAGTGTGTTGAAGAAATTGCAAAAGAAGCAGAAACTGATCATGCAGCAGAAAAGGTTAATGCTGCTGAAATTCAGAAAGAAGCAGAAACTGAACCAACAGCAGAAACGGTTAATGCTGCTGAAATTCAGAAAGAAGCAAAAACTGATCATGCAGCAGAAAAGGTTAATGCTGCTGAAATTCAGAAAGAAGCAGAAACTGAACCAACAGCAGAAACGGTTAATGCTGCTGAAATTCAGAAAGAAGCAGAAACTGATCATGCAGCAGAAACGGTTAATGCTGATGAAAGTCAAAAAGCAGAAGCGGCAGAAACCATTCCAGAGGCAGCAGAAACAAAAGAAGCAGCAGAAACCATGCAAGAAGCAGTATCTACAAAGGAAGAAGCAGCAGAAACAAAGGAAGCAACAGAAACTAAAATGCCTACTTTGGAAGAAGTTGAAGTTGCAGAGGCTTTGATTAAAGCCAAACATGACACTCCTAAAAAGCAAGAAGAAACTCTGGGTGAAAAGCTGGTGTCACTGAAAAGAGCAAGAACCAAGTCTATAGCTACCAAGAGGAAAGTTGTCAAGAAACCTAGGGTAGAACCAGTGGTAGAAGAAGAAAAAGAAGAGGATGTTCCAGAAAAGAAAGATGATACAAGGTTGCTGAAGAAGAAGTAGCAACTCCATCAGGTCAACCAAGTAATGCTCAATGTGATATGTATATCACTATGGTTGATACTGATCCAATCAAAGTTGACCCATTATCTTCCATGTCTCCTGAGATCATCTTCTGGGATACCTTGGTAGATCAGAGAAAGGAGTACATTAGAGTCAAAAGAGTAGATGGGAAGTATGACGTCTGTTCTACATGGGGAAGACTTATCAGAATGTGCTCTAGATCTGACGTAGAGGAGATGTACAAGGTTGGAATGAAGCTGTATGGAAATATGCTGAATGAGAAAGGGATGTCTATCACCAAATTGGTTCTTGAATACCTGTGCCTAATGTTCAAACCAGAAGCAGTTCAGTATATGATAGAAAGAAATTTTCAAGCCATTACCAACTGGATGCTCATTGAAAAATGTGGAGTGTATGTCATCACACTTGACTATACATATCATGAGTATTATTTGGTGGATGTTGCATACAAGCACAGCAAGAAAAGGTTGAATGGAATGCTACATGCTAAGTTGGCTTGCAACAAGGATTCTAAAATGGGAAGATACTTGGTGAAAAGGATTATCAATCAAAGCCTGGGTTTGAATCCTGATTTATGTGTTCATGATTAGGTTTTGGAAGCATCATCTGAAGAACTTGACTTCTCAACCTAAAAAGTCAAGTTAGGGGGAGATTGTTGGGAACTGAAGATTTGCCAAGTATGGTTAGTACTGCCAGAACAACAATACTACTGCCAGAGCAAAGTTAGTACTTCAAGTAAAAGTTAATGCTGCTGGAACAATGTTAGTACTGCTTGTGCATAACGATGTTAATACTGCTTGTGATCATAATTATGGAATGCGAGAATGTTGGAGATAAAGATGGAATGATTGAAGATAAGCATGAAAGAATATTCTGAAGATCAATTTTGTTTTGATAGTTATCTTGTAATTATTTAGTATAAATAGATTTTGATAGATAGCTATTCGGTGACATCTTTAGAATTCGTTTTTGTTTTAGAGAGAATTAACCTCAAGGTTTAGAACCCTATTTCTAGAGAAGTAGAAGTCGTCTTGTTGAGCCTGTTCAACAAGATTGAGGTTTGGTTGTAAACTTGTGAGTTGAAGTATTGAATACAAACAGATTGTGTTTTCTGATTAGTTGTTCATTAAGTGTGTTTGAATTAAAGTTCTATTCCGCAAGATTCTTTAATTTTGATTTCTAAGTATAATTATTCTTGTTTGGAATCGATCCTGACACACCACCACCATTTCCCCATTAAGCCCCAATTTAACGATTTTAAACTACCTATATTGAGACCCCCTTTAGAAAAGTTTCCCACCGTTTTCTCCCACTTTACCCAAACCAATTTTTTTCTCTCATTCTCGCCCTCTCCACCCCACCACCCCAAAAGAAACGACTCCTCACCCTTTCCATCTTTATAAGCACTCCACTCGGGGCCCGTAACAAACAAAAAAAGTATAATGGAAGGCTCCCCAATACCGATTTTACCAAGGTTAACCGGCCACCAAAGGAGATAAATCTCATAAAAAGTGAAAAGACAAATTATGATTGGTTGGTTTAAGTTTACACGGTTTACATAAATTAGGGTGGTTTGTAAATGAAACCACCCTATATATATAGGCATGAGATCATGTGAAAAGTGTCATTTTTTGTGAGAAATGTGAGAAGTATTTTTAAACCATTGATCACTTTTAATCAAATATCCTTCCATGAATTGCGGCTTAAAAGATAACTGATCTGGTGCATCTTGGTGCATCTTATCATGGTGCATTTCATCCTAATGTTCGTTCATTTCTCATCTATTGGTTGATAACCACTTCTCACATTTCTCATCAAATTTGGCATTCTCACCGAAACCCAACGATATATATATATATATATATATATATATATATATATTAATGATGTCATAACCCAATTTTACCCTTACTATATCCAAGTGGCGTGAAATTAAACAAAACATAATGGAGAATTGTGATTGGTCAATTAATGGTTAGCATGGTTAGTACCAATAGGTTGGTTAGCAAAAGAAGGAGACTCTCCATTATGCATTAATCTGGGGAAAACCTAAAAAAAACGAAAAACTGAAGAACACCCTAGTGACCCTCCATCTGGACAGTATGCACTTATGCATACAAGTAAATTAAGTTGTTTTTTTGGTTTTTATGCACAAATGCATTATGCACTTGTGCATGTTACAAATTATATACCGTCCAGATGGAGGGCTCCTAGGGTGTTCTTCAGTTTTCTGTTTTTTGAGGTTTTCCCCTGAACCTGACCATATATATATATGGGTCATTCAAGGGAGAACTAGTTTGTTTGTGGTAACCGTGAGATCCAATCTCATCCACAAATCAACCCATAAATTAGGAAATTATTAATTTTGGTGTTTTTGACTTTAGATTTTAATTAAGGGGCATTTTAGGTATTGTAAAATATCCTCTCTCCTCTCTCCGGCCTCCGGCCAGCTTATTCCGGCGAACACCAAGTAAAAATAATATACACAATCTTCAATGTGATACCCAAAATACATACAAGATACATTGTGATACCAATCGTGATACCAGTGAGATACCGACTGTGATACCAACCGTGATACCAATGTGATAAGTGATACCAACTATGATACAAACTAATACCATGGTGATGCCAACTGTTTGTAATACCACTGTGATACCCTTTGTAAAGTAACAAAATAAAAACGGTTCACTGTGATACTGATACCCAATGTGATACAACCAAACCCCAAAATCAAAATCAAAATCAAACCCACTGTGATACCCAACTAACCAGAAAGTGCACTGTGATACCGATACCCAGAAATGAAATCAAAGCCACTGTGATACCCTTGTGTTACACAAAAACCCTAAAATCAAAATCAACCATAATCATCAAAACACAAAATCATAAATCAATTTCAAAAGCAAACCAAGATCTAAGAAGGTGTGGAGGCAGGAATGGATTTTTTGGAACCATCAACGGAGTGGGTAGGGGGAAGAACAGTGACCGAGATAGGGATATGAAAGTGTATGTGTGTGTGGGGGGGGGGGGGGGGGCTGTTCCATCATCTCCATCATAGACAACACCGTCGCCAACCCAGAAAAATCACCGGCGTCGTAGATGTTGACGGTGGGAGCGGTAGTGGTCGTGGTTGCAGAATGTTAACAACGATTGACGATGTAGTTAGTTCAAATCGTCGATCCCCATCAACCAAACAAACTGTCGTCCTAGCGCCGATCCTGTAGTTGTATGGAAGAATCCGACGGCGGCGGTAGTGGTCATGGTTGCAGAATCCGTCGGCGGCGGTAAAAGTCTAGTGCGATGCAACTGGAGTATTCAGAGAAGGAATTAGGTTAGGAGAGAGAGAGAGAGACGTATAACAAAAATCCTGGAGAAATTTTAGGAGTTGATAATTTAATTAGATTTGAAAAACAAATTTATTTAAATACCCTTTTATATTTATTTAGATTTTATGTTAATTATCTTAAATGTGTGGTTGAGATTGGATCTCACGGTTACCACAAACAAACTAGTTCTCATTTGATTAGGCCCTATATATATATATATATATCTGTAAGGCCACCCGTACCGCCCTCGGGTACGGGATCAGGTAAGGCCGAGGTGGCAATCAGGGTTAGCGGGTAAGGGGGTACAGGGGGGGGGGGGGGGGTAGGGAGCGGGTAAGGCCATCGGGTTCATGAACCCGCACATACCCGATGTTTTTGGTTTTATTTTCATAGGGTTGAGTTCAGCGGGTAAGAGTGGGTTTGGTGGGTAGGCGGTACTCCACTTTAGGGTAAGGAGGGTAGGAAAGAGAAAAGCTGATGTGGCGCTGAGGTGGCAATTGGATTCAGTGGGTTCATTGGGTAGCGGTACTCATGGTCTAACACCCTAAAATCAGGGCCAATTTGAACCTCAAATTTTAAACAAGATAAGATAGAATAACATCCAAACTTTTATATATATACGAAGAGAGCTAACTATGAGGGTACATAATTACAAATATTGAATTCTCAAAATAACCTATTAATCTAATCATGTCAACCATAATCATATTAACTGGGTTATCTAAGCAATCCATCAAAAGCCTCATTGCGTTATCTAAATCCTCCGCTTATCTCAAAAGTTGAATACTTCAAAAGCTCTCGTCCCACATCCCACTATTTCCCTGAGCTGGTACCTGGTAAAAAAAATTAAATTGAACGATTAGGCTTACGCCTAGTGAGAACATCCAAATTCAAATTAAAACATTAACAGGTTTGAAACTCGAATATCCAATGCATATAAACAAACCTGTTCACCACCATTCTTACCGTACTCGTGCTCATCCCAATGACGGGAACATGCCCGATCCCATGGATATGACTAACATTCAGTAAGTCATATCATCACAACCAAGAGCCTACTACGAATCGTTGCAGATTCTAGATCATTGCTCATATCCAAGAAATTACAAGTTACTTTATGCCTATTTCTTGGACTGGAAGTAGAGATTACAATTTACTTTATGCCTATCTCTGACCTTCACATAGAAATCAGGAATTACAATTTACTTTATGCCTATTCCTCGATTTCTATACTACGAAATGAGAATTACAATTTACTTTATGCCTATTCTCCATTTCCATGTGAATGGGAATTACAAATTACTTTATGCCTATTCCGCGTTTCACGTCACACTATGAAATAGAAATTACAATTTCCTTTATGCCTATTTCTCATTTCATAACACCTTTACGAAATGGGAATTACAAGTTACTTTATGCCTATTCCACATTTCAGGTCAACGGGAATTACAAATTACTTTATGCCTATTCCACGTTACAATAAAACAGTGCCTATGGATCCATTACACTTATTAATGCATATGTATCAAAACATATTACACTACATCCCACAACACTTTCAGTTCTAAGAGTAGCGGATAACCTATTGTATCCTTAAATGTTTTTCTTCTAAAAAAATATATTTTAGAAAAGTATTCCGGAGCTTCGATCCAAGATGAGGCAATAATTTCAATCGAATTTGTATCCTAAATTAAAACCAAATTGAATCCTAAGCCCACTCCTAAAATTAATTTAAGTCTGGCCCAATACTCAATGCCATTTCCGGAACTCTTTTAATTCATAAGCCCATTCCGGTTTTTGATTAGATTCCGGATCCCAAACTAATATGGCCCAATTCCGGTTTTTGATTAATACCGGAACCCAAACACTTATGGCCCAATTCCGGTTCCTAGATTACCGGATCATCAAGCCCACATCCGGAATAGTTCCGGATCCATCAACGAGCCCCATTTCCGGAATTGGTTCTGGGTTTAAAGGTGTTCCGGGCTTCGGCCCAACTTCCGGTAACATTAAATACCGGATCTCCGGCCCCAATACCGGGAGTTTTTTATTCCGGATCCATTTGCCAAAAACCCAAAACCGGGAGTTGTTTTATTCCGGATCCAATTTCAATACCGGAACCCAAAGTCAGTTCCGGAACCCACCAGTTCCGGACTCCTATGCCTAGTTCCAGAATTTCTCCAAATACCGGGACTACTGTTTTTATGAAATCGATTTACTTCAGACTTACACAGAAAGCATATCTAAAGTGCAGGGTATTAATCGACTTAGTTTTCCACACAAATATACCATTTCATTCAGACCTTTTTATACACCCAATCTGATTTAATTTCAATTAAAAGCATTTGAATTGAGATGAACTCATCTGGTTTGAAGTTCTTAACCCAGCAATCAACAAACTTCCTTCACTGTCTCAATCAATCACTCTGAACAATAATCCCAACTTGCTATTACTAATCAGATTAAGAATTCAAAGAAGAAACTCAAAATCTTACCACAAGAAATCGATTCCTGATTCTTCTTCTTCTAACCTTTCTTCTTTCTTTCTCTCTCTCTGTATTTTCCTCTGGACCGACTTAACCAAACATCTTTGAGATATTATCTCAGATTATGGGGTTACCTACAATTAAGGTAATCTCAACTTACATGAAATGACCCCTTTAGTCCTCCAAGTTTAATTTTCATCCCTAACAATAAACTTTGGTCAATTTACAAATTCAACCCTGGAGTTTATAAATACAAATAGACCCCAATTATATAAATTAATACAATGGAAATTCGAGGTGTTACAATATCTATACTACTTTATAAAACAAACAACCCCCAAACTCTTAAAAACAACCCTTTAAGCTTTGTGTACAACCATTTAAAGCTTATTTACTTAAATTTAAGAGTGAGAAAACTTTCTCTCTCACCAATTCTCTTTTTGAAACCACCTGTCGGATGTAATCATTTTGGGTTTTCAAATTCTCTCTCACCATCCCACCTGCAGGATGTAATCATCTTGGGTTTTGGAAATTGCAAAACACTTCTCTAGGTGACTCCTCGGCTCCATCCCCCTCCTTCCAAAATCCTCCGATTATAACCCATGGACTCAGTCCCTTTTGGTTTCAAACATTCCTCACCGAATCACACGCCACACAAGCCGCCGTCGGTTCTTTTCCGGTTGCAAGCGCCACACACGCCGCCGTCAGCTTCGACGCACACTGTTCCCCTAACGATTGCTCCGCCCCGCCACACTGCCGCTACGATTTTGGTTTCAAAAACTGTTTCTCAGGTACGATTTAGGTTTCAAAATCGTTGTTGGTTTCAAAATCGTTTTTGGTTTCAAAATCTGGTTTTGAAATCGACTTTGGTTTCAAAATCGATTGATGCTAGAAATCGATTGGATGCGTATACGAAAGAATCCCTTTTATCTCTTTTGTTTTATCAAGGTGCCGGTGTTGGTGCCGATTCTCTTTCCAAGATGACGCTTCGACATCCACAATCGTCGTTTTTATCACGTTCAAATCACCAAGGTTTCTCATCATTTCTTCTTAGGTTCAAATCGATTCAACATGTTTGGGTTTCTTCTCAGGCAGGGTTTATAATGTTTTTGGTTTGGGTTGCACACTTTTCATCCATTTGGATTTCTTTCTAATCGATTTTGGTTTTTTCTAATATTTCTAATCGATTTTGGTTTCTTTCTGATCGATTTTAGACAACAACTTAAACCACAATCGATTTTCAGCATCTTTGGGTTTCTTCTCACGATTTCTAATCTCGTACGGTTTGTTTCAGATTTTCTTTCTAATATTTCTAATCGATTTAATCTGGGTTGATTCTGCATGTTTGGGTTTCTTCTCAGGTAGGTTTTTTAATGTTTTTGGTTTGGGTTGCACACATTTCGTCCATTTGGTTTCTTTTTCAGATCGATTTTGGTTTTTGCTAATCTTTCTAATCGATTTAGGTTTATTTGTGATCGATTTTGGAAAAAAGCTTAAACCAAAATCGTTTTTCAGCATATTTGGGTTTCTTCTCAGGTACGATTCTTATCACGTACGGTTTGTTTCAGATTTCCTTTCTAATCGATTTAACATGTATCAATTTTTCATCTTTCTGAAACATCAACTTTGATGTATAAACAATGGATCCCAATGGTTACATTTCTATATACACAAAGCAACCCAAATGGCATTCTCAATTCACAACTTTCGGTACGTGTGTTCCATACCTGGTTACATTTCTACATAAACAAAGAAACCCAAATGGAACTGAAAGAAAATACTTCCAGCCTTTTTTGGTTAAATTTCTACATAAACAAAGAAACCCAAATGAAACCCAAACATTGCCTTTTTTGGTTACATTTCTTTCAGTTCAGATGCTCAATTTGAAATGTTTCTGTCTTTGTAACACTTGTCATCTTTCTAAGTTGTTGTTTGTAAATGTTATATGCATTTTTTATTGTTAACAGATCTGTGGTTAATGCATAATATGATAAAACAAAGGATTTTCATAAACTTTGTTAACAGGTAATGATATTTGAAAATCAAAACAGGGTTCTTGGTTAGAAATGCAAGGATTATAAACCAGATTGGAGAAAAAGTTGGGGTTTGGTTTTACAGAGCTTGGATCTGAGGGTGGTTTATCTTCAACTCATTGGTATTGAATCGTATTGTTCTTTTCTTTTTGTTTTCCCTCATATTTTTTCAACTATGACAACTGTTTGTGAATCCACTTTCGATTTTAGAAAAAACAACTAGATGTTATTTTGGAGAGGCGTTGTTTGCAAAGGTGTGTATTTTAAATTTTTATAATGATGTTATGGTTTTACTAGGACCCAACTCAAGTCCTTTGATTTCATAGATGGACAATGTGTATTCCAGGTAAGAGTTGTCACTCTTTTACCGGGTAAGACTCCCGGTTTTGCCATGACATTTGCCGGTAAGATTCTCAATCTTTATCATGTTCATTCTAAAAGGTATAGTTAGTCTGTATGTATTTAATAAACGACTCAGTAGTTCTTCCAAGTGTTTTTCAGAAAATTGATCAATGAATTCCTTGTTGACAACCTCATTAGACGAAATGGTAATCTGTATGTATTTAATAAACGACTCTGTTTACTGACATTCTATATGAAACTTTGATTTATATTGCATTGGACCGAACTATATGGTCTGGAGTTTGTTTTCTTCATTTATTGGCTTCTTCATTATAGTTGACATATCTTCTTGCATGTGTATCTTTCAACTCCGATCAAGGACATCCTATTGTATTATTTTGCCTGAACTACTCTCTCTGTCATGCTGCTACAATGTGGTATTTGTGTAACCAATCAAGATAGCTTGGGTTATTACAACTCAAATAATGGGATCAACATAAATCTCAATATATTTTAACTACTTAGGAAGTCGAAGTTGGGTTTTCCTTTTTTTTGTTTTCTACTAATTGTGTTCCTTTTTATATAATAGGGAGACGTCCGAAGAGTTCATATGTGTAACACCCTCAATTCTGGAAAGAGCAACTATATAAAATTTCGATAAAAATAATCACTTAAGGAATAAAATTCCTTCTACAAACATTCTCGGAATTTCCTCAAGATTAAACATAACAATTCCTACAATTAACAACTCAAATCATACTATGAGACCATATAATGTTGGGTGTTACTTAACACGAGTACAAGTTGCTAATCACAAAATAAGTATGGAAGACTTCACCAAGCAAATCACTTCTCATGCACACTACTAGCACTCATCTCTTCACAGTGTCACTAGAACTACATCCCAACCGGAACCTGTTGCACATGCCGACAAATAAAAGGGTTAGGCTAACACCTAGTGAGTTCAAGAGTTTTATCAGGATCATATAATTCATAAAGCGAGAGGGAGATGCAATTTCAATCATGAGTTCAAAAAGAATTTACTTAAGATGCAAACCACCCTTTTTCCAACGCACACAAATCCCATGATGAAAACTTTATTATAAAACAATTCTCATACCGGACTCATCCCAAAACCAACATGAAAGGTGAAATAACATTTGATTTCCAAAACGATTGAGTTCATAAATAAATCGATATTATTCCAAACATCCCAAACATGGATGAAGAATATCCCACAACTCACCTACCATGGAAAACAATCCATATAAATATGTTACATCACCAAAAACATGGATAAAAACAAATACCCAAAGCAACACCTTTAGGTGACGGGGGAGGCCCGCTTACATTACACGTGACGGAACACAAAAGTGGGTCACATAATATGCAATAAAACAACCATGTGGACTATTCTCATAAAATACTGAGCTCAATCACTCCAGATCTATTTCCTGCGAGACTTGGGAGCCCCCAATTTCAACCACTCCAGGTCTATACATTAGGTCACTCCAAATCCACAAAACAAGGACAATGGGATTACACCTTACTGCCCATGGGACGTTGCCCGACCATATAGGCCCACACCTTACTTACCATGGAACCTGATGCATATCCCGTGCCAAGCACATATGGAATTACACCTTACTGCCCATGAGACGATGACCGACCGTATAGGCCTACATCTTACTTATCATGGAACCCGATGCCTATTTCGTGCTACAATGGGAGAAACTAGCGTCTTATCATTGAACATAAAACTCAAGTACCTATGGATCCATAGCTAATAAGGTCTAAAACATTTCACGACCCCAAACGAATGAACAAATGCATTCAAAACATTTAATTCTCCAATAGACATAAATCATGACCAAAACTCGACTTTAAGCTATCAAAACTGGACAAATGTCCCCAAGACTTAACAAAATCCATTACCGAGTCATAAGCTCGACTAACTCAAAAGATCAATCATGAAAAGTCATAAAATGAAATTAAACGTAGCAACACACACTTTTGACAATAAATACTTTGAACCCTTGAAAACCCGAATCAAGACATTGGGTTAGGACAACCCCCTTTTTCCAAAGGGCTCACACCTTTACATTTTCAAATCGTCCCATAACGTACTATATGCATATTTCCAAAATTATACTTAAAATGCATTTTTGTAACAAGTAGACTCCATTTATAAAATAAATCATCAAAGCATTTTCATTTATGGTTTATCTATCAAGTTTCCCAAAAATCCCAAATATGAGCATTTTACCACGTTTACCAAGTTAAATACTTCAAAGGTCAAAACCCGCCAAATAACCCAACAATAGATAATTTTCATGTAAACACATAAATACTTGGAAAATAACATTTTTGGCATGTACAACGTTTTCACAAATCAACTTGAACTCACCTTGCTAGATTTAGGTTAAATCTAGGTTTTCCCCAAACGTAAGCTCCTTTGAAGAAACTTGAATCTTCAAGTCCAAACCTTCCAAAAACCTAGATCCATAAGTTTGCAACCATGAATACTCAGATCCAAACATGTAGAATCATTCCCCAAACATTTTACATCAAGATCTCAACTTATACCAAAACCCTAACTTTCATAGATGGAGAAAAGAGAACATTACCTTAACCACAACGTGAATCCACCAACCAAAATACCTCTAGAATCACCAAGATGAACCATACACTCCAAATCTTCAAAATGGAGAGAAGGGTTGGATGAAACCCTAGAAACTTGATGAAGAAGATGAAGTTAATGGGTTTTAGGAAGGTTAAGGTTTATAAAATGGTGAGGGGTTTGATTTGGGGAAGAAGGACGAGGATAAAATGAAGGATTTAGGGTTTATTGGGAGTAAAATCGATTTTTGAGAGAGAGGGAGAGAGAGAGTTATCTGATTTGGGTGTTGGAAATGAAATGAGGGAAGAGAGGGAAAAGTCTTAAAAGGAAACCAAAATATCTCATCAGATGTAGCGCGGACGTCCGGCTGATGTATCTCACGGACGTCCGGCCACCGACACCCCCTTTTCTTTGTTGCTTTCGCAGACGACCTGCGGATTTTCGCGCATCGCAGACGTCCTACCTTGCACCCATGTGGACGTCCGCAAGTCCAATATTCCGTTTTTCCTGAAATTTCGGGGTGTTACGATATGCTATATGGGAAATAGTTGGGAGTACTATTGAAGGAACTGTTTCAAAGAGATGGAGTAGAGACTATGGTGGCCAGATGATCGTTTCGTGACATTTATGACGTAGTAAGAGTTTTCGTTGGATCGTTTCGTTATATTTATGACATTTATGACGGTGATCAGTTCAGAGAGAATCCGAGACCAATGTGTGTTCTTTAATTGTTTTATACAATATCAACAGTCCTACAAGACCATCTCAAAAGCAATTGTTTAACATATAAATCATCATCAGTTGAGTTGCAACCATCTCAGAAGTATTAGATATATGTTAATTTTAGGTGTCATCTTTTCCACGACGATTATGTTAGTTTCAATGGTATCAAGTTGAGCAACGTTAATCTAGAAAGTGATTCAATAGGTCTAAGTGATATTTTTAGTTAAAAATAAAATTAGTATTGTCATCACGGATGCAAGATCTCAAGTTATTTATTTATTTATTAGTTCTTATTCTTACTTTCATTGATTGGATTGTGGTTTATAAATATTCATTCTCTTTGTTATTATCTAATATTTAATAGATTTTGTTGGATATTGCATTGTTTTTATATGATTTAGATCTTTATGTATTTTACTTGGATAGTGCATTGTTTGTTATTTTTTGTTTGATAAAACTCTTAAAACAAGTGACTGGATTGGTTAATAAGTTTAACAATGAACGTGATGATCCAAAAAGTGTAACAGTTATCCAAAATACAAATAATTTGTATATTTCATTTCATCTTTAAATCATTAGGTTGAGTTGTAATGATTGATGGTGCTTTTATGAATGCTTTTCACTTGGCCAAAATGTCTTTGGTCGAGTTAGGAATCCATTCTTGAGGCATTGTATTTAATTTGTTTTATTTCCTTGTCATAATTTGTTGTGTTTTAGGATACTTGCCTCCATTTTAATTTGTGAATGCTTGCATTCCACTATGGATTATTGCATAAGATATGAAACTTGCCATTTCCGCCAACTTTGAGCTGAATTTGTAGACAGGTACACGATGCTTTGTTGGAAGCTCAGAGTCTATAGTCTATTATCTTTCTATGACTAATAAGTAAAGAGATTAGAAGTAGCAAGTGTAAAAAAAATGTAGGGATTCCATTCTGCTGGATGGCGATTTTGTTATATGACAAATTGGCAACGGAATTGACTTATGAGGGTAAGTTTTGTTGTAGACATTTGTATGATTGGAATGAGTTAGTAGTATTCTTATTGGACGATTCTTATGTCGGCATTTATTCTTTTATGAATTTCTTTCATTTTTACTCATTGAGATGTTTAAATGAAAAGTGGTATGTTACATGACACAAAATATTGGTCTTGTTTTGATGGTATGCCAATGAGTGTTACATACATGAGAAGAATGAGTGACCTAATTTACTTAACGTTTGCTTGATAACTTCAAATAGAATTGTTTATTTATAACCGCTATGTTTTCTTACATTTATTCAAATTTTACATCTCGTTGCATTGCGCTGGCACACAACTAATATATATATATATATACTACATATATAAGCATTTACATCAAATGTCTTAAAGACAAATTTTAAAGCACAAAGTACTACCAATTTATGCAGAAAATTCAAAAATCTCTTAATTACTATTTGTAAAGCATGATGTACAACTTACAATAAATTTAAAACTGGACCCATGCTTGATTGCTTTCTGATCGGCCCAACTCCAGCCCATACTTTCTGATGGACCGGTACTTTATCACCTTACCTCCGTCCCTTACCGAGAGTACCTCTTCACGTCTCAGGCCATACCAGAGTACACCTCTACCTGCTACTGCTGGCTCATATAAACAATCCAAGCGGGAGACAAAGAGAAGGAGACGATATGCCGATGAAGAGAGAAAGTTATTTTTGCTTTGGTACAGTTTTTAAAGCATGTTGTGCCTCTCTTCCTTTCCAATACTGAAACTCCTGTCAGGAGTTCATCTTCCCGAGTTCATCTTCCCAAGAAGCACCTCCTTAATTCCTCCTATCACAACGTTTTTCTTTACCAATTAAACAATTCATCTTTTCAAGGTGACGATTCAAGCTTGGACGAATTCAAGATCATATAATTCGGCTAGGGTTTACTTATATTGTTGCTTTCTTCTCTTTCGATTCTATATCACTGCTCCATTTTGATACAACGATTCAAGTTGCCAATAATTTCGATTGGTAATTCATATCCATCGCTCCAAGTAAGTTTTATTGATTCGTGATTAAAATCCATCTTCTCCATCGCTCAATTCACTGCCCCATTAGGTACAGCCTCCAAGACGACCTTCCTGCCTCTCAAGACGACGATTCAAGATGGGCCTTTCCAAGAAGACCTCCATTTCTTCATATCGCTCCTACCGATTTCTTGTGGTAACGATTCGTACTCTCGGTTTCTTCTCTGTTTGTTTCTATTTATCGACGTTGTTACCGTTCACAATTAGAATGTAACAATTCGTAATCTCTGCTTATTTCTTCACATGGTATCGATTCGTACATTTCTCTGTTTTGATTTTGAGCATAGGGTAACGGTTCAAGCATTTCTCCGTCGCGATTTTCTGCGTTTCTTTTTGGACCTTGGTATGTATTTCTTATTTTCTGGTTTGTTTAATGTGCTTTCTCTTCTCTTCCGTGATTTTCATGTTTTAATCTTGATTTTTCTATTTGATGGGTTTAACCAGATGCTTGTATATAACTTACTGCCATTTTCTATTTTTTTTTATCTTTAGCTCAACAGATTTCTATTAACTAATTAGTGTGGTATCTCGAGTATTTATTTTACAAATAATTTTAGATTTGAAGAAAAAGCTCAAACAAAGTTTCTTCTTTATTGAGACTCGCTTATGAGACTTCACCATTAGTAAGAATCTGATTAGAATGTAACAGTTCATACTCTTTAGGGTAATTGTTTGTACTCCTAAATATGTGTTTTTTTTACTGTGGACATTTATTTTGGGACGAAGGGAATATATTTTTTAGATCAAACTTATATGTTACCTTAGTACAGTTTTTAATTTCACAAAAAAGGATCTGTATTAAACAACTTTTATCTTTTTTAATGTTCTGTTTGTTCATGTTTTTGCTGATATGCTTACGTGTGTGAGGCCGATTTTGACAAAATAATTGGGACTATTCGTAGGAAAATAAACAGGCTGGCGCATTTGAGATAATGGACGAGATCTTAAAGGAAATATATGATAAGTAGAGCATGAGAAATGCGCTCTTTGGATAGGACTTTGGGCACAACTTGCTCGTGATGTAGGCGAGGAGTCTGATGCTGCCTGTGCTCTTAGAGAAAATTTCTCTATTGGATTTGTTGCAGGTAGCCTTGTTGATGCCACCATTGTTTTATTTGAACCTTTACTTGCACTTTCGGTTCACTTGCAGAGTGACCTAGAGCATTAAGGATGGTGACAAGACAGACTCTAATGGAGGTTTGGAGGTATGTTAAATGCCATTTTGTTATAGAACATGCTTTCTTCTCAGGGTTCACATGGCTTTATAACAACACATAAATGGTGCAACACAATTGGAGCTTTTACACATTTGGAAACATCTGGGACATGAGGGCTTGGTATGTGGTTAAGGCGTTTAGACTCCTATCATTACCTAATTATCCCTGATTTGATAATCACCATTTTAATTTTTAAACATCAGAATAATCACTTTGAAAAAACTCATCTCATAAATGTAATAAAGAAGTTATTATGAGTTTATGACTATATATTGCTCAAATTAAGGGTTCGTTTACTAAGCGATTACCCGGTAAGCGATTACCGAGTCATTTACCTTACTGGATGACCATGGCAAGCGATTATCGAGTCATTTACCTTACATACCCGGTAAGTGAAGAAGACGACTCTTACCTGATGAACGCGTACCGTTTAAATTGTTGCCTACGTACTATTTTGATGGACTACAATCTTACCCGATAATGTAAGTTAGAATGTTGACCGTTACCAATAAGCACTTGCCGAGTAAGTGTTTGGGTAAATGCCCCTAAATTAAACATGTAAACCAGGGACATAATTTCTATATACCAAAAAGCAGGGAGTTATCCATCATATCTGTTGCAAGTTGCAACCTGTTATTATCATATCTATAAACATCTTACTTGTGACCAAATAATATTGTAGGGATTTAGACATTACTATTGCTAAATAATAAGTATAGCTAACCATATCTACAGTCTCTGGTTCAACTGAGATCTTACTTGTATCTTTTGTCTTCTAACTAGGAGTTGTTGTTTCATATGAGGCCATATATTGGTGGTGGAATGACTTCTGAGAAATTGAGAGCATGCATGTCTTTTGGCTACTCTAAAAATGGCTACTCTAAAAAACAAGTTTAACTGTTGTTTCTTTGTTGTTTTTCTATTGTGAACCATCATATATATTTGTAAGGTGTTATAATTTAACCTACTACTAGGAGAGGACTTAACATCTTAAATGAAAGAGAAAATAATCGAGAGTTAGTGAGACGTAGTTAATAGAGAAGATTATCAATATTTTCTACTCAAGAAGGCATATGAGAATCTATAAAAATGTCGAAAAAAGATGATTTGTCGAGGTTAAAGTTTTGAGTCGTGTTCTGTTGAATTTTGTAGCACATAACAATCAAGTAGTCAAGCAGATAAGATTAAGAATCATAACAGATAATTACTTTGGTATTTTTTTATCAGATCCATGGCTACATAATTAATTTACCGAAGTCAAGCTTCGGAGCTTGAAATCTCGTGTAAGTAACTAAGGGGTTGTTTACCAAACGCTTATTCAGGTAAGCGTTTACTGGTAATCACTTTCACTTATCGGGTAAGATTTTAGTCCACAAAAAGGGTATTGTATGCAATTATTTTTACGGTATGCGTTATCCATGGTAAGAATTGTCATCACTTACCGGGTAAAACTCTCGGTCATTGCCTTAGCTCTTACCGGGTAAAATTGTTGATCATTGCCATATTCATTTGGTAAGGTAATGTGACTTGGTAAGCGCTTACCCGAGTAAGATTAATATGTTAATTGGTTTATTGGTCTTTAATAAGATGTTGAGATCTTGCCACATAACAACATCCGTATGTAATCTCAATGCATCTAATTTTTGTGGTTGAGATTTTTGTTTTGGTCTGATGAGGAGTTGTTCTTCTGGTTTTTTACTTCTTGATCAGTTTATGTCAATGAGGAGGAAAATTGGAAGTCTGACACTTGGTGATTTGCCATCGAAATGTCAAAACTAAAATTCATCGACGAGAATCTTATGGAGGAAGAACGAGCTGCGTTTCTTCATGATTCTTATCAGTATTTGGGCCATGAAGTTGATTTCGAACTCTTTCTTCAGGTGAATAAGTATACAAACCTTGCATACATTCATAAAAGATATGGGTGGTTGTTGTAATGGTAGGTCCAAATCACAACTCTTGGAAGAAATATAGAATACTCAAATCTTAGAGTGCCACATCATCTTTTGTGGTTTTCTCTTTTAATATATATATTGATGATATATTGATTTGTCATAAAGAGAGATTAATAATATATGAAGGGTTATTTGCTATGATACGTACATATAGAGAGTGTAAAAGTTGAACCAATGGGATTCAAATCATTCTGGTTTTGGTTTAGGAGCATAGAAAACGCTTACTTTTTACTTGTTTATTCATTTAATATTTGTTCACAATATTGCACAAGTCGGAGGTTTTCACGGAAACAACCGCTCTTACTTATTCAGAATGTATTAATATGTATAGATTGGGGTTGTTTAACTACTTATCCAGTAAAATTCAATATTTTTGTTTACTTATTGAGTAAGATTGTAGCGAAAACGGATAGTATGCAACAATTTACGAGGTAAATGCTAAACGTGGTAAGAGTCGTTGCCTATCTTATCGGGTTAGACTTTCTGTTCTCACCTTCGCTCTAAGCCTCTAACCACATAAGGTTATTCATCTTAGTCATATTCATCCGATAAGGTAATGTGACTTGGTAAGCATATACCCGGGTAAATCCCTAAGGGTAAATCAAATCATCGTTAAAATCTCATGTAACAAAACCACACGAAAGCATCAAAATCATTTACATTTATGCCTCCCGCCGCATTGCGCGGGTACACAACTAGTATATATATATATATATATATATATATATATAATATTATAAAATGATTTTAAGGGGTTCATTCTTTTTATTCCCAAAGGGTATCCTAACCTAAAACACATGGTGCTCACTATGCCACTATTAATTGATTCTATGCAACTTGAATATCCACACATCCATTTCTTTAATATCTTAGTTTTATTTGATTCCATTGCTCCATCTTAACAACTCTCTGATTAATAGGAAGTGAATGCCCCACCAATGTGTGGGGATATACATTTATAGAATACAAAGTTACATAAAGAGGGTACAAGAATAAGAAAAATACATAAGCCACCCTAGACAATACAGACTAGCTAATACCCCCCTTAAGCGAGAGGGTGGCGGACCCAACCGAAGCATACGCCGAAAGAACTCGAACTGCGGACGAGGTAAACTCTTTGTGAAGATGTCCGCCACTTGGAGCTTGGTTGGAATGAAGCGGGTGTGTAACTTTCCGGTAGTAACTAGCTCGCGAATGAAGTGATAATCCAATTCAATATGTTTGACTCGTTTGTGTGAGATAGGATTTTGAGTTAGAAAAATAGCACTCTGATTATCACATAGGAGGGTCGGACGACTAGCAGGTAACGCATGAATCTCTTGAAGCAGGTGTGAGAGCCAAATAAGTTATGCCGCTGTGTTTACCATAGCACGATACTCAGATTCACAGCTTGACCGTGATACTGTGGGCTGCTTCTTTGCACTCCAGGATACGAGATTTCCCCCTAAGAAGATCGAATAGCCATATGTAGATCGTCGGGTTTCAAGGCACCTAGCCCAGTCAGCATCGGAGAAGCCGAGAAGGGCTGACTGTGATCGGTCAGTAAAGGTCAAGCCGTACGCCAATGTCCCTTTGATGTATCTTAGAATGCGTTTAACCTGCTGATAATGAGCACTAGTCGGAGTACTCAAAAATTGACTCACCTAGTTGACAGCATAGGAAATATCCGGGCGCGTGATAGTCAGATATTGTAATGCTCCAACTATAGCACGATACTGTGTAGGATCAGAAAACGGTTCACCATCCCGAACAAAAGAAATGTTAGTAGACAGCGGTGTGAAGCATGGTTTAGCATCCATCATGTGAGCTCGATTAAGTATCTCCTGGGTATACTTAGATTGATTAAGAAAGAGCCTGTCCTTCAAATATGTAACTTCAAGACCAAGAAAATAATTTAGGTGACCCAAATCTTTGATAGCAAACTCCTGATTCAACCTAGAAATAAATGATGTAATAATTTTCTCATCGCTGCCGGTGAGAATCAAATCATCAACATAAACCAACATATACATAATACACGTGTCTCTTTTGAACACAAATAAAGACGTGTCGGCCCGACTTCCCTTGAATCCATTGGCAAGAAGAAAGGTGCTCAAACGGTGAAACCATGCCCTAGGTGCTTGTTTGAGGCCGTATAACGCTTTATTTAGTTTGCTAACATGATGAGGAAAGCTAGGATGAGCAAAACCCAGAGGTTGTTCCATGTAAACACACTCATCAAGGTGGCCATGTAAAAAGGCGTTGTTGACATCAAGCTGATGTAAGTTCCATTTGTTAATTACCGCAAGCGATAGAATAACACGAACGGTTGAGGCCTTGACAACCGGACTAAATGTATGCGAGTAGTCGAGGCCCGACGTTTGAGAGAAGCCTTGAGCGACAAGGCGTGCTTTGTAACGTTCCACTGAGCCATCAGAGTGGAACTTAGTTCAATAAAGCCATTTAGAGCCCACAATTTTCCGGTTGGTAGGACGAGGAACAAGGGACCACGTGTTGTTTTTATGCAAGGCAACAAGTTCTTGTTGCATTGCCTTAACCTATTTGGGATCCCTTTCAGCGGGTTTAAAGGAGGTCGAGTCGGTGGTAGCATAAAGAGCAGAATGCAGTGGAAGGTGGTTAAGTTGGGACAAATCTGCGATGTGACGAGGTTTGAAGATCCCGGCTTTGGCCCGAGTAATCATAGGATGAGACGAATTCGTGGGAGCCGAGACCAACGGTTGTTGAGGGGCGGGAGTGGGTGGTGGAGGAGAAGGTATAGGTGTGGTAGTGTGAGGGGTTGGTACAGCCGGTGAAGTGGGTTGAGGAGTTAAAGGTTGAGCATTTAGTGGAGGAGAAGGTATAGGTGTGGTAGTGTGAGGGGTTGGTACAGTCGGTGAAGTGGGTTGAGGAGTTAAAGGTGGAGCATTGGGTGGTGGATTTGGAGGAGAATCCATGCACAAAGTGCATGGAGAGGACGTAGTGGAAGGTGGTTGGCAAGGGGGAACAGAAGAGTTGGTAGAGTGGAGAATGGGGAAATCAGAAAAGGTGATGACGGGTAAATCAAGGTTTGGCTTGGCAGCAGTGGACGCGGAAAATGGGAACAGTTCCTCGTCAAATTGGGCATGGCGGGAGACATAAATCCGAGAGGTAACAGGGTCAAGGAAACGAAACCCTTTATATTTGGAGCTATAGCCAATAAATACACACGGACGGCTACGTGGGGCGAGTTTATGTTCCGAATAATGTCGAAGGTAAGGAAATACCCGGCAACCAAACGTCCGGAATGTATTGTAATCCGGGACACGATGATAAAGAATTTCGAATGGGGATTTCCCACCCAACACCTTAGTGGGTAACCGATTGATAATATGAACCGCCGAGGTAAACGCATCCACCCAAAAGGTGGAGGGTAAATTAGCGTTAAACAGCATGGCCAACCCGGTTTCCACAATATGTTTGTGTTTTCGTTCCGCTCTAGCATTTTGAGGAGGTGTGTACGGACAAGATAGTCGGTGAAGAGTCCCATTAGCATCAAACAAGTCCCGAACACGGTGATTAACAAACTCGGTGCCACCATCACTTTGAAAGACTTTGATCTTGCATGAAAATTGGGTTTGAACAAATGTAACAAACACCTCAATAGCCTTATATACATCAGATTTTTGAGACAAAGGATATAACCACGAGAACCGGGAATGATCATCAACAAACACAATATAATACCGAAAATAATCATGGGACTCAACTGGTGAGGGCCCCCAAACTTCACAATGAATTAGCTCAAGAGGATGAGTTGCACGTTTATGGTTTAATTTAAAAGGTAATTTATGACTTTTGGCCATTTGACATGATAAGCAAACCCCTGGTTTGGGAAGCAAAGCAGTAAATGATAAGAGTCCAAGTTTATGCAACGAAAATAAAGTATCAAAATTAACATGCCCAAGCCTAGAGTGCCAAGTTTCAAAAGAGGCTTTGGGAGTCTTATTGGAGGCGATTAAAGCCTGTGTACTTGAGTGCAGAACATAAAGCCCTTGATCACATTTGCCTTGGGCCAGCACCCGTTTTGTGGTCCGATCCTGAACAACGAAATTAGGGTGAGAAAGCAAAACATCCACATGGTTACCCCGGGTGAGTTTACTCACGGATAAAAGGTTTTTGGTTAGACGAGGCACAACCAAGACATCGTTTAAGACCACATTATTAAGAAGACGAGAAGAACCGGTATGTGAGATTGGGAGGCACTGATTATTCCCAAAAGTAACAAAATTTGTACCTGAGGCCGGAGTGGCATTAGTAACGTTATCGGTGGTAGCCGTCATGTGATTCGTAGCACCGGAATCAACATACCAGTCCGGAGCAGCAGTAGCAACATGACAGTGAGCAGCAAAGGCTTTGGCAAGGTCATCATCAACAACAGGGGGTTGCGAAGCAAAGGATGATAACTTAGGACACAAATTAGCATAGTGGCCATTGGTTCGGCATAATTGGCAATGAGGTGGACGTCTCCCACGACCTCGACCACCATTCTGATTGGGTGCCCTAGATGACCTGCCAGCGCGACCACGACCAGTCGAAGGTTGCGGTTGGTGAGTGGCAGTAAAGGCAACAGTAGGAGAGGATGACCGATGCAGGGCTTGATAAAACATCTCGTGGCTCTCGGTTCTAGCAAGCAAATCAGCAAACGATGGTGCGGGTCTGGCGGATCGAATTGTGGTAGAAAAGGTTTCAAAAGAAGGACCTAAGCCGCAAAGAAACCAGTGCAGTTGGTCACTGTCATCCACCGGATGCCCAATAGCGGCTAGCTGATCACAAAGGGTTTTGAATAACCGGCCATATTCGGCAACAGATTTAGATCCCTTCTGGATGAGTCGAAGCTGATCACGGATGGTGTGAACCCTTTCGATGGAAGAGTTACCATAGGCGGCCTCTAAGGCTGTCCAGATTTGCCGGGCCGTGGACAAACCGACAATCAAAGTGACGGCTTCCTCGGATAGAGAGGCGAGAAGGATAATAACCGTTTTCTGATCAGCCAAGACCTATGCCGAATAATCAGGGTTGTCAACAGTTTTATCGGCCTCAAGACGAGTAGAGGGAGGAGCAATACCGGTTCCATCAACATGATTGAGAAGGTTTTGATAAGAGAGAATAGGGATGATTTGATTTTTCCATAAAAGGTAATTGGAGGATCCAAGTTTGATGGTTAGCATATGAATGATGGTGTTCAAAGGGATGTTGTTTTCGATGGTGGATGAGGAAGCCATGACAGAAGAAAGAAAACAGATGGGGAAGACAGAAGGTACGAAAGAGGAAGAGAGGGAGTTGGAGGGAGGGAAAAAGGCAAGGCTCTATACCATCTGATTAATGTGGAAGTGAATGCCCCACCAATGTGTGGGGATATACATTTATAGAATACAAAGTTACACAAAGAGGGTACAAGAATAAGAAAAATACATAAGCCACCCTAGACAATACAGACTAGCTAATAAACTCGACCAATAAACTAATGGTAATAAGCGTTATACATGTTTCGATCATCTCCAACATAATTGCTAAAATATGAAAAAATAGATTTTTGTTTGCTATTCTTCTCCAACATCATTGCTATCTTGTTTGCTAAAATAGAAATTAATGGAAAAATATCTAAATATAGAGAATTCTTTATAATTCTCTAAATAGGAGAGAGAAATAATTATTTTATCCAACCCACCAATAACATAAATATTTTATATTTTATAACTAAATTTTATTTTAAAAAGTATTGGGAATATAAATTATAAAATATTATATTAATATAATTTGTGTTAAAATCTCTAAAATAGCAAAACTGTTGGAGATAAATGTAACTCTTTTTATAGATTATAACTTTTGATTTTCTATTTTAGAAAAACTATAGCAAACCTGTTGGAGATGCTTTTATAAATTAGTAGCTTTAATTATCATACTTCTTCGTTTATTTCTTGTGTAAATAAATACAAAGATTAGTTATAAAAATTGAAGTAGGTAGAGTGATGGTTGTGTTTTGGAGCATATAGAAGGAAAGGAACCAACAATTCTCGAAGAATATATATATATACACCGCGTATTTTGGAATAACAATGATGATGTGTTGTGGTGGATTCAAGCAAAGAAATTGCATATGGAACACCAAGGACAATGACTATTGCGTGAACAAATGGCATCCTTCACGAGCTTCAATTCCTTCATGAAATACAGCAGTGATCGACAATCTTCAAGGACACTTGCAAGACCAAAGCATGCATGACATCGCTATAAAGTGAGGATGCAAAATGAAATATGGTTGTTTGGTAATTGTTTAGAATGAAATCAGGGTGCTGAATGGTTAAGGGGGCTCAGGATGCTAAATCATTCGGAAGGTTTTAGAACCATTAAGAGGCAAACATTTTTTTTGTCAAACAGGGTTTACCTCTTAGAGATTCAGACAGGGACAGACCCCATGAGGGGCACGTTGTAGCACGTGCCACCGTAACAATTTTTCGACGAAGGGTAAAAAAATTGTTTTTGTGAAGGTGTCACCGTATCGATTTAGGAGGTGCTACCGTATTATTTTGGAAACTACAAGGGGTACACCTAAACTGATATAAAAACTCAAATCTTATACCCATTCAACCAAAAAACCCGAAAAAAATCTCTTGAAATCAACAAAAAATACCGAAAAAACTCTCGAAATCGATAAAAAACTTAAAACCCCAACGAAATCAAGCAAAAAACATTAAAAATCTCTCGAAACGCCGGAAGTTGGCTAAAAACACATCGGACGATATTGAACGTTGGTAAAAAGATGAAAAACACTTCGATAAAAACCGTATGAAAAAATATGATGCTACCGCATGAAAAATTTTCTGGGTCCGTCCCTGAATTCAGAGGTTGGCTCTTAATGGAACCATTAAGAGGTAAACAAACAACCCCTAACTCATTCGTGATATAGAGAACAAAGATGTCATATTTGAATATGACTTCCATGTGGTTACAAATGCAACAAAATTGAAGGGAATGAGAAAATGTCAAGTTTGGAATTTTCATGCCACATTGTCGAAACGTTCAACAAACTGAGTAGTTAGGTGGCGTTTGGTTCACTGGAAAGTTAGGTGCAACAAACGTGCAACAAACTGTATAAGGTCCAATTTGATAGAAGAGATAGAAATACACGTGGACATTAGCTTACCAAGACAGTTAGGTGGCGTTTGGTTCATTGGAAAGTGATGGAATCTGGTGGAATTGGAATGTGACATTCCATTGACCAGATTCCATTCCAGTGTTTGGTTCAATCTTTTGTGCAAATGGAATCACTACAATTCCATTGAATTCCATAAATGAGCCATATAAGATTCCATCACTTAAACAAGGGATTTTAAAAGAATGGAATTGAATATTTTCATAATGCCAAAATTACCCTTGCCCTAGTTTTATCACTTTTCAGCCGACAAACCCATCTCACTTCTGATACGGTTTATTCTCCATCGCAACTGGACCTCTCCATCGCCATTGCAGTCGACGATCTGGTAAGTTAGCTTCTTCTCCATCGCAAAGGACCGATTTGCTTTCGATTTTAGCTTTTTCTCCATCGCAAAGGACCGATTTAGCTTCTTCTCCATTGCATCGTACATGGAGAAGATTTGTGCTTTCGATTTTATATTTGTGCGTTCGATTTTGTGCATCGTACATGTAGAATATTTGTGCTTTCTGTTAACAAACCAGATTTGTGCTTTCGATTTTCTGCTCATTTTCTGCTTTCGATTTTCTGCTCATTGTGGTCACAAACCAGAGTTGTGCTTTCGATTCTCTGCTGCTGAAAGCATCTTAAACTGCTATTCAAAAAACATAAAACGTTGTTTTGTAATAATTTGGTGTCATAATTTGGAAAAGCCAGCTTTTGAATCCCTAACCAGCTCAAAAAGCTTCAACAACATGGTGAAGATTGCTAGTTTCAATGGCTGATTTCAAGCTTTTTCTATAGAATTCTTCCCCTCCACCAATAACCCCTGACTTCAATTCGTTTTTTTTTTCTTTCTTTTAACTTGGGAGTTTTGCTGCTACTGTGTTCCATGGACCATTGCCAAACTCAGTTTGAAACCTTGAAGGGGTTTTTAGTTGCAAATATTGATGCATAGATGAACAACAGATTAAAAGGACTGCTTTTTTGTAGTGCTATAAAACAATTTATTAAGACAATTAGGCATATTTGGCGTCCTATAAAACCGTGCTCCCTTTTAGGCAACGGTTTTGCACATCTTCAAAATGAATGAAAACAAACACATTAAGGAAGGTAAAAGTTGGTATTTGTACCTGCAATGCAAAAATGATGTCTGCTTCATCTATCTGCAAGGTCACTCTCCTTAATTTATCATCTCGAGATTGACCGAGTCTGAGGATTCCCTGAAAAATAATAGCAATTTATAATGATTTCCTTTCCCATAAGAAAGTTGTTGCATTTAATAGATAGAAATTCGACTGGTGTTTACCTGATCACCTAGCACCCTACACATGCATGAAAGTTCCGTTATTCCAATAGGTGGTATCAATGTTGACTTGCAAACATCAATATAAAATTTGTTTAACTGCATCAATAACAAGTTTCGATTATATGTTGGGTAAACGTTAATTTCAAAGTTGTATTTTGTCGTGAAAGATGATATAATTATACCTCTCCTATTGTTACATTTATGTGATTATTTTTTACAGCAAGAACATCAAACATATATGTTACATTTATTATTACATTTATGTGATTATTTTTTACAGCAAGAACAGCAAACATATATGTTACATTTATGTGCTTTTCCATATATGTGATTATTTTTTACAGCAAGAACAACAAACATATATGTGATTTTGATTTTGATTTTGGATCAATATATGTGATTATGTTTAATAACTTATTCGTTGTGCGGTATATAAACAGGAAATGGCCCGAATTACTCTCACAACACGCAAACGTAGAATTATGCGACTGTTTTTGGAAGAAGCTATGAGTGCTATTGTTTGGTTTTTCATTACAGTTTGTTGTTTAGTAGCCAAAAATAGAAGGGATAGACCACGTATTCAATATTCATTGTCAAGTATGCATCGATCTGCAATTTTGCATAGGTATGCATATGATAGTGACACCATGTGCATATAACAACTTAGGTAAACCACACATCGAGTCCAGGTACAAAACCATGAAAAAAGCTTGGCAGACAGTACATGATATGCTACATGGTTCAAATACAAGTGGTTTTGGGTATGATAGTGTGAAGATGTGTGTGACTGCGGACGATTCAGTTTGGGATTCATACTTACAGGTACATATAAGCACTTTTCTGGTTATATGCACATGTGCATGTAAGGAATTTATGGTTGTATGCACATGTGCATCTAAGTACGTATTTCTTTTGCAAATATAGGTACACAAAAACGCTGCGAAATGGAGAAACAAACCATTTCCACATTATGAAGACATGTGCTACATTTTCGGAAAGGATCGTGCTCATGGCAATCAAGCGAGAGACTATGATTGGTTTGATGAAAATGTTGCCATGGAAGATAGCCGGATGCCAAGTTAAGAACAACAACATGATGAAAACATGGAGTATCCGCTAGAAGATAGTCAAATGCCAAATCAAGAGTGTACATCTCAATTCTCAAGGTAGTAGGAAGCGCAAGAGTCGAGGTGATCCTCTTGTTGATGCAATAAAGAATGTTGTTGTCATACTTGGAGATAGACTTGAAAAAGCATCGGACAATTTGGTGAAAGTTGAGATGGAGATACATCAAAAGAAGTCCATGGTTGGTTCTGAACTTGCCAAAATGAATCTTACTTCAATGGAAAGGTTTACGACACTGAGGAAAATAACACGTGATCCTGAAGCTGTGTTAAGTTTTTGGGACTATGATGGAGAAGCTCGAGAAGAGTTTGTGAGGTATATGTTGCAAGAATGACCACTTGATTATTAATGGTTTTTGCATATGTTGAAACATGAACTAGACTTGCTTTTATGTTTTGGTGGCATGTAATTATTTTGGAACATGTATTTGAACTATGATCGATTAGTGACGATGACGTGTAAGTACTTTTGGAACAATTTCAAAATCGATGAAGTAGCGTTATTTGGTTTATTATTGTGTTTGGGTTATGTATGTTATATGTTTTACACATTCAAGTATCTAATAATAATTTTATTAAAGCATTTTTTTAGTTAAACAAATAAAGTATATAATGACTATTTTATTAAACGTTTTTTTGAAAAAAAACAATTAAAATTATCAAAAGGGTATTTTGGTCATTTACCAAAATTTCATTCCAATTCCAAAGCTACATTCTGTGAACCAAACAGACAGATTCCAATTCTTTTAACAGATTTCATTTTAATTCTGTCAACCAAACAGCTGGTCAAACCTGACAACATTCCATTCAAATTCCTTTAAAGTCAAATTCTTTTGACAGATTCCATTCCATCCAAAAAACATTATGCGAACCAAACGCCCCCTTATAGTTCTATATTTCACCAACTAGGCCGGTGAATTTGGTTGCTTGAAGCTTAACCAATATTTGTAATATAGTTAATCATAAGCTAATTTTTTTAAAGGACATGGTTAAATGTGAATGAAGTTTGGTATATTGAGACTTTACGTGGAAAGATGCCATAAGTTTTTGGATATTGACATATAATGGTCAAAGGGGTTGTTGTCATCTGAAAGTGAACCCATTCCATTCATTTATGCCAAACTCTCAACCTCTTATTATACTCTCTCTCTCTCTCTCTCTCTCTCTCTCTCTCTCTCTCTCTCTCTCTCTCTCTCTTTATATATATATATATAGAGAGAGAGAGAGAAAGAGAGAGAGAGAGGTGTGTTCAAACGAGAACGCTAACTATTTAAGAAAACACGAGAATGATCGTTAATGTACAAAATCATACATGATTCAGTACAAAATCATACATAATTCAGTACAAAATCATATATGATTCACGCGACTTCGCCCTGCGACTTAAGTCCCGGTCAAAGTCGTATGCGTCCATCTTTATTGCCGTTAATGTAAAATCACATGTGATTTATACATGATTTGCAGTTCTCGTATTTACTTATATAGTTAACGTTCTCGTTTAAACATTCGTCTATATATATTACATATATATATATATAACTAATAGTAATACTTACTTGGTTTCATCAATGACACCTAGCTTCATTAGCCACCCTAAACTTTGACATTAAATACAACCTACATGTGTTTGTGTGAGCAATTTTCATTGTTTGAGACAATTCTATTCTATATTCTTTTGATAAAATATCCTTTACTTTCACAATGTTTTATATATGCCTTTTATTGCTTTTTCTAATTTAAAGTTGTAATTTTTAAAAAGAACTACACTACTTTACCTTATTAAATAGGAAGATGAGTTATCTTTTATCAAATTTGCTAATTAACTGGATTAAAAAAAGTAGATTATGAAACAGACAAGTCTGTTTGACCATAGTTAAGCTAAACCAAATCAAAAAATCAGAATATACTTCCACTTTTAGGGATAGAGAGGTTGTTTATGTGAAGATTGGAGGTTTGCAAAAGGTTTAGGTGGCGTTTGTTTTTTAAGAGGTGTTGAAGTCTGAAGTCTGATTTCACTTCTGATTTTAAAGAGGTGGTGCTGAAATCTGAAATCTGAATCAATAAGACTATTTGTTTTTGTAAACTGAAAAACGTCTGAATATGTACAATTATCTATTTTATCCCTCAAAAATTCAACTTAAATACGTCAATTGAAGTGAGCATCGATTATCGAAGGAGGGAACGGAAAAAAAAACAAAAGAAGAATGTTGACAGATTTGCGAGGTTGTGGAGTTTTAATCATATCTCAAACACCGGAGCATCGATTTAAGCGATTCAGGATGTTTTGAAAAGCCAACACACGAATCTACAATATTCGTCTTTTGCATTTTGCAAATTTAGGGTACATTTGGGCTAAACCGATGTTGAAATCGATAGAATGATGTTGGACAAAATAAGAGGTAATTAAGTGGCTAGGTAATCACGTAATTATTCGAAGGACATTAAGGGTTAAGAGGCTCTAAAAAGAAAGAAAAAACAAACAAACTGAATTATCTTATGCCTCACCGAATCAAACATAAATGACAATTAAGAGCTTGTTTTGAAAAAACAAACACCACCTTCAAAATATTTTGAGAAGTTTAGAAATGCTTATTGAAAGCTAGAAAACTCAAAAAGTTATGTACAAAAAACAGCCTGTAAAAAACTCCAAAAGTAAATATATTAGACAATAAAAATTATGTAAAATCCTATATTCAAAACTAAGTATAATAATAAATATATTTTAAAAGATCAAATCCATCATGTTACCAAATCATCCTCTACCTCTCTATTCTCATCCTCTATATCTCATAGTTGTAAAGTAATAATAATTTGGTGATCAATTAATAAAAACAGATTTTTAGGTTATCTTGGATTTTGTTACTTATAACTTTTGGAAAAGGTATAAAGTTGAAATAAATTTAGGGGTATAAAAGTTGAAAGTGAATAAAAAGTAGTGATTATATGTGGAAAAGAGAGCAGTAATGTCACCAAATGGTGCAACACATGACCACCATATGCCATGCAATCATGCAAATTTTCTTGTTATTATAAACAAGTACCCATCACTTTTCAAAAGTTATGAGGTTTAGCCCCTAAGTTTTTTATTCCCTAATCATAACCACCATTACCTACCTACACAAACACAAAAATAAGATTAAAAAAAATCCCATATTTTTAAAGGAGAAAAAAATGGAGTTATCTATTTAAATAACCATCTAATTTAAGTTTTACACATCAATTTTTTATTCATCAAAATGTCCGAAATTCTACAAGTTTGACACCACAAGACACCATTTACTTGCGGTGTCAGGCTTTTCTAACAAAATAAATTAAAAAAATCAAAATTTTTGGTGGCTTGTGGTGGTTTGAGGTGTCTGTGGTTTTATCGATTCGAGTTTTTTTTTGGTTTTTTAGTTGGGTTGGTCGGAATTTTGAGCACCCCTACCTAACAACACAAAGGAGAATAATGGGGTGTTTGATTCGCATAATGATTTCTGATGAATGTAATCTGTCAAAAGAATTGGAATCTGGAAGAATTTGGAATGAAATGTTATCAAGTTTGACCAAGTGTTTGGTTGACAAGAAATGGAATGTAACCTGTCAAATGAATTAGAACTTGTCTGATTGATTTACAAAGGAATTGGAATGGAATAATGAAATTGACAAAAATATCCTTTATTTGATATATTTTTTAGTTTTTAATATAAACAACAGTAAAATTAACATTTAATTATGAAAAAAGGTAAATTACTATTGTTTCCATATATTTGTTTTTAATTTTACTAATTGAATTAATAATGAATTTTTTTCTAAAAAGTGTTTGAACAATTATCCCTTTTTTCTTCCTTATCCCCTTCGCCCCTTTCTCTCTGCAAATCGAAAAACAAGAAGCATCCATCCTTCTCTGCAAATCAAACAACAAGAACTCAAAATCATTTGAAAACGAGAACCCATGATCGATAAACACATTCTTTGTTTATTTTATCCTCGTTTGGAAGATTAACGAAACCGAAAGGAGAACCAAGGACGACATCCTCGTTTGGGAGATTAACGAAATTGAAAGGAGAACTAGGGACGACATCCACATTCTTTGTTTAATTTATCCTCCTTTGAGAGACTAACGTTTGGGAGATTAACGAAATCGAAAGGAAGAAGGCAACATAGCAAAGTTGATCTTGAAATCGTGAAAGAAGACAATACTAGAAATCGTGAAAGAAGAAAACAACAACAACAAAGTCGATCTTGAGAGAGTCCAGATGAAGTCGATTTTCATTAAAGAAGGGATTTAAGTTTTAATGAGAGTATTTTTGTCATTTTTAAAATTTTGGATGGAATGGATTTCAATTCCATATATTTTGTGAAGGAATGGTGAAATCGTCATTTGAGGGAATGT